>JASPKZ010009791.1:2500-592500 GCA_030220185.1 Diploptera punctata
GAGCTCTTACAACGATTGACTAAAAAGTCAACAAGTCCGTAATCTATTATGCCAGTTTTAATTTTTTTGATTTTCTGATGATTCTGGCCAGGAATTTAGAAATAAAATATGAAATTATTATAGTGTCACGGGTCCTTTCCAAGTATACAAAGTTTCAATTCGATCCAATGTCTCTACGTGGGTGAAAATCGTGTTCAATGATTCCGTTACATAAATAAAAACACACTTTTTTGATTTTCTGATGATTCTGGCCAGGATTTTAGAAAATAAATATGAAATTATTGTATTGTCACGGGTTCTTTACAAGTATACAAAGTTTCAAGTCGATCCAATGTCTCTACGTGGGTGAAAATCGTGTTCAAAAATTGCGTTACATAAATACAAAGACACTTTTTTTTATTTTCTAATGATTCTGGCCAGGATTTTAGAAAACGAATATGAAAGTATTGTATTGTCACTGGTCCTTTACAAGTATACAATGTTTCAAGTCTATCCTATGTTTCTAAGTGGGTGAAAATCGTGTTCAAAGATTCCGTTACATAAATACAAAGACACTTTTTTTTTATTTTCTGATGATTCTGGCCAGGAGTTTAGAAAATAAATATGAAATTATTGTATTGTCACGGGTCATTTACAAGTATACAAAATTTCAAGTCGATCCAACTATTTTAAGTTGGTGAAAAACGCGTTGATAGATTCAGTTACATATATAGATAGATAGATAGATAGATAGATAGATAGATAGATACAGGTCAAGCTAATATAAAGCGTGTAAAAAAGCGTCTTTGTATCTATGTAACGGAATATTTTAACACGATTTTCACCAACTTGGAAACATTGGATCGACTTGAAACTTTGTATACTAGTAAAGGACTCGTGACAATACAATAATTTCATATTTTATTTCTAAAATCCTGGCCAGAATCATCAGAAAATCAAAAAAAGTGTCTTTGTATCTATGTAACGGAATCTTTGAACACGATTTTCACCCTCTTAGAAACATTGGATAGACTTGAAACCTTGTTTACTCGTACTTGTAAAGGACCCGTGACAATAGAATAATTTCATATTTTATTTCTAAAATCCTGCCCAGAATCATCATGATATTTAAAAAAATTAAAACTAGTATAATAGGTTGCCTACTTGTCGGCGTTTTAGTCAATCGTTGTAAGAACTCAGTTGGTAGAGCGGTGAACACTTGTGGTATGTAATTTCAGTAATCCATATGTCGCTGGTTCAAATCCGGCTGGGAGGATTTTTTTTAGAACAGTATTACTTTTAGCTCGTACTACAATAATATCGAATTCAAAGATATTCACATTTTTATCTTATTCTGTAAAATATTAAAACTAAAAAATGAATAATAGTTTTAAAAAACTAAATCAACACGCTTTATTCGAAAACCGAACTAGAAAATGAAAAATAATTTTAATTCCCAACACGCTTGGGATAAAATTAAAGCGGTCAACAAAAAAATCTTCTCCAACACATATAGAATAAAACTAGAGTTATCAACAAAAATAAAATAATTTTATCATTAAAAGAGTGGGGTGCTTTTTATGATTTATACATTTTATTCTTAGAGACTTTACTTTTACCAATATCTGTTTATTATCAAATATATTGATATAGAGCACCCCCACGCTTTTGATGGTAAAATAATTTTCTTTTTGTTGGTAACTCTAGTTTTATTCTATATGTGTTGGAGATGATTTTTTTGTTGACCAGTTTAATTTTATCCCAGGCGTGTTGGAAATTAAAATTATTTTTCATTTTTAGTTCGGTTTTCTAATAAAGCGTGTTGTTTTAGTTTTTTAAAACTATCATTTATGTTATTTGAAGGTCCACTATGCCACGTTTACCAGTAAGTAATGTTGTGAAGTACTTTCTGTGAGATTATAAACAGAATATAAACAAATATATTGCATTTGTATTACCATAATACTGGATTCAAATAATATAGTCTCCCTTCAAAAAATCGTCAGAAAAATAAAAATAATAGTTATATCAATTTGTTATTCACGATTTATTATTTAAATAATGTCAAGATTTACAGTATATTTTTAAATTAATTTTGTTATAAGGGAAATAGTTTATTTTATTGAATTGGAGGTCGTAAAGAAAATAAATTTAAACTTCTAAAAGTACAAACTAATATCAACAGTAGTATTACTAAAAAAGACATTTAATAGTGGAATGCTGGGAGGAATACCACTAGAAACACTCGCCACTGAATATGTCCTCCGCAGTTGCGGGAGAAACGCCTTGAAGAAACACCAGTTATAGACAATGCCCACATAGCCCGGAGTCTTTTAATATTAACGACATTTAATTTTGTCTCAGAAAATTTGAGAAATCAGAAACTAAATAATATATATTTTTTAATTCGTTGCTTTCTGATCTCTAAAAATATTTTTGCCACATATAATTTACACCTTCTGTAACGTATTACTAACATTTGAACCTAATTATCTTATCACACCTTTGGGGTTTCAACATTTTTATAGGTGATCCTAACAACAAATTGTCCTTTACATTTCTACTCATATCACATACTCTTCATCCAGTTTAACTTATCAAAACCTCATAGGATTGCCAAACGATACAATTTTTTTTTAAATCGAACGATTATTCAATAGTTACCAACAATTACATCAGTTATAATATTTAAGTGAAATTTTTGTATTTTACGTCAATCTCCATTTTTAATCCTTTAATTCCAGTGCACTCTCCTAACAAAACGTATTAAATTATAGGGTACTGTGTGCATCAACCATTGAAATACCTTTATTGTTGCTGAAAAATAAGTTTTTGCGAGATAGTGCGTTTTGTCGTACTTACAGCAATGACGAACATGATTGAAAATTCAACTTCCTACATTTCGGGGTTGCCATCCTAAATAACTGTACTATATTAAAATAATTATACTGTAGTATTACATATTACAAACACGCGTGTGAGAAGTAAAACCACTGCCTTCTCGGTATACTACATACAATGTATATATAAAAAATATCCAAAAGATAGCTTTAATATACATCATCATCTTCTTCTTCTTCTTCTTCACGGTATAGGCTTATTTACTAGCCTGTTCCTGCACCAAATTGCTACTCTTTCCATCTTTTCCTTCGTCTTCCCAAACTTCTTCTCCCTCGTGGTGAATAGCTGTATGCTGCTTTTGGTATTCTACTCTTAGTCATCCTTGCCAAGCGTTCTTTCCAGTTTGTTCTGTATTGCACTATTGTTGTGTTTAATTCCTCTACTTTTAGTTGTCTTATTTCTGTGTTATGTTTTTTGTTTGTTCTTTGAAATCCTGCTTTTGTTCTGAGGAATTTCATTTCAGCAGCTTGTATTCTGGCAGATCGTTGTGTTGTCACTGTCCATGTTTCGGATCCATAGGTAATAATAGGCACTGCCATTGTCTTCTATAATTTCATTATAGAGACTTCCCTGCTTTATTTTTCAAAGTTCTTTTTATTGTTCCTATTATATAATTAAACTTATTTAGTTTGTTATTTATATGTTTCCACTGTGTATGATATTTCGCAACCTAGGAAGTTATATCTTACTGCTTGTTCTATTGGTTTATTTTCTAATATTATCTTTGTCCGAACAAATCCCTGCATTTTAAATGAACTTAACTTTATTTCAAACAATAAAAAACAATAAATTCGTAATTGCCGCCATTTTACACTAATTTAACTCACCGCCGCCTGTTATTTTATCACTAATTTATCTCACGGCCTCCTGTTCTTTAAACTAATAAACATTGTTAACGTTAGTCGATTGTTTGTAATGAACACAAATATTTCCAACAAATATGTTATTATTTTACTATTATTTATTATTTTGAAAACACCATTGCCCAAAAAATAATATAGAATGCACGTTTGTGAAGTGTTATACTGAATCTCGGAAATTAAGAACCTCGCTATCACTCGGTTCTTAAACATTTCCTCGATCTGTAAAAACCACTTCCCAACCTCGCATCTTAATAATAATAATATCAAGTGATATCACAGGGTGGCGCGTGAATCTACTTGAGATACACATTCCTGAGTAACATAACGTAAAGAAACGAACTACTGACAATTTGTTTTGTGTTCATAATATTGTATTAATCAGTAAATATATATATCTATGAAAATCTTCACCATCTGAATCCATAATATCGAATTCAAAGTATTCACGAATGTTTAACATCTTCTCTTCTTTATAATGTCTTGATTTTCGTAATTGTCAATGCTTTATTATGTCTATAATTTTTATATTAAGATTATAAACAAATTTATAAAATGAAATTAAATATATTACTTTTCATGTAACTGGATTTTTCTGGTCTAGGAAGAAAAACCGTTGTTGTTGCTGTAAAAGAAATTTCTAATATCACGAGATATCACTGAATGGCGTATGAATCTATTTCAGGTATATATTCCTGAAAAACATGATGTAAACAAACTAAATATTGACAATGTGATTTGTTTTGTGTTCAGTACTTGTACATTTACTAATACCGAAAAATCTTCAGCATCTGAATTCATAATATCGGACTCACAATATTTTTAAAAAGTTCCAGGAAAGTGTAATATGTTCTCTTCTTTATTGTCTTAGTTTTAAATGTTTTATTATGTTTATCCATTCATACATAGTAATTCTGCCCGAGGGCAAGTCTTTCACTGCAATCATAGCGTTTCATGCTATGCTTTGCAGCTTTACTAGGGGATTATATGTGTGATAGCTTCCCGTTGCTTTCCACACCGGTGAAGGATGATAATGATGATGGCCATGTGATTTCGGAGACCGTTCGGGCTTTAAAGTTTTCCTGACATTTGTCTTACAGGTGAGGAAAAACCCCGATAAAAACCTAACCTAGAAAAACTGCTCCGATCGGAGATCGAACCCGGGAACGCTGCGTGAGAAGGCAGCACGCCACCTCGAGACCACAGGTAAGTTTTCCTGACATTTGCCTTACAGGTGAGGAAAAACCCCGATAAAAACCTAACCTAGAAAAACTTTTCCGATCGGAGATCGAACCCGGGCCCGCTGCGTGAGAAGGCAGCACGCCACCTCGAGACCACAGGTAGACTAGTATGTCTATAATAACTAGTAATATTATATAAACAAATGTATATTTTTTATTCAATGCCACCACGTTATCATTTCGACATTCTAGTATTCTCTCCTGGCATGGCGTTATTGTAACCCACTTCTAACGTTGGGGCGTCTCGAAGGCGGGGTTACGCTGCCCCGATGATATATGATAGGTAATTATGAAGGGAATGACGCACCTGGAGAGACCTTAATCCTAAATTTAATGAATATGTTAATGTTGAAAAATGGCCAGATGATATTCGGAGACCATGTGGGCCTTAATGTTTCCTGACATTTGTCTTACAGGTTAGGAAAAAATCAGAAAAAATACCATACACCTAGGAAACTTCTGTCGACCGGGGATCGGACCCGCGCCCGTTGCATGTCAAGGCAGTACGCTAACTTGAGGCCACAGCGGTGGACATGTATAGAATTAATACATTGCATTTCCATATAACTTGTGTTTCCTGGTCAGGAAAGAAGATAGACACATTCCCTTAAATCTGCCGACAACATTAGTAAATAATTTACCAATACTGAATTAATCGTAAAACCAGGAACGTAGTAAACTCTTAAAATTGTTTAAATTGGCTAATACGAGACCCGAACGTTTTAGCTACGCATGGACGTTAATAATTTTACGCTGCTGAGAAACGAAGCTGAAAACATGAATAACACATGTTTATTTAAAATGTAAAATAAATTTTCTTCACCTCACTTCGTATCACATATTACAGTTAAACCGTTTTCGAAATCTAGGTCTTATCATCATCAGTAATTTCACGACCGAACTCCTGCCGTCCGGGAGCATTTGATCTTACTCCATCTGTTGGTGGACTTTGGAACATCCGAATCAAACCAACTTCCCCGGGAATTTTCAAATTCGTTGATTTTTCTGTTTTGTTCTTTTGAATGTGAGCTTTTTCCGAAACCTGAGCTATTTTGGTTTTTATATATGTTTCATAAAACGATTGGGGAAACCAAGTAAGCTCACGGTTTGAAAAAAAAATCCACACAAAAAAAATGAACATTGAAATTCCCGGGAGAGTTGGTTTGATGTGGAGGTTCATAAGTCCACCAACAGATGGAGTAATAAGCAATGCTCTTGGAAGGCAGAAAATCGGTCGTGAAATTAGTGATACTCAAACCGCCTAGGTTTCTAAATCGGACTGATTAGAAGACCGGATATGAGGTAACGTGAACAGAATTTATTTTAAATTAATTTATACCTCATACTGATGTTTCATATGATAGTTAAATACATATTTATTTGTTTAGTGATTCAACGGGAGCTACCGCTGCCTTATATGAGTCACACAAAATTTAAAAGTAATTTCGAAATTTGCTGATAGTAATATTTCCAATTTGATCTTAATATAATTTTCATACCAATTATCTCTTTAACTTCATCCTGAAAGTCTTCAGCGTAATACTAAATTATGTCAGACAAATAAGAGATCACAGTTCCCTCGTGAAGAACATTTATATCGAATTAATGTTCGTTTAAGTAATGCTCATCCATCTTAATAATGAAATTATTCGCTCTTTGTGCAATCAATAATACGTTACGTCACAGCTAATTAATAGTTGTGACTAGTAATGTATTAGCTTAAATATAGAATGATGTATGTTAGTGAACTATTCAACAACAAATTAACCAAATAAAAATACATAAACCGTAGTACAATGCATTTTCCATTGTTGAATTGACAAAATTACGTAACAGTGACCTATATGATCTTTCAGGAAACCAGATGAGATAAGAACAGATAAGACTTGTAGACATGATGTACATATGGGGAATAAAATAGAGGTATGGAATTTCAGAGGAAACGCTCCCAGTACGTAGACAAAGAATTAGGTAAAACAATAACATAAACCGTCACTTGACGGGGATGAATTTATAGCGAATCATTGAAAAATTTGTTCTCAGGATATGTTGTATGTTTATGAAATTTACACAGCAATTTTAATGATTCTTTCATTAATAGTAATTAACATATTTTATTTATAACAAGAAGATCTCATGCACGTGTTTCATTCCCATTAGTGCACATGTCCTGCCCACCGGAGTTTTATGGGTCTTAACTTTTCTTGCTATATCTGGCTTCCTACAAAGACCATGTAGTTCACTGTTATCTAGTCTTCGCTATTAACCTGTCTAATTTTTCTTTGGTCCAAACATTTCCTAAGAGCTTTATTCTCAAATACCGTACTCCTTTATTTTCTTAAAATAAGAGTCCATGTTTCGAATACATATAATGTTACTGCTATTATTATATAAAACTTTCTTCATTAGAGGATTGCCTCAAGGACAAAGTGATACAGACAATTAATTTTTGTAATTGATGAAATACATTTTGAAAATATATTTTTTAAAAATTCAACTTGTAGGCCTAATTGAAGTATACATACTACAAAGTAATTTTGTAAATATGGTTTCTTAAAATTGAAATTGATCCTCTAATGGCAGCGATGGCTATTCCAGGAAGATAGATACACCCTGTCCAAACCTAAGGAATTCCAAAATTTGGCTAAGAATCCTGGTAGAGTACCTCTTGCCCCGACCATCAGTCCTGTGACAGTTATACCATCTAGTTGGTATTTATCTTTGTAATAGTCAATTGTTGGCTCATATATGGCTTTCTTTTCAGAGTCAACTTTCTCAGGTTGGCCACTATGAGTCTCAAAACGAATTGTGGGATCTAATATCATACCAATTTTAGAGCATGGTCTAAATGCAATAATATATATTCGTCTGTTACTCCCATTAGTGGCCACACCATGTACTTCCTCAGAAAACTGTGTATCCAAAATCTCGCAAGGCTTCTGCCATCATATTTCGAATAGTGTGGTGCCGAATATTTCTCAGTGATTCTCCAAATGGACAGGCCCCAAGGACGTGTGCAAGGGTTTCGTGCTCTCTGATACAACGTCCTAACAGTATTATATATTTTCAGTTTTACGGTTTTTTAAGGAGTACGGACAAGAAGGATTCCTGTAATGCATAATAGCATTGATTTCCAGAACTGAGCGTATGTTTACTTTCTTTGTGCATCTCATTCTTGTTGGTGATTGTTGTTTCCATTATTTGAATTCAGCCTGTTCTTCAAAATTTCTCTCATTTGTCATTATCTGTCCATTTCCGCAATCTGTTTTCATACAGTTTATTTAGCAAAACAAATATACATACATTGCGTAAACCAGCAACACCCTAAATTAAATTCGACCAAATAAGAAATTGGCCTAGTTCATGAAGTGTTAGATCAATTTTTAGGAAATGGATTTATCGATTTTAAGACAAAAACTTAAAATCGAATCCAAAAGTTTTATTAGAAATTTAGTTATTCAAAATTTCCCTTATTTGTCATTACCTGTCAATTTCCGCAAAATATGTTTTCATACAGTTTATTTTGCGAAAGAAATATTAACACACATTGCGTAAACTAACAACATTACATCGATTTTAAGGCACGAACCTAAAATCGAATCAAAAAATTATATAATATATAAAATTTCTGCCAATCCACGGCGGCTTGAAACACTTAATATGGCGTACAAAGTGGCAACTACACGCATGCGCTGGTATATTAAATGAAAATATACTTCTATTAAACGTTGTGATATCAAATAGAAGCATTTTATTCACTCCGTGAAAATACAATATTAAACGTAATAAATATGGGATACATTCGTATATATATGTTTTTATTTATTATAATCTACCAGTGTAACTTCATTCGCGATTACTACAGATAGTTCTGCCATCTATATGCGATTCTCTATTACAAATACAACGATCGGCTTCGTAACCTGGGCAGGACTTTGTTTTTACTGCCGAAAGCAAGAAAAGTGCAGTAGCTGTGACGACATAGCTAGAGGTGTAATTTACGTAGCATTATCCTAAGTAATATGAACTTAAATATATATTATATAACACCTTAAAATATGATGGTAATTTGTAATTATGAAAAAGAGTTAAAATGTTTTTATTTTACTTTTATGTAAAAAAATATTTGTCACAAATTCTGTCTTACATTTATATCTGGGTGCAACTCAAAAGTTAATCACTGCACGATACACATAAAGTCATATTAATATTTTCGACTCTGTATTTTCTCGGCGATCAGAAAATATGTTTTATAGCAAAATCTATGAATTATCTGGAGTGTGAAGGGCAAGATAAGAGGTAACATCATTATACATTTGTAGTGCATATTGTGATGGTGGAAAATTAATGCCAGTCCTATTCTGACAAATTTTAAACATAAAAATGCGTATCCATCCATAGTAATTCTGCTCGAGGGCAGGTCTTCACTGCAATCATTGCATTTTCATGCTATACTTGCAGGTTTACCAAGGAATTATAGGTGTGGTAGCTTCCCGTTGCTTTCCACACTGGTGAAGGATGATGATGACAATGATAGGGAAGACGATGATGGCCATATGATTTCGGGGACCGTTTGGGCCTCTACGTTTTCCTGACATTTGCCTTACAGGTGAGAAAAAAACCCGATAAAAACCTCACCCAGAAAATCCAACCGGGGATCGAACCCGGGCCCACTGCGCGACAAGGCAACACCACCGCGGTGGACATGATAATAATAATGAAGTTCATTATAAATTTTTACATGGCAAGTCAGTCGTCCTCCGTTATACAACCTATACAAAACCATCAGTTCCAGTTAAAATGCAGAAGTTGAAACATTGTTTTCCAAAGGCCTCCATGTTGGAATAACTTGAAGAAGTTTAATAATTTAGTTGAGGACAATTGACTTACCAGGTAAAAATTCATAATTAACATCTTATTGCATAACCATAACGGTGCTTTAATATTAACTTCAAAAGTGTTAATAATAATTACATTAAAAGTAATAATAGTATTAACTGGCCGCGGTGGAGTAGTGGTTATGCTCCTTGCCTCTGGTCCCGAGGGTCGCGGGTTCAAACTCCACCGGGGTCGATCGATTTTTTAGGATGGAAAAATTCAAGAAGCAAGTTCTCCGGGAGGGAGTAATTGAATTCACTCATTAAATGTTTAGGCATTCAGCACGCTAACCAATGGTAATGGTAGTATTATTTACTCTTCATACATTACTTACTATCTTTGGCTAATTTTTCAATTACTCCATGTATAATTCACTTCCCTCAAATCACAGTTGATGTTATTCTCCCGTCACAATCTAGGTTTAGCTTTACTTCATTTTTATCTACAAGAAGTTTCCATACCCCCCTTTCGGTCACTATTCGCAGCACATGTTCTCCCCTTCGCAGTCTACGAGATTGAAATCATTTTACTTAAATAAATCTTTTTTAATTATTGTTCTTTTTGGGGGTGCTACATTCATCACCGTGCTACTTTGTTAGCACACACTATTTTAAAAAGTGATGACGTGGTGCAGTCAAGGTTACCATACTTTCTATTATTTCCTTAATTTGAAGCTGAACCTTATAAATTTAATTAGGTTCATAATGATATAAGTCGATATTATATACTAATGATATATATTAATATAACATGAAACTAGGTTTATAATGGCATTATTGAATTGCAGAATATAGTTAATAGTACATATCAAATTATAGATATGGTCAAAATATGTACAGAAAATACAAAGAAAATAACTAACTAAATAATGATTATGTTATCAAAATTAATTTAAAATATACACAAATGACCAAATAGAACATAAATTCCCTTAAGAAAAAACATGTAAAACAATTACAATAAAATATGTCTTAAAGCAGTTCAGTTATGATAAGTAATGCCACCAGTGATTTCCAATTTATCTAGAGAATTTGGAAATAAGTAGTGGCATTTGTTAGGACTACTTAACGAATAAAATTAAGCTGTTTACTCACACATTATAATTTAACTATAGTTATTTTAAAATATTTACATATTTAAAGTAAATGGCGATGTTTGAAAACAAATGAGAAACAATTGCTACGCATTTGCTTCTTATCTTCATCATTGCAACCAGATCATATTATTTATTGCCAAAGAATCGCAATATTGTAAGAATGCACCTTAGTGGAGACATTTAATACCAACATTATAAGTATTAATTAATATCTGACGTCCTATGTTGTAAATGTGTCAATTATATTTTTCTGGAACGTTACTTCCTGGGAAATAATTCGTTTAAGAAAGTTCAAACAGTGGTTTCTTTTTTATGTGGTATAATGAATTGCTACAAATATTTTTATATTATCTCCCGCAAGCACCATCAGCTGACATTCTTGCACTATATATATATATATATATATATATATATATATATATATATATCTGGTAGCCGTATTTCTATTCTAATTGGTCACTGCAAAATAATTCTATGGCCTATTCAGAATGTTAAAAAAATACGAGCCTTCTTTAACATGATTAACTTCGGTTGATAAATTCGAGGTGAAACATGACTTTGATTGGTTATAATTAAAAATAATTGAAATATGATTGGTCACTGACTACTATTTGGAGCATGAGTTAAATAGTCATGAAACATTATATATATATACTAGCGCAGCAACAATTCAGAATTACACGAAAAAATCATTTCCAGTAAAATCTTGATCCCATTTTATTACAAGTGTTTAGGCTCAGGTTGTTGTGTTGAATGGTAGTTCATTTAACTGTCATACAGCCGAACGCATATATAGGCAGCCCGATGAAACCTCGAATGGATATATCAGGTTATTATATTGTTTGTTTCTAAGTAAAGAAATAAAATGCCAATATTATTTGTTATAATACTCTCAGATAGTTTAAAATACGAATTTAAAAATATTTCTCTCTGTAATTATAATTAATAATATAGTGTTCAAGTTGGCTTTAGAGCAACTCCAATAGATATGTAAATAGGAAACTGCTCAGCAATATGGTTTCAAAATTTCTCGAATAAAAGATACAATTAAAAAAAGAATCCGTAACGCAGGAAATTCATAAACTAATATATTACCTGAGGAAGTTGAATTTATGGCCAGATATGCTGTTATACGGAATACAAAAGTCTTTTCTGTTGAAATCGCATTCATCTAGCTGTTTTGCGAGAAAATAATCATGGTTAAAGCTAGAAACGTTTTAAATAAAGCTTTCCGGTAAATCCTCTACTCCTAATGTTGAATTTCTCTGATTTCGGAGCATGCATTTCGAACTTTATTTCAACATCATTACATAATTGCGTTCCTAAAACATGAAAGTAGCCGATGCTAAAGATTTTATTTTTATTTTCTCTTCCGATTAACTCCCATTTCTCATGGTCAGATTTTTTCGTTAACAAACTCGATCTTCATTTTAAATTATTCTGTATGTGCTGAGTGTGGTTGTGAAAATAAAAAGGATAGCTGTTATTAGTACGATAACAGAAATATGAGTTATTTCAAACCCTAGTACTATGGAACTCGAACTTTCATGCGAGCGAAGAAATTAGCTCTCTATACAGTCCTATCCTGAGCTACTCTTTTCCAGTTTTCCAATCAATCTCCGTAATATTACACCATCTCCGAATATTTTATAACGTTATTCTTCCAATTCATTTTCGGGTATGAACACACACACACAGACACACACACACATATATATATATATATATATATATATATATATATATATATATATATACATAAGGTGGTGGTTAAAATTTATGATTGCCATGTTTTCAAGAAAATTACTCTTTAGTGTTTATCTACTAAACGTATAAAATTATTTGCGTCATTCTTCTGTAATAACATTATTTTTATATTGTTTTAAACATTAATTTTTATTGGATTAGATTGCAGACATATTACTTTAAAAATTGAATGCTGAAAATTAGCATACCCACTCATACATACACACACACACACACACACGAATATAATATATATATATACACAGGGTGTACCATGCAAATCTCCCACATTTTAATTAATCATAACTAATAATGTATGCGGAATTATGAAATGAGGCCGATATTAAACAAAACAGAAACTCAAAGAATGTTCATTGCCAAACATTGTCACACACTAAAACACCTCTATATATGCACGATTAGTAGCAGGAACAATATCAAGTCTGTATTCGATTTCGTGCCACGTTCTGTCCGACATGTCCATTGGTTCTGTGGCAATTGTGTCAAGGATACGGGTTCGTAAAACATGAAGATCTTTTTTCAGGAGTCGCAAACACGCGGTCTTTTACATACCCCTAGAGGAAGAAGTCCAGTGGAGTGACGTCTGGCGAACATGGTGGCCAACAAATTGGTCCGTCCCGTCCAATCCACCTATTTGGGATGGATTCCTCGGGTGAATACCGAACATCCAGGCTCCAGTGTGGTGGGGCTCCATCTTGCTGAAAAATTACTTGGGGTTACAGATCAGTTACCTGGGGGTATAATAACTGTTCCAACATGTCTTCGTATACTGGGCCAGTTATTGACTTCTCATTGAAGAAAAAAGAACCTATAATCCTGTTCTTCACCAGGCCGCACCAAACGTTTACCTTTGGGCATCATGGATGTGTTCAATATAGATGTGTGGATTTTGCGTACTCCAGATCCTTACATTGTGCCGATTAACAGATCCTGATACAGGGAACGTTGCCTCATCAGAAATCATACGTTTCCAAGGTATTTGTCAATACGATCCAGCATTTCAATTGCGAATGCCTGTCGTCGTGGCCTGTCATCTGGCTTTATTTGTTGAACCATTTGCACCTTGTAGGGGTAGTGCTTATGAAGCACTCGATGTATAGTTGATCTGGGCACATTGGACTGTCGGCAAGCTTGGCGAATTGATTTTTGTGACTTCTCAGAAATCCTGCTCTAATTTCTTCAATCTCTTCTTCTGAAACACGTATAAGAGCACCCCTGTGATTCTTTTTAACGCCTCCAGTCACCAGAAAATTCTCAAGCCATGCTTTAATGATCTTCCCATCAAGTGCATTTCCTCCATAGTCTCTCAGGTAATTTATTTGCACTGTAATAAACAATTGACTTCCTCTCTGAATACCAGAAAACAGTTTAATATCGTTGCTGAGGAGACGCCATTTTGTTTTATGACATTATTGTAAAAACATACGACACATGAAGTAACTGCAACAATAAAAACAAAAATTCTTTGAGTTTCTCTTTCTTTTAATACCAATCTCGTTTCATAATTCCGCATACTTTGAGAGTTACGATTAATAAAATTTGGGATGTTTGAAGGGACACGGTATATATATATATATATGTGTGTGTGTGTGTGTGTGTGCGCGCGCGCGTGTGTGTGTGTGTGTGTGTGTGTGTGTGTGTGTGTGCGTGTATGTATGCGTATAGGCATATTGTAACACTGTAAAGGCGCAAATTCCAATTTATATAAGACGAATTGAATTTTTGTCATGATCGTTTTAGCTGTAATACTAGGTAGGAAGATGCAGATACATAAAAACTCTTATCTTGAGAACAAATTAATAGCTACCTTTCTTCGGAATTGGCTAATACATCAAAGAGGGGAGGAGAAGAAATCACACTTATTGTTTCTGTATCTATCATTAATAATTCCATTCTTCTTCGTTGCGCGGTAATGTCTTAAAATGTAATTTAACTCACCTAAAAGGACCGTTCTTAACTTTGTAGTAATCAAAGTAATATAGAGGTTAAAATTTTCTAAATACCGAATTTCGAATAAATGAAGCTTTCAGGACGTCCTTATGAATGCTACATAGTAGACACAAAAAGTACCGTATTAAATTTAATGCTCTACAGGCTGCAATATCTGTTTTCATACGGTTTATAGTAAAACTGTAAATTAAATTCCACCTATTAGAAGACTGGCCTAGTTTATAAAGCTTTACAACAATTTTCGGAAACACAATTATCGATTTTAAGGCACAAACCTAAAATCGTGTCAAAATATTGTTATATCGGATTAGAGACAACTATATGGAACGCGGCTTATAACACTTAATATTACGTACAATGTGCCAACACTGTGCATGCGCTGCTACATTAAATGAAAATGTACGTCAATTAAACGTTGTGATATCAAACAGATGCATTTTATGTACTCCGAGAAAATAAAATATTAAACATGATAAATATGGGATATATTCGTATATATATGTTTTTTATTTATTATAATCTACCAGCTTAATTTCATTGGCGATTACTGCAGATAGTTCTACCATCTACACCCGTGACTCTATTACTAATACAGCGATCGGTTTATTCCCTCGACAGGACTTTGTTTTTACAGCCGAAAGCAAGGAAAGGGCAGTAACAGTGACGACATAGCTAGAGGTCAGATTTTTATCTAGTGCTAGTGTACCCGGCAGGCATTGTCCTGCCCGAACGTTCAATTCTCATGTCATGGGCGGACGATAAAAATATGTTACTTTATTTACCATAAAATTCAGCAATTACGACATAATTAGATATTATTAAATACGTTCGCAAGAAAACCTCTTACAGCCTTCTGTTGTGGCTCAAAAAGTGTGAATGATGACGTCACATATTTATGTCGGAACATAACGATAATGCAGATGACTACGCATCTGACATAAAAATCCTATAACCCGATCGCCGCGCCACCTACCAAGCCCAATTTTGAATCTAAACCATCCAGGGCCCACTCAAACACACAGAAAAAAATCACCCAAATCGGGCCAGTCGATATACAGCAGTTTTTAATTTCGGATTTCAAGTAAACCTCCACTTATAAATTGTACCCTCCTTTGCAGATAAGTTAAGAACCGTCATATAACAATTATATTAGATTGAAAAAAAAAATAAATTGATGAGAGTGAGTCAAAACATTTTTTTCCCCAGCTAGATTTCATTTCTGACCCACTGTGCACCGGTCCCATACTGGCCGAAATTCCATGAGAAAAACGTCTTCCCCCGTAGAGACTCGAACCAGCGTAAGTCTCGTAGTTTTGCGCCAAGACTTCTTGCTTTAACCACTCGGCTACGGCGCAATACTCTAGGTATGAATGAAAGACAAAAATGGGATTTCTCCGTAAGAGATAAACATATGCTGTCGCAGAATTTTTTGTAGAGCTTTCTGAGATATTCAATTCTGTGTACATTAATTTTGTGTATTTCTTATAGTTAAGGCAGCGTAAGCCATTTAAGCGTCCAAAGAGCTACTTTTTTCACGTTTTCCACTACAAAGGGCGATTTTTAAGTGTGTAGGTGTTGAGTATCACAACTCTCTTATAGCCTATGTTCGTCCCGGGAATGTCCTGAACATTTTGCAAAAAAAAACCATCACAATCGGATCAACAGTATGGCCGCGCATAAAGTACGAACAAACAAACATACAAACAAACATTAATTTTTATATATAAGGTTTAAACTGTAAATTTGTATTTGTATACTTATGCTAGTTTAGTGGAAGAGAAAGATCTATGGCCTTAACTCTGCCAGAAAAAATAATGCATTATTAATATTATTATCGGCCGCGGTGGACTAGTGTTTATGCTCCTTGCCTCTGGTCCCGAGGGTCGTGGGTTCAAACCCGGCCGGGATCGATGGATTTTTTAGGACGGAAAAATCCAAGGAGCAAGTCCTCCGGGAGGGACTTTAAGCCGTGGGTCCCGAGTCTGAAGATTTTCAGGCTCGTAAAAAATCCTTAAGCCTGAATGAAAAGGCCTCTAAGCAAAATTTACCGAATTTTCCCGTTCAAGTACTACCTTGGTTTCCTAGATGTCAGTATGAGGCGGAACGCTGATCACGGACCACTCAAAATGACATCTATGCGAAAACAAGTGTAACTAAATTAGTATATTTTTATTATTGATTTCGTACATCTCAATGATGGATAAATCATATTTGAAGAGAAAAATTATACGCTCAGACCGGGATTTGAACCCGGGACCCTTGGTTCTCTAGACCAAGTGCTCTACCAACTGAGCTACCTGAGCAAGTACCGATCTAAACGCAAATCTTTCTCTATATACATTGTAATTCCCATCCACCAAATGCTGTGAAGCCATGCTTCTATCTTGCAAATGGCGGCTCCTTTATTAAGAAGACATATTTGGGAATTATACATTACAACCAGTACGGCTTTTTCCAAGTTTTTATTATTGATTTCGTACATCTCAATGATGGATAAATCATATTTGAAGAGAAAAATTATACGCTCAGACCGGGACTTGAACCCGGGACCCTTGGTTCTCTAGACCAAGTGCTCTACCAAAAATCCATCTACAGCCGTACTGGCTGTAATGTATAATTCCCAAATATGTCTTCTTAATAAAGGAGCCGCCATTTGCAAGATAGAAGCATGGCTTCACAGCATTTGGTGGATGGGAATTACAATGTATATAGAGAAAGATTTGCGTTTAGATCGGTCCTTGCTCAGGTAGCTCAGTTGGTAGAGCACTTGGTCTAGAGAACCAAGGGTCCCGGGTTCAAGTCCCGGTCTGAGCGTATAATTTTTCTCTTCAAATATGATTTATCCATCATTGAGATGTACGAAATCAATAATAAAAACTTGAAAAAAGCCGTACTGGCTGTAATGTATAATTCCCAAATATGTCTTCTTAATAAAGGAGCCGCCATTTGCAAGATAGAAGCATGGCTTCACAGCATTTGGTGGATGGGAATTACAATGTATATAGAGAAAGATTTGCGTTTAGATCGGTACTTGCTCAGGTAGCTCAGTTGGTAGAGCACTTGGTCTAGAGAACCAAGGGTCCCGGGTTCAAGTCCCGGTCTGAGCGTATAATTTTTCTCTTCAAATATAAATTAGTATGGTTCAAATTCTTCCCTGTAGGGGGAGAGCGCCTAAATCTCTGTAAAGGGAAAACATAGGCTTACAATACAATACAATTATTATTATTATTATTATTATTATTATTATTATTGTTATTATTATTATTATTATTATTATGTTTATTATGTCGGCCTCGGTGGACTAGTGGTTATGCTCCTTGCCTCTGGTCCTGAGGGTCGCGAGTTCAAACCCGGCCGGGGTGGATGGATTTTTTAGGACGGAAAAATCCAAGGAGCAAGTCCTCCGGGAGGGACTCTAAGCCGTGGGTCCCGTGTCTGAAGATTTTCAGGCTCGTAAAAAATCCTTAAGCCTGAATGAAATGGCCTCTAAGCAAAATGTACCGAATTTTCCCGTCCTAGTACTACATTGGTTTCCTAGATGTCAGTATGAGGCGGAACGCTGACCACGTACCACTCACAATGACATCTATACGAAAACAAGTGTAACTAAATTAATAATAATAATAATAATAATAATAATAATAATAATAATAATAATAATAATAAAATAGCTTTATTTTACCTGGCAGAGTTAAAGCCATAAATCTTTGTCTGCCACTCAACCAGGTTTTAAAAAAATAGAAAATATAAAAAAAAAAAAGTCTTACAACTACATAAACAATTACATATTATAAAAACAATGCAATACAATTAATATTTATAATTTATTTTGATTTACTCTAAATTTAACGAATTAAATATATAATATGTACAAAGTATAAAAAACGGGAAAAAATTATTAATGACATAGTATAAATTTAAATAAATAAAGAGAAATTAATTATTAGACAACAGGTAACTGTATAAGCGTGACTTAAAGGTGCCAAGTGTGCGTCAACCCCTGATATCTTGAGGAAGGAAATTCCAGTAGCGGGCAGAGGCTACTGTGAAGGAAGTAGAATAAGAGGAAGTGCTATGAAGAGGAATTGTTAGCAGACTGTTATCTTGTGACCTAGTGTCAATATTGTGGTAAGAGGATAACTTCTCAAATCTGGACGCCAGGTAAGTAGGAATGTAGGAATTCAGAAGCTTGAAAAGTAGTGAAAGAGAATGCAATTTACGTCTGTCAGTAAGACGGAGCCAAGAGAGGTTATTAAAGTGTTCGGAAATATGGTCATAACGGCGGATATTGAAAATGAATCGAACGCAAGCATTATGAACACGCTGCAATCTTCGCGACAAGTCATGCTTTAGATCATTATATATAATGTCACAATAATCGAAGTGTGGCAACACAAGATTCTGCACAAGGATTTGTTTTAACGAATGTGGGAAAAAATTCTTTAAACGTCTAAGATAATGTAAGATGGAGAAAGTCTTTTTACATATGTGTTTCACTTGTGTTTGCCAGGTTAAATTTGCGTCTAGATGTAGTACAAGATCTATTACTGAAGAAGAATAAGGGATAATGATATTATTTATAGTAATGTTTGGAAGTGTAGATATGTCAAAAGTTGTAAGCAGTCTTTGTTGTCCCATTAGAATGACTTGTGACTTGTTAGGATTTAGATTTAGACCGATACTTGAAAACCAGTTAAAGATGGATGTGAGATCGTCATTCATTTTCGTCAAGCTGTTAGAGAGAATGAGGAGGTGAATGTAGGTAAATTTTAAGATCATCAGCATAGAGGTGATAACGGCAGTGCTTTAGTACAGTTGGTAAGTCATTTATATAGATTGAGAAAAGAAGAGGCCCGAGACACTGCCCAGGGGGACTCCCGCCTGCACGTTGCGCGGTTCAAATTCGTCCCTGTAGGGGGAGAGCGCCTAAATATCTGTAAAGGGAAAACATAGGCTTACAATACAATACAATTATTATTATTATTATTATTATTATTATTATTATTATTATTATTATTATTATTATTATTATTAAATGATATGGAGACGTAAGAAAAGCGCAGGATGAAATAATTCCAAAGTCATGGAAAATTGAAAGAAGGAACAGAAAAGGAAGACCAAGAACAACCTAGAAGAAAAACATTCAAAATTCAATGAGGAAATTTGGTGTAACAGATGAAGGCACAGAGGACAGAGAACGATGGAGAACTTTAATGAAGAGAAATTTGTGAATGTTTGTTCCAAACTGATAGTCTATAAGTCCTTAGTCATATATATATATATATATATATATATATATATATATATATATATATTCATTTTAATTACTAAGATTGGTTGGAGAAAACCCTCACTAATGAGGAAAATTCTCAGATAATTAATAATAATAATAATAATAATAATAATAATGATAATAATAATAATTATTATTATTATTTACTTTATTGAAGGAAGTAGTTTATACAGGGGATGACTTACATTAGCTAATGATACGGATATTTGGGGGACTTATGTCTGCACGGCCATGAATCTACGGGTTCGATAGTGCCAGTGAGTTAGTTAATGCTTCATGAATCATGAACATTGCTTCGATGGAGAAGTTAAACGCCACAGATGTGTGGTATGTTAAATAACGCTGGAATATGCGTAAGAGAATAACATAAACGATAAGTTGACTGTGGTGAATTAATATGGACTGTTTAGAAAATATTATCTCAAAATATGTCGTATGTATATGAAATTTACACTGCAATATGTAATGTGCGCGCACACACAATTCCACATATAACCAGTTTATGAATTTTACATGCATTGTTTCGCGAAGAATTTTATATATGTGCTTGAAGTGCGCTAAATTAATTATAAATTGTTTGTGTACTATTTATTTAATTATAATCTATTCCTATTGACTATTGACTATTTAACTCAACCCCAAATGGGAGTGAATGACCAATCACATCTCAATGATTTTTTATTTATAACCAATCACAGACGTGTTTCGCCTCTAATTTATCAACCGAAGTTTATCATATTAAAGAATCCTTCTCATCTCTAGGACTCTGAATAGTTCATAGCATTAGTTTGCAGTGACCGACTCTGTAAGAAATACGGCTACCAGTTGGTATATATAGTGAATGAATGTCAGCAGACAGCGAATGCGGGAGATAATATAAAAACATTTGTAGCAATTGATTATACCACAAAAAAAAAGAATCCACTGTTTGCACTTTCTTAAACGAATTTCCAGGACATGACGTTGCAGAAAAATATAATTGACATATTTACATCATAGGGCATCAGAAATTAATTAATACCTGTAATGTTGGTCATAAATTTCTCCACTAGGGTGCATTCTTACAATCCTTTGGCAATAAATAATATCATCTGGTTGCAGTGATGAACAAAAGAAGCTAATGAAGCGTACCAATTGTTTCTAATTTATTTTCAAACATCGCCATTTACATTAAATATGTAAATATTTAAAAATAACTATAATTGAATAATGATTTGTGAGTAAGCAGCTTAATTTTATTCGTTAAATAGTACTAACAAATGCCACTCTTGTTTTCCAAATTCTCTAGGTAAATTGGAAATCATTCGTGGCATTACTTATGATAAAATTGAAAATATAGATCATAATATTATAATATCAAATGAGATAAACCGCTATGAACTAAAGGATTGGATAATATTTTCGTGTTCTAAGATAACTGGATGTGCATTTGTTTCGGGAATAGTTTTTATGTATGCTTTTAATGTGTACAAAATTATGTATAAACAGTGGAATGCAGGCTTTCACGGCCGGTAATCATGGTTATAAAAGATTCCGGGCTATGTGGCCGTGGTCTATAACTGGCGTTTCTTCCAGACGTTTCTCCCTCAACTGCGGAGGGCATCTTCAGTGGCGAGCGCTTACAGCTGTTGTTTCCATGTCGTAGACTCGACTGCGAATGAACAGCAGAAACGTCTGGAAGAAACGCCAGTTATAGACCACGGCCACATAGCCCGGAATCTTTTATAACTATGTATAAACAGTTTTCTGAACTTAGAATCCATGTATTGAGTTAAATTGCTTATTGAGGAGGAAATTCCTGAATACAAAATTTAAAATATAGTTCGTGGTATTGTGGTAAAAAACATGGTAAATGCGTTCAATTTGTGAAGTATATTCTATCTCAGAATTATAATCCTTTTTCTCGAACTAAATTATCCAATGAGGAGAAAATTCCTTAAGAATCATAAACTACTTCAGAAGAGAATTATGAAGCACCTGTTGAAGATAAAATTATTTATGTAATTAATCCGATAAAATGTAACATTCAGCAGTGTATATTTCTTGAAAAATGAAAATTCCTTAATGTTTTAGTAAAAAAAATTACAAAAACGTTAATTGTAGATTTTTTTCTTTACCCTTCATTTACAAGAATGATAGTTTCGTTAATATGTTGTTTAATATTGAAATGTAATGTTCATGTCAAATTCAAAGTTTTTAAATCAACTTTAATATTTTAATGTTCATGTAAATACATTGTAAATTTATTTGACGTTAAGAGATTAAATTGTTAAGTAAGTTAAAATCTATATATTTTATATTTTAGCATGTACTATAATGTTTTAAATTGGAAGTTATTACACGCTTTATATTAGCTTCACCTGTATCTATCTATCTATCTATCTATGTAACGGAATTTTTCAACGCGATTTTAACCCAGTTAAAATCATTGGATCGACTTGAAACTTTGTATACTTGTAAAAGACCCGTGACAATAAAATAATTTCATATTTTGTTTCTAAAATCATGGCCAAAATCATCAGAAAATCAGAAAAAGTGTCTTTGTAATTATGTAACGGAATTTTCGAACACGATTTTCACCCACTTAGAAACATTGGATCGACTTGAAACGTTGTATACTTAAAAAAGACCCGTGACAATACAGCAATTTTATATTTTGTTTCCAAAATCCTGGCCAGAATCATCAGAAAATCAAAACAATGAAAAGTGGTATAATAGATTGCCGACTTGTCGACTTTTTAGTCAATCGTTGTAAGAGCTCAGTTGGTAGCGCGGTGAACTCTAGTGGTATATAATTTCAGTAATCCGTAGGTCACTGGTTCAAATCCGGCTGGGAGTTTATTTAGAGGTGTATTACTTTTAGCTCATCCTACAATAGTATCGAATTTAAATACATTTACATTTTTATCTTATTCTGCAAAGTATTCAAACTAAAAAAAAAAAATAAATAATAGTTTAAAAAAACTAAAACAACATGCTTTATTAGAAAACCGAAGTAAAAAAATGAAAAATAATTTTAATTTCTAACACGCTTGGGATAAATAATTTTACCATCAAAAGCGTGGGGTGCTTTTTATGAGTTTTACATTTTCTTCTTAGAGACATTACTTTTACCAATATATTTTTATTATTTTTATTATTAAATATCCATCCATAATATCCATTAAATACCCAGGTCCTTTACTGCAATCATAGCATTTTCATGCTATGCCTGGGAATTACTAGGGAATTGTGTAGGTGTGGTAGCTTCCCGTTGCTTTCCACACCGGTGATGGATGATGATGGTGATGATAATGATAAGGATGATCATGATGATGATGGCCATATGATTTCGGGGACCGTTTGGGCCTTAAAGTTTTCCTGACATTTGTCTTACAGGTGAGGAAAAACCCCGATAAAAACCTTACCCAGAAAAACTGCTCCGACCGGGGATCGAACCCGGGCCCGCTGCGTGACAAGGCAGCACGCTACCTCGAGACCACAGCGGTGGACTTATTAAATATATTAATTGATAAAGAGCACCTCACGCTTTTGATGGTAAAATTATTTATCCCAAGCGTGTTGAAAATTAAAATTATTTTTCATTTTTTTAGTTCAGTTTTCTAATAAAGCGTGTTGTTTTAGTTTTTTAAAACTATTATTTATTTTTATAACACTGAAAGGGAGTTAAATACCTTTTATATTAAAGTGTCCAAATATAACTAATCACAAATCATATTTCTTATCAAATGCAATAAAACCCTTATACATAACTGTTCGTTTTAATTTACAAATAGCTTCCATTAGATCTCCATCAACTAGAGATCAATGTTTGTTTTAATATAATAATAATAATAATAATAATAATAATAATAATAATAATAATAATAATAATAATAATTTTTTTATTTGTTCTGGCAGAGTTAAGGCCATAAGGCCTTCTCTTCCACTCAACCAGCACAAATACAAAAAAAAAAACCTGACAATTATAAATATACACTATACTAATTATAAAGAGTTAAAAGTATATTTGTAAATTTCATGCACAAATAACATTTTACACGATAACAATAATAATAATAATAATAATAATAATAATAATAATAATAATAATAATAATAATAATAATAATAATAATAATATAAATGTGATAATTTATACAAGAAACACCAATTAGTATATATACCTTACACTGGGTAATAATGAAGTCGAGGTTAGAGCAAATATAAATTTAGATTCTTTTAAAAGATGCCAATGTCCGGCAGCCCCTTATTTCTTGTGTTAGGGAATTCCAGTTGCGAGAATGTTTGCTTGTACACATGGAATCTATAATACCAGTGAGTTTATATATATATATATTGAAACTTAATATACAACATTTTTCATGATTAATTACAGGAATCTGGCGTAACTAGAAATAACAATGCACGCTAGCTCTGCAGTCTGCGATAAAATGACTACTGAAGCGTAATAAACGCAATAAAATAGTACATGTATAATACAGATCATTAAAATACTCGAATACTCGCTGTCACATTCGTCTACTTTGTGCAGTATCTAAGAAAGGGAGTAATAATTACGCAGATTTTAAGTTTTGTAGTAATATATATATATATATATATATATATATATATGCATCTCTGGTCACAGATCTATGGCTTTCATCGGAAAAATAATGTAGATAAATTTATTGGTGCATTATACATTATGACAATGAATATTGTCTGATTTTAACACACTGTATATAAGATGTGAAATAAGACAATTTTTCCTTAGGTATGTTTCGATTCCCTGGTCTGTTTAAGCCGAAATTAAGTAAATAAGTACGAAATGAAATAAAGTTTTTTTTTGGTTAAAAGCAATGAGAATTGGCGTTATTCCCAGGGGCGTAATATATACCTTGTTGAAAATACTAATGAAAGAATTTGGTCAGTTACGTGTCTCCTATATAGGCATATTGTGTGAAAATCAGATAAGTGCTCGAAGTCATTATGGGGTAATACACTAATAACATCAAGCGTAAATTTTTCTGACAACACCGTATACTTTTGACCCAAAATCGACTGTTTTTTACTATACTTGCCACAAGAAGTTATTAATTAAAATCTGCGCATTTTTATTAGTTCCATTATGTATAGATCATTCACTAAGAAATTAGGCAGCTTACTTCTTGTAAGGAAAATCAGAACTTTAGTGTACAGTAGATATGTTAATAATGAAGTGGGAGAATAATGTTATTAATAATTTGAGGGAAGAAAATTGTAAATGAGATTACTGGAAAATATATCAGGATGGGGCTGTATGGAGATATTATATCCCAGAAACCATAAATTATATTGACTATTTTCAGACATTCAAAACAAACAAACGATAGCGGTACTTGAGATCACAATAAGGGTGAAGGCAAAAACACATTCCTCTACTATCCATAAATGTAAATAAAATATTACCCTGTCAAGGGATGTAAAAAATATTGAAAAATATATAGCAGCAGAGTTCAGCGAGTATACTTCGTCTTCAGAGTTGAAGGCCATTTAACTGCCGGCGAGTCTACCTCGTCTTTTGAGGCGAATGTGTTAAATCCTTTGGATTTTTGTATCTAGGGTCACCTCAAAAGCGTTGTGTACATAACTCTCGTTGACACAATTTGAGAATTGGAGCAGAGAATTTTATGTTCTTGCCAATAATTCCAGCTCAATCTCAGGTTGTTAAAAAAATCGAAACTTAATGCCGAGACGGTTATTGTATTGCATCCAGATTCAAGAACGACATGTTGAACACCTGCTGTGTACAGTGTACTGTATATTGTACTACATTATTGTTCCTTGTTACATGCAGTATAACAGTATGTTTTAATCCCGATATCAAACCATATTGGCTATAATTCATTATATTTCATTAATTGTATTTTGTATAATCCAGAAACTAGTGGAACTTGAGATATGGAATAAACATTTTGTGTTGTGTTTGGCTGAAGAAATTCCGAGTTTTCAAGAATAAGAGAGTCTTGCGAGTTGAATAGAAACTGATTTCGCCATTGAAAAGTAGAGCTTTTTTTATTCCTGTTTTCTCGAACATATATTACCTATCTACACAAACGTACACCATTTATATCGTATTTTTTGTTGACTTCCTTCACAGAAAGTACGAGAGCTTTTCAAATTCATCGATGTTTATTCTTTTTCCCACTTTACAATATCTATAGGTCTGTATTGGAAGTAGGTTACATTTTCTAGACATCTATATTACACTTCTTCTCATGCCTATACTTCAAAACAAATTGATCTTCTGATTTCGTGAAACATATATTTTGTATTATTTAAGATACCTTGTAGATCCTATTCACCATAATGTTCCCTAGGAGTTCGACAGCAATGATTACAAATCCCAAGTTCTCGTTTCTTCTTTATTTACCGAGTGCTTCAGTAATGTCTGCCACTTCATTTAAATCCACTTTACAGCGTACATTCTCTCAACAATATACAGGCAAACACTAGAATACAAATACGAAGAGTTACATTAAACTGCACAAATAAACAATATTATTTTAAGAAAATAAATGCAAATAAAACAAATATGAATTACGGTATAAGGTTTTTCATTACGAAGATAATGGAACTGTTGTATCAGTATTGAGAAATACTATGTAGCTGAGCACACACCAGAAAATAGTTGCTTAATTCTACCTGTTTGTAGTACAGTCTGCAGAAGTCTATACTGCATTATTTATAATTTATATCCATCCATCCATAGTAATTCTGCCCGCCGGCAGATCTTTCACTACAATCACAGCATTTTCAAGCTATTATTTGCAGCTTTACTAGGGAATTACATTTGTGGTGGCTTCCCGTTGCTTTCCACACCGGTGAAGAATGATGGTGATAATGATAAGGATGATGATGATGATGGCCGGATCAATTTTGGGGACCGTTGGGCCCTAAGCTTCCTGACATTTGTCATACAGGTGAGGAAAAACCCCAAAAAAACTTACCCAGGAGTCTGACCCGACCGGGATTCAAACCCGGGTCTGCTGCGTGACAAGGCAGCACGCTACATCGAGACCACAACGGTGGACATAAGTTATATAGAGAATGCAATATTATAGTATGTGTCTTCTCGGTAGTCTATCGCTCCAAGGTGACCGGCTGCGATTCTAGGTTAGAATCATGGCAGTTCCAGATGGATGTCGGCGCTGGGTCATACCTGTTTTTTTTAGGTTCTTTTCTCGGTGAACTTCGAGAGTTCTCCCTTTTTCCGAATTTCATCCCACCAACACTCTCCATTCTCCTTTCCTCCACTTCATGTTATTTTTATTTTTTATTCAATCTTTATATACCACTCTTTAACTCATGTCATGCTAGGAAAGCAGATTGGTTGTCAATCTACATATGTTGAAAACATGTGGTTTCGGTGATCTAATGAGTCACCGACTAGGGTGCTGCCCCATGTTTCCGAGCCCGGACAATAAAAAATATGTAAAAGTAGCAAACGGGAGGAGTTGTAGTTTTCCCTAGCGGCCACGGAACCACCCATAAAGGTGGTATGGGTCATGGGAGTTTAACCTGATGTGTCGAATCTGGAAGACGATATACAACTTACATAATACGTAGAGTAAACTTTGTTCAACTCATCTCAGTAAAACTGCGATATCTCAATAAATCTTTCTGATCACATATTATGAGTATTTTGCCTTCCCAGTCTGAATAAAGAACTAAAAAAACTAATTAAATACTCTTATTGCTTTCTTCAGACTCTACCGTTAAAAAATAGAGTTAAACGCCTCTGGTCTCTTTATATACATTTTGGTATAGAATACGTCAGTGATAATTACAATATCTCCAATATCTAAGCTCCTTTCATAACAAAATATTCCAGAAAATAATTGACATATATCTCATATCCAAGATACGCTTTTGTTTTATGTAACTACTGTAATATTATAAATGATTCATTTTGATTTATGTTATTAATGCTTTTTGGGTAATCTGATAGGCCTATATTTTTAGTTTTTTTACCGAATGATTCCAATATTTTTTTGTGAATGTTCGTCTGTCTACTACTATTGGCAATATTTTCAAGATGGATGCCTTAGAATTATTAAATATCAAGAGAAACTTTAAGCAATAAAAATTGATAACTCATTATTAAATTTAAAGAACTCAAAATAATTTACACTATCTATATAGGTTACATTTCGGTTAGTTTTAAATTTTGGCTGGCTAGTCTTAAACTTAAAAAAAAATACACATATAACACTAACCTTATATTTCTAAGTTGTTGTCTAGCATATATCATTGGTTGCATTGAAAGTTTAGGAAAATGCCTAGCTATTTTTTTTAATATAAATATTTAAAGGCTGGTAGTAGATTGTCAGAATATGATACATTAAGCAATAGGGTAAATTTTTATTTTGTCTATTACTTTCTTTTATGACATTATTGCCTATTTTGCTTTAGAATGCACTTTTATTTGTATTTTTATTACTTTTTTGTTTTTAATTTTATTTATTGATTTATTTTGCTTTATATATATTTTTCTGCCTTTTTTATTATGACTTTCACATTAACAATACCATATTCATTTATGTTTTTGAAAATAACGAAAGGAGAGTTCTTACAGTAGCCAAAGATTTGGAATACCCTGTTGTTATGAAATATTGTTTCACTGAACGCAATGCTACCTGAATTCGGTACCGTGAGCTAGTGATGTGAAATTGCGAAGCACACGGTCTAGTTTTGTGTTTGTGAGTGTGTTGTTGTATGGTGAAGAAGACAAATTAAAAGAACTAACTCAAATTATTAACAAAAATATCTAGATAAACAAGTGCAAGTGAGAAAGATATGTAGAACAGAGAATATATGCTTTATACTTTTACAATAAGTGTTAAATTACTTATTCATATTTACTTTATAAAGTTAAAGTATTTTAAAAGTAGTTATAAATTAATTTCAGTGTTTTTGTACTATTTTTGTTTTGTTTTTAGAATCTTTTGAAGTGTATAAGATACTGCATTTAGTGCCTTAACTTTCGATGCTTAAATATTAGGTTGACACCCGGTCGGTTAGTGTTTAAAATGTATTTTTCTGAAAAAATGACCATTTTTAGCGTTTATTAAAATTATATGTCGCCTGTAATATTGGGTAAATAGTTAATAATATAAATGAATGGCGTTCGCAAATGTAAATTACGTATATAATACTGTAATTATTACTGGAATCAAGATAATATATATACATACATAAATATATAATAACTAGGACTTTATTAGACTAAATAACATACAATGTTATTTACAAATGTGGGTCGCACGGGCAGTAAGCCGTACGTGCTGTTGACAGTCCGTTACAATAAGTTAATGATTGGTAATATATAACTTAAAACAAAAAGAAAACAATAATCTTACAATAACATACAATGTTATTTACAAATGTGAGTCCCACAGGCAGTAAGCCGTACGTGCTGTTGACAGTCCGTTACAATACGTTAATATTTGGTAATAATACAACTTAAAAGAAAAAAGAAAACATAATAATATTACATAATCAATTGAGTTGGTGTTTACTTGATGAAAATCCATATTTATTAATTAGATATATATATATATATATATCTTAATAAATATGAAAATCAAATAAAACTAAGTTTTATTTTTATTTAATTGATGTAAATATTATAATTAGGTAATCATACAATTACATTATAATTTTCTTGGTTATGTAGAATTATTAAGAATTAATGGTATTGCAATTTGCAAACATATTAATTTCTTTATGTATGAATATATATATATATATATATATATAAAGAAATAACGGTCGGGGTTCCGAATTGCTTACATGTAAGATAACCTAAGGTCTTCTAATCTTAATGGTTCATTCAATTCAATGATTCAGATTACCCATTTTTATACACCTATATGAAAATGATTGTATAATATAATTGATAGTTTGGAAATATTAACTTTGCTGTACGCATATGTAAAAATGACATTACTGCACGATTTAACCATATCAAATATTGTTATACCAAATAAAACAAACGGGTGATACCAAACCAAATATTTAGTAAAAATTCGTAAGTATTTTTAAAAAAAATTAACTTAAAACTGTTAAACTCTATGTTATATCTCCATCCGTAGTAATTCTTCCCGAAGGCAGATCCTTCAATGCAATTATAGCATTTTCATGCTATGCTTTGCAGCTTTACTAGGGAATTGTGTAGGTGTGGTTGCTTCCCACACCGGTGAAGGATGATGTTGATGATAATGATGATGATGGCCATATGATTTCGGGGACTGTTTGGGCCTTAACGTTTTCCTGACATTTGTCTTACAGGTGAGGAAAAACCTCGATAAAAAACTCACCCAGAAAAACTGCCCCGACCGGGGATTGAACGCGGGCCTGCTGCGTGACAAGCCAGCACGCTACCTCGAGACCACAGCGGTGGGCATATTATATTTATAGAAATGTATTATAATACTATTACTAATTTTCTGAAACAGACATTGTGGGTAAAAATTAAAATTATTTATTACAGAACGTCCCATTGTTTCATCATCATCATAGACACAAGATATTTAATACGTCACAAAATAAACACGTCATATAATGTAATATAATAATTCGGTTTAATTTATTTTGAGTAATATATCTAACACAATACAGTTTATAAGTGTAAAAATAATATGGATATAAAGGAAATTTAGTTGTATGATTATAATTTAAAACTCAACATCATCATCATCATCATCACTCCAGGGATTAGGCAATTGCCCGTTCCGACTTCATATTGCATCAGCCCAACGTCTTCTAGGTCTTCCAACATCACGTCTTCCTCTTGCTTGATAATTTCTGGCTAACAATGGATATCTCTCCTTGCTCATTCCATCCATGTGATCAATCCATTTCTGTCTGTAATTCGTGACTTTATCCAATAAAGGCTGTACTTTAAATTCTTCTCTTATATCCTCATTTCTTATTCTATCAACATACATAAAAAATCCCAACTCTAAAATATATGTCAACAAAAGTTAATACTGTCCACTGCTGTGGTCTCAAGGTAGCGTGCTGCCGTGTCACGCAGCGGGCCCGGGTTCGATTCCCGGTCGGGACAGGCTCCTGGGCGAGGTATTTTCGAGGTTTTTCCTCACCTTTAAGACAAATGTCAGGACGCTTAGGGCCCAACGGTCCCCGAAAATGATCCGGGCATCATCATAATCATCATTCTTCACCGGTGTGGAAAGCAACGGGAAGTTACCACACCTATAATTCCCTAGTAAAGCTGCAAAGCATAGCATGAAAATGTTGTGATTGCAGTGAAAAACTTGCCATCGGGCAGAATTACTATGGATGGATGGAAGTTAATATTAGACATCGTTTATTCATATGTTGGCGAACGTTGTTTCCTTTGTGCAGTTGTTTCAATCACTATCATAATAAATTGAAATTTCATGGACATACATCCATAAAAAATAAGTTATTTTCTTTGCACTTATTTCATTAATTAATGGTTAAAGAAGACAATTACTCCTTGAAATTTTTATTTTAAACAGATGTGACAGTGTCAATTACATTTTTACATTATTTAATACAGTATTAATGATAATGATTTATTTTACGTGCTGGAGTTAAGACCGTAATGGGTTAAATTATACAGATATTAACAATTGTGAAATATCTAAAATCTGATTAATAATACATAATAGACATAGGCTACACAATAAACAGATGACAAGGAAATAATAAAACATATTTAAATAATAATAATATTCCTCACAAAATATTATGGGATACTTTAGACAATTCTAACATTACCAAAAGATTAATGGAAGCCATGAAACCTTTATACAAAGGATCAGTTTCGAAAATAAAATTTGGAAATCGTATAACAGAGGGATTTACTATTACAAAAGGTTTAAGGCAGGGTTGCAGTTTATCTTCAACTCTATTCAAAATTTGTCTTGAAAGAGTACTAAGAGACTGGAAGAAAAAAATTCAAAAAATGGGCATACCAATCCAAAATACACATGTATATTCACTATATTTTGCAGATGACCAGGTGTTAATAGCACAAGGCCACGATAACATAGAATATATGGTTAAAAAACTAAAAGAAGAATATGAAAAATGGGGACTTCATATAAATATAGAGAAAACTAAATATCTGTGTATAGGAGAAGAAATGAAAAATATAAATTTCAACAATGGAGAAGAACTAAAACCTACTATTGAATGCACATATTTAGGAACAAAATTAGACCATTCAGCAGATAACACAGTGGAAATTAAAAATAGAATCGCACAAACAAAACAAGCAATAAATGCTTTAAACTCTGTGTGGTGCAACAAGAATATTACACAAAATAGAAAATTGCAAATATATCAAACCATAATTCAGAGCATTTTAAAATATAGTGCTGAAGTTTGGCAAATTCCTACCAAGGAAATGAAAATAATTTTAAGAACAGAAATGGATGTTTTAAGAAGATCAGCTGGAAAATCAAGAATGGATAGAATTCGAAATAAAGAAATAAGGGAAATGTGTGCAAGAGGAGCCGGACATCATTGACATCATAGAAAAGAAAATGATTACAGTAGTATGGCCATGTCGAAAGAATGCCAGATTAAAGATTGCCTAAAATTGTATGGAATGGATCCCAATAAAAAAGAGGAAGAGAGGAAGACCGAAGAAATCTTGGATAGAAGGGGTACAAGCGACTATGAATATCAGAGGATTGGAGGAAGATCGATGGATGGACAGAGAGGAATGGCGTTTGGTTTCCGGAAGACGGCGGCAGCTGCCATGATACCGGATGATGATAATGAATAATAATAATAATAATAATAATAATAATAATAATAACCTATTAGTGGATTAAATAATTGACTTAGTAAAGAAAGTGCAAAATATATAAGAATAATACAGAATTTCCCAAAACATGGTTATATACCATATTTTCTAAGGAAATATTTCAGGGATTTTTTAACTGTTTTTGTGTCGGGCGGAGGGAATCCCAGAGTCAGGTAGCTGAAACAAGGAAGAATGAGGAATAGTGAGATGTTCAATGCAGCTAGAGTTAAATTTTCTCTCGGTCGTGTTTTTTTTAAATTATGGTGGAGAGATAGGAAATGGTAGCGAGTAGAAATATAAAGAGGCGATGAGGTGAACAAAGCGTTGTATAAGAAGGAGAGGCAATGTATATTTCGCCTGTCTTCCAATTGGAACCAAGGTAACATTTCAAATAATGGAGTTATTTGATTTAATTTACGGTATTTGGGTATATAACGTGCGCAAGCATTATCAACTCGTCGCACTCTTCGACTGAGTGTGATACTTACGTCTGTTAAGAGTTAGTTACAATAATCGAAATGCGACATATCAGAGTTGAGAAAAGCATGTTTTTTAGTAAAGAAGAAAGGAGATTTTTGAAACGTTTTAGGGAATGAAATATCAAATATTTCTTTTGCAGTTTCTCTTAAATAAACCTAACAACTAAGATTTTAGTCGAAATATACAATGAGATTTTTAACGAAAAGTGTAGAGTGAACTATTTTTGGTGAGATTTGATTCAACAATACCATCAATTTATGATTTCCGTTTCTTTTTCCCTGAGAAGAGACACCCACCGTTCTATTTCCTGCCACAATATCAGTGCTTTAAGGATATTTGTTTCTTCGTAACCAGTAGCAATAGTGGATATACATGGTTAAAAAATGCTTCCCTGAAAAGCAGTGATTTTAAACATAACTTATTTGTCACTTGCACTTTATGTTGCCTATTTTCACTTGACTTGCTAAAATATGCCAGTCCATATGTTCACGCCGAATATGAACTCATGGTATACCCCGTGAAGGCATATGGACTGTCATAAACTAACCAACAGCTATTGTTGAAGTTCAGAATTAATTAATCCTTGGTAAAGCTGGCCTTAATGCTAAAAGAGGACAAATAGAAAAAAAAATAGAGAAACAGTCAGCTGTTCATTTTAAAGACCAAGATTAAATTTACATTTTAAGTGTATTTATAAAACCTTTGCAGAATTAGAAGTAAAAGTGTTTATGTATGGAAATTCCAATAAAAGATAAAACTTGTTTCTTATTTTTCCACCCAACTGGACTCGTCTTTTTTCCGAGGATTGTGCATTGAAACAAAAATGGAATCCATAGGTTATTGTCGCTTTCAGACCCGACATGTTATCACTTAAAAACAAACATCTATAATTAGATAATTACACATCAAATTTATCCTTCAGCGATTATTTTTTAAATATTTAAAATCTAAAAAAAATATGATTATTATGGGCCCTAGTGTTATCTGTCCATGAGTGGATATTAAATATTAATTAAAAATATCTGATACAACTAAATGCATTTTAAAACTTTATTTAACAACGCATTATTATATAATAAGACAATAGTATGAAACACTACATTTTAAAAAGGTTCACTTTAACACACACTGCGAATGAAATGGGCAAAGGAGTAAACATCCTGAATATAACTTTTTTTTCCAATGGAAAAGTAAATATTCTTGTATCCCGCATGATATAGATTTAGGCAGACTATTTAACTCATGCATCAAATGGGAATCAATGACCAATCACATTTCAATGAAGTTTGATTTACAACCAATCACAGCCTTTTTCACCTTGATTTTGTCAGTTTAATTTTATCATATTAAAATCGAACTCCTTTTTTAACATTCTGAATAGGTCAGAGCATTATTTCGGAGTGACTTACTCTCAAAGAAATACGGCTATCAGATTCTATATATAGTGCACGAATTTAAACATATAGGCTACTTCTTGCGAGATACAATAGAAAAATATTCGTAGTAATTGATTATACCACAATAAAAAGAAACCACTGTTTGCACTTTCTTAAACGTATTATTTTCCAGGAATTTACGTTGCAGAATAATATAATTTACATCTTAGGATATCAGAAATTAATTAATAACCTATATTGTTGGTATTAAACAGTTTGATGTGTTTAATTGTTTCTCCACTAGGGTGCAATCTTACAATATTGCGATCCTTTGACAATAAAGAATATGATCTGGTTGCAGTGATGAAGAAATGAAACATAATAAATGTTTCTCATTTGTTTTCAAACATTGCCGTTTACATTAAATATATAAATATTTAAAATAACTGTATTTAATTAATGATTTGTGAGTAAACAGCTTAATTTTATTCGTTAAATAGTCCTAACAAATGTCACTCTTCATTTCCATTTCTCTAGAAAAATTCACTACTAACTTCATGAGTCGTGAATTTATCGATGATTTGGAAATCACTTGTGGAATTACTTATGATAAAATAGTATCAAATTTGAAATAAGCGTCCTCTGATCACAATTTGTGGGTTCTCTCACGTTCAGATTAGAAATGTCACATTAATGACCTGAGTTATAAAATTGTCATTAAATAAAATACAACGTGCCCTCTCTAAACCATTATAACTAGCCTTTGAGTGGAGGTAATTTGTGTGTGTGTTCTTTTTTCTAGGTTAATTTTTAATTGTACAAAGGACGAAGTCGCGCTACGATAAATGATACACACATACAGACTTAAAATATATATATATATATATATATATATATATATATATATATATATAATGAGAGAGGAGGGATATAGATATATAATATTTTATATGTTTTATGCACGAGTCTATATATATATAAAATGATTAAATGTTTAACATTGAGCAATGCAAGCTTAATATGGTATGATAAGAAAAATAAATGCCTGGACGGGATTCGAACCCGGAACTCTGAGTCTGTACTCAGCGTGTTATCCGTTACACCACCAGGCGAATCCAATTCAAACACTTATTTTTCTTATATATGTATTATATTCTCCATTATTACTTATATATATATATATATATATATATATATATATTGAAACAGGCATAGGCGGTTATTCCGAGAAAGTCAATAGATTACGATATGTGCCATCTTATTACCGTGCATCCCTTGGGGCAATTTACTCCTCCGGGTGCGATAGGCCTAGAAGGCCTTTAGCCTACCATCCGGCTGCTGGCCTCACATCCACATATGTCAATCACGTAGATAATCATCCAGCCAGTGTAGGGGTGACATGTGGTCAGAATATCGAGTCCCCCGGCCGTTATAGCTGATTTTCTCAACCTAGAGCCGCTACTTATTGTACCTATCCAAATGCCTCACGATGCTGGGTGGACATCTAGGCCCATCCGTCCACCCCTTGGGATACCTCGGTCGTCATGACCAAACTCCCAAGTCCTAGTTCTAGTCCTCCCTATCCTATGTTCACGTCCACGTTCAAGTTCACGGTCCTTAAACCAACACCCCAGGGAGAGGGTGTTGGAGTTTGCAGTTCTTGGGAATTGCTGAGCTACAAAGTACATCAGGTCGCTCTTTCCTGATAACCCCACAGTTGGTCCACGGGCTCCATGAGCCTAGCCGGGAGGACTGCTGTCGCAGATCCACCGACCATTCCCCTGTTTTGCCTCCAGGGACGTGTCCTGCAGCCGTTGTGAGACCGGCCTACAAGCCCAACAGTGTGAGACTTTTAGTACATCCAGGTGCTCATCTCCTGGCGACCCCACAGTTTGTCGACGGGGCCGTAGGCCGAGCCAGGAACCAGTACAGTAGCTCCCCTCTGGACTGGTCCGAGCCGAGCCCTGGTGTGCACCCAGAGACGCCTTCTGCAGCTGTTGTGGGCCAGCACGGAGCTCGCAAGCTCCAACAGATGAGCAAATAGTACGACAAGGCGCTCAACTCTTGCCTACCCCACTAATGGTTCACGAGTCCCTTGGACTTGACCGGGAGGACTGTTTAGCAGATCCACCGACCTTTCCCCCAGTGCACCAGCTGGGGACGTGTTTGGTTGCTGAAGTGGGTCCAGCCTGAGCATTAGTACGTCAGGTCGCTCAACTCCTGTCGACCTCACAGATTGTCCTTGGGTCACTCGGTTCCAGAGTCGGCGCTAAGTCCCAAAAGCCAAAAGACCGCGCTTCTTCCTTTCTCAAGCTTGTCGACCTGGTGGTAATTCCCAGCATTACGCCCGGTATTGTCCCAACCAGCCCGTTCGCAAGACTAAGCCTAGTCGTGTAGCTGCTGTGAGGCAGCCCACTGAGCAATGTAGGCATCCAGGGTGCTCATCTCCCATGGTGCCCCCACAGATGGTCTCAGGTTCCAATGAACCAAGAGAGAAGGAGCGACAGATCCCCCACTCTCCCACCGCCACGCCAACAGCGGCACATGCCCCCTCTTGTGGGCCGGGATAGTTCTGGCTTGACAGCAGGCCCCTCGCCTAAATTTTTCTGCTGACTCCACTCCGCGAGTCCATCGGACTTGGAAGGGAGGACTGACTAGCAGATCCACCGACCTTTTCCCCACTACGCCACCGAGGGGACGCGTTTTGCTGCTGGAGTGGGCGCAGCACGAGCTATATAGTACGTCAGGTCGCTCGAGTCCTGACGACCCCACAAATGGCCCGCGGGTCCGGTCTGAACGCAGCCGGGAGGAATGCAAGCAAACCACCGACCGTCCCCCTATCCGCCACCCGGAGACGCGCCCTGTTGCTGTTGTGAGCACAGCTGGGGCCCGACGGACCCGTGGGCACCGGTCCCATACTGGCGGAAATACCATGAGAAAATTTCTTCCCCCATGGAGACTCGGACCAGCGCAAATCCCATAGTTCTGCGCCAAGGCTTCCTGCCTTAACCACTCGGCTACGACGCGAGACTGGGGCCATTTTACAAAGAATAATTATACTCATTTCTCTACATATATAAGCGAGTGACATATGGCCAACTCCTTGCTTCAGGGAGGCACCTATTAGACAACTAAGGTATTATTGGTTAGCTCCTTGCTTCAAAGAGGCACCTATTAGGCAACCAAGGCAATACTTTTTTGGAAAAGCCGATAAAACGTTGCTCAGAAACTCTCATTTAGGCATGAAGATCTTTTACGAGGCTGCACATTTTCAGACTTGGGGGATCCGCGGTTTATTGCCCCTCCCGGAGGACTTGTCCCCTTGGATTTTCCCATCCTAAAAGCCCTTCAATTTTGACCTGGTGTGAACCCGCGACCCTCTTGACCACAGGCTAGGATCATAGGCCTATCCCTATACCAATGAAGCCGATTGGTTGAAGTTTGTTAACGTACAATACAATTGTAACCGGTAAATTTGTAAATCAATTTTTTACGAAAGTATACATTCAACTAATTTTTCATATTTATGGGTTTAAGACTAGAAAAATATAGAATCTAGCATATTATTTAAATAAAATGACGCCAGTAATTTTTTCTTATCGTATTTTCTCGCGATGTGTGGCGTTAATGTGATTATTGTGAACGCCTGATATTTATACGTACACGGTGGTTCGTACTGTCCGAGAAGTTGCTGGAAATGACAGGTGTTTGATATTTCAATATGTTGAGGTTTCGCTGTAACACAAAATAAATAATAACTACCAGTACATTCAATATTATATGTAGATACTCCGAGGTTTCAGATTCCTCTTTCGATTGGCTTGTGTTAAATGCACAAACAAAGATGGAACAAATCGGAATAATGATTGAGTTGCATAAATCAACTATGATATAAACATTGAATAATCTTGTTTAAGACATTTATTTTATTTTGATTATCTTTACCATCGTAGATCATTCGTGTTACAATTTAAAACAGGATGAGATGGCGTCATGCCCATCGCAATGTACGAGACTTTAGTCTTGTTATTACGTCATGTTTACCTAATTCACTCTTATATAGAGTGCTTCAGTAAAAGCATCCAAAATGAATCTTCTTAGAGGCGATGATAAACATAAAAATTAGGAATAACTTAACTATGATCTGCAAAGCCAACATAAGGGAATGTGGGAGTAAATTATTGTGTATTTGCTAATGGCTGCAATCTAACGCTCAAGTTATTAGCAGTCTTGTTCTACAACACTTTTGAGGTCTTAGAATGTTCATGTTGGCAGCAATGCAGTTGTTTAGATGGTCCCCGTCCATTTATTCATCTGGATGATTGCATAAAAAGAATTTCAGTGAAGGCAAAACTCTGATGTTATGAAGGTGTTTTGCCAGACAGTCATGACCCGTTGTCATTATAAAATGTGCTACTTTTATTTGCCTTGGCAAGTCTGGAATGTTAATGTTTTTTGTTAAGCATTTCCTTTTTTTTTGTTTCTAACTACCATTTTAAGTCTAATGTCATTCATAATTTTGGATTTCAACTTTATGTGGCGTTTGACTGTGGAGAAAATTTGTCTGCAGTATTCCTGCCCATTATTACTGTTTCCCAACTTGTTTATAGCGACATATATATTTACATGTAATGCATTGTTACTTACATTTGCATTCTGTACATGTTTATTTCCATTTAAATTGACATTTATTGGAATTAATAGAAAGTAAACACATTTCTGAAGACCTGTCAAGTAGGAACCCATGATGCAGAATTGTGTTTACATGTCCATGTGGTTGTTACGTTTCACATATTTATTTACGTCTTTTTTTTTTGACCTTCCAGTTACTTACAGAAACTTTAAATGTAAACACCAAACTAGTTGTAAATAGGAACATACATGTAACGAAATATAAAAGTGTGTGTTCTAATGCCATTCACTACACTTCTCGTGCTTCGAGTTCCCCATTGTTGATATATGATATTAATGTAGACTAATTTCAATTTTCGCACCACATCGGCAGACCACTTTACATAGATGATGTATCTTTATATTGTATTCAGAGAAGTATACAGTCCATGTGTTTGTATAGTATACAATGAGTTGTATAAGAGAGGATGATGAAGAAAGGGAATAATGTGAAACCCGGTGCGGCATTTCTATCCTAGTCCTCTCGAAAAACACCAAGGAAGCCGACGAGCTCAAAGGATGAATCGCTATCAACAATATCACAATCCTTTTAACATATGTACTGCGGAAAGATTTACAATTTAGAGCAGGAATCTGGTGCAGAATCTAGCGATACAAATGTTATACACCACCACCCCACCTCGCCCCAAGATTGAAAGTTTTACAATTTAATTAGTTTAATTTAATTCATTTCACGAGTAAAATATTCAACCCAACCCGGTATCGAACCGCTAATCAGGAAACATTAAAGTTTATGTAAACATGTAGTATGTAATTTCCTATAAGCCGAAAAACAATAATAATGGACTGGAATGTGATAGTGAAATTCATTTCCACATTCCCTTAAATAGTCGTCGCAAGTCTTAAATTGCTTATCTCAAATTTTTCCGTAGAATATAATTGATATCCTGTGTATGTTTTTCAATGTTTTTTTCTAAAATATATTGTGACGGTTTCTGGGCTGAACAGCAGAACCCTTTATTTTTCAGTTTATTGTTGTAAATTATAGCTATTCTTCTGTATTTACTAACATTTTTTAATATTTTAAACTTTTTCAAACAATTTTTAAAATATTTTTTGATAATTTTAAGAATTTATTTCAATGCAAAAACCGCAACATTATGACACTGTTAGACAATATTGTGATGCTGACTGCTATTTTCTCCACAGAGTATATTACTTAGTCTATGATTTTTCGATCGCTGGTGATCGGCGTTAGGATGTGATAAGTAAGTTTACACTCATTTTTAATCAAGTTTGGTAATTTTAATATTATTAATATATTAGTATAACATAGATTTGGGGATTTATTGCAAATATTGGTCATTTAAATATCAGAGCGACGTTCTGCCATTTAATGTAAGCTGTATAAACTTTAAGGTATCGATAATAATCGATACGTGGCAAGGATGATAATCGATATGATGTTCGAAGATGGGTTATCGCTGGCTGTATAAACTCTGGGGCATGCGCACTGTTGTTCTATAGGACTTAGAAAATATATCAGGTAACCTAAAGTGCTGTTTTTCCGTTTTCTGTCTTCATCTCTTTGTTCTTTTTTTCTTTATAACAGATTCATAAGATTGTCAAATTGTTCGTCTCTCTTTGAAAAATAAACCTTAATCAATATATTCTCAAAAATATTCGTAGTATTTTCCCGTCCCTTAAATTAAATGTCCATGTTTCGCATCCATATAACTGGAAGAATCTCAATAAGCGAATTAAGACGGAATAAAGTATGCATGTTTTTCTCATGGTAATATTTTTTAATAACAGCTCTTAAACGGCCTTATCTAGTAGACATCGAAAATAACTATGACAAATACATATTATGTTGGTAAAAGCTCTAGCGACCGCAATTTACGTTTAATCGAATCCAAACATGGCATATAAAGATTTAGTTTAAAAAAACATACGGTCGAATTCGTTAGTCAGCAAAATCGGACAATTAGGTGTAGGATTTCACCTGAAACGAAAATTTAAAAATCTCTCTAGCGTTCGCAATTTTCTACCTTTCGAAACGAAACTCTGTATATGCTATTAAAATAAAACGAGGAGGGCTTGCCCTAGAAATTTGACCATTGGAATTGGAAATTTACCGGAAAAACTAAATTAAAAATTAACTCTAACAACAATCACGTTTGGTTCGTCGCAATATATACTAATTAAATAACCCTTAAATTAACAATATAGCCTATAAGATAAATTACTTAAACATTTTTTTAAGTAATGGTAAAGTGAATCGGTAGATATTCATTTTATTTGGTGTCAAATTATACAACAAAATCAAATAGGTAATAGTTTTGTTTATGCGTTTTTGTTTTCACTGCATTCCATCAGTTTAAAATAAGCTCGCATCAAAAATTTAAAAACAGAACTATATATTCTAAAAACGAACATAATTGGACCTTTAATTCAACTTGCTGACTAATTCGCTTACTTACTTACTTACTCACTGGCACTATCGAACCCGTAGGTTCATGGCCGAATTGACATAAGCTCTCCATATATCCCTATCCTGAGCTAATGCGTTCCAATCAATCCCTGTATAATCTACTTCCCTCAAATCATAGTTAATGTTATTCTACCACCTCATTCTCGATCTACCAACTGGGCGTTTTCCCTCTGGCTTTCCCACAAGAAGCCTCCATGCAAGTCTTTCATTCCCCATACGGACAACATATCCTGCCCATCGCAGTCTACGAGACTTAACTGTTCTTATTATATCTGGCTTCCTATAAAGACCATGTAGTTCATTGTTATGTAGTCTTCTCCATTCACCTGTCTGTTCATCTCTCTTTGGTTCAAAAATTTTCCTAAGTACTTTATTCTCAAATATTTGTAATTTCCTTTCCTCTCTTAAAGTAAGAGTCCATGTTTCGCACCCATATAATATAACTGGTAGAATAATAGTTTTATATATTTTCAGTTTAACGTATTTGAAAGGAGTTGGGACATCAAGAGTCTCTGCAATGCATAATAGCATGCATTTCCAGAATTGAGCCTATATTTAATTTCTTTATTCATCTCATTCCTATTTGTAATTATTGTTCCTAGGTATTTGAATTCAGCCACTTTCTCAACATTTCCCTCATTTGTCATTAGCTGTCCATTTCCATTATTTAATGAATTTCTACGTGTGACCATATATTTAGTTTTATTGATATTTACTTCCAGTCCTAATTTCTTAGTGTTACTCAATAGTGTGTGCGTGTTGTCCTTTAGTGTCTCCTCGCTATCGGCCAACAATACTACATCATCAGCCTAAACTAACAGCTTATTAATACCATTGAGTTCTAAGCCTTCCTCATTCTCTAAAGATTTAATGGCATGCTCTAGTTCAAAATTAAATAGTAGAGGAGATAGTGCATCTCCTTGCTTCAGCCCATTCTGGATTTCAAAAGTGTCCGAAAACTGTTTGCTTATACGCACCCTGCTCTTCGTGCCATTTAGACACATTCGTATAAGTCTAACTTTTTAGGAATTTCGAACTCCAGCAGGATACTATATAACTTCTCCCTCTTAATTGAATCATATGCTTTTTTGAAGTCTACATACAGTTGATGTACAGTACCATTATATTCCCATTTCTTTTCTAAAATATGTCTTATACTAAAAATCTGATCTGTTGTAGACCTGTTTCTTCTAAATGCACATTGATGATCTCCTAGAATGTCATCAATATAGGGAGGAAGTCTGCTTACTAATATATTTGTTAGAATTTTGTACGAAGTTGAAAGTAATGAGATGCCCCTGTAGTTGTTGCAATCAGTTTTATCTCCTTTCTTATAAATTGGTACGATAATTGATTCCTTCCATTCATCTGGAAGAGCTTCTTTTTCCCAAATCATACTAAGCAACCAGCGTATCTTGTCCATCAATTTTTCTCCCCTGATTTTATCAGTTCTGCTGGGATCTCATCTGAACCTGATGCTTTATACATCTTCAATTTTTCAATCGCCATTTCAACCTCTAATGCACTTGGCTCTGCGACTAGCATTTCTGCTGTCTGTAAATTATCCTCGTCATCGTCCTGTTGTGTAAGTACATTTAATAGCCGATTAAAGTAACTTTTCCATCTATTTAATATACTCCTGGAATCTGCAATCATATCCCCATTTTCTTTCCGAATTATGTTTGTTCTAGCCTGAAACCCTTTCTTCTCTATACTAATTCCCTGATATAATTCTCTAATGTTCCTATTTTTTGCATTCATTTCAAGATCATTAATCTTCTCTCTCAAATATTCCCTCTCTTTACTCTTTAGTAACTTGGTGGTTTCCCGTCTAATACTACCCTATTGCTCTAAATTTACCTCATTTGGCTCGTGTGACCATTTCATTTTTCTAGCTTTGTTTTCTTTACAAACCATTTCTTGTTTTGTTTCTTTTTTAAACAACCAATGCTTTCTGATGCTGACAATTTAATAGTATCTCTTATAGCCTCCCATTCTTTATTTATATCAGTTTCTTCTTCGTTTGCCACATTGTCATCGGAAGATTCCAGTACTTCCAATCTATTAGCAATTTTTATTTGGTATTGTTGCTGTATTTCATCATTTTTCAAGTTTTTTAATTCAAATTTTACAGAATCATCTTTAGCGTTTGTTCCTCTCATAAGCGATAGCCGTTGTCTGATTTTCACTCTGAGCAGATGATGATCCGAATTGCAGTCTGTTCCTCTTACTGATTTAACATCGATGATGCTACTGTGCCAGCGTTTATCCACTAATACGTGATCTATCTGGTTCCGAGTTTCTCCATCTGGGGACGTCCAGGTGTATTTATGAATATCCTTATGCTGAAATATAGTGCTCTTAACAATGAGATTCTTTGATGTGGAAAATGTGACTAATCTACCCCGCTGTCGTTACTATCTTCATGAAGACTGAATTTGCCTATTGTTGGTTTGAATATATCTTCCCGCCCCACTTTTGCATTAAAATCTCCTAAGACAATTTTCATATGATATCGTGAAAGGCTATCCAATATGCATTCTAATTCTTCATAGAACTCATCCTTGATCTTGTCATCTTTATCTTCTGTGGGGGCATGTACATTTACAATTATAAAATCATATTGTTTACCCTTTAGAATTATGTATGATATCCTATCACTAACAAACTTAATATCTCGGATAGCGGATAGGATCCTCCTTCTGACTAAAAAAACCCGTTCCAAATGCAGGTCTTTCGGCACCCCCGTAGTATAATGCAAAGCTTCCTGATTTCTGACTACCTTCTCCTGGCCACCTAACTTCCTGTAAAACGACTATATCCAAGGACGATTTACTAGTTCCCGCGTTAATATCTCTAGTGCCCCGCTATTGTATAAAGTCCTAACATTCCATGTTCCTAGGAACATGTCCCTGTGTTTGAGCCTTTGGCATGGGTTCCCTGAAGTAGTCCCCGCCCGGAGAACCGAATGGGGGACTATTTGACCTCCGGAAAAATTTACCCCAGTTGAACCCATGTCCGCATTTCTTGACGGTTCTATTTTTACGGTGAAAGATCATCACTCTTTCGACCAAGGTACTTTTTTCGTCTGGCTTATCACCTTCGACCAGTCCGGCATGGGTAACCCTATCGGAAGCAATGCTACAGCCGGCATAGCTCTCAGGATCATTTAAGCACGCAAGCCACTCCACCACGACAAGGTAAAGATACCATGGAGGGACTAATTCGCTTAATTTACGTAATTCGTGCGTGACGGATTTTTAGGGCTTATATGTTTTTAGTTTAACATTTTTTTAGAAAATTAAAAATTTCAACAAAATAACATGCAGTTGAACACTGCATATATCTATTTTTCTCCTCGTCTCATTTTTCTTTATAATTATTCACCCAGGTATTTGTAATCAGCCACTTTCGTCACAATTCTCCTGATTAGTTACTAAGTGTCCATTCCCATTCATAATATAATTAAACGCCTAGTTTTCAACATTTATATTCATACATTTATTTTGAAACCACAAAATAATCAGAAACAAATTCTTTTTATAAAGCATTTGTGGTTTGGTTAATCAATACATGGTGATAAGTGACACGATTTAGTGTTATTGCAGGGAGGACTTTTAACTTGAATTATATGTTTAATTGGATGGGCGACAGATAGCGCACAAAGCAGTCTATTAGTTTCTGTGGACGCTCTCTGACATGCATGACTGGCTCCTTGTCAACACGTGTTCTTTGTACCAGAACATGCCTCCGTCTAACTCTGTGTCTACACGGTACCAAACATTTACATTTCTCGTAAAATAACTTTCCTTATAATATCATTAACTCTGAAAATGTCACCCTGTACATAACATTAAGTTAAAGTAAACAGAGGATTTAAATTTGAACAGAACTTTCCGATACCGTCTATTTTCCTGCCTGTACGTTTATATAGTATTAAGTAGTAATAGGACTTTATTAGAATACAAGTAAGATATATACAATGTTATTTACAAATATGGGTCGCACGGGCAGTAAGCCGTACGTACTGTTGACAGTCCGTTACAATAAAGAATATTTGGTAATAGAGGAAAGAAAAAACAAAAAGAAAACAATAATATTACAATTACATAAAGAAAATACAATAATATTACAATTACATAATAATACAATAACTTTATACATTAATTATGTAGAATTATTAAGAATTAACGGTATTGCATTTTGATAACATGTATTTATTCATGAATGAGTGTTGTTCTTATTTTCCGCGTTTTGTCCAGAGATTTACGAACGTTTATCCAATTTTCTGGATGTATCATTAAATCGTAGCATGCCAATCTTTCACGATTTGAATTTAGAAATCCTTCCGGTAATAACAGACGCCTCCAATATTCTAAATCGTTACATTTTCCTAATATATGTATTTCGTCTTCAAAGCTCCCGCACATTGGACATATTCGCATTTCGTGATCGTCGCTAATTTTTAGAAATTTCCATGCTCCTAGCCTAAACCAAGCAAGCCCGGATCTCTCTTTAAATCCTAGGTTGAGTTTGTAAGATTCGTTTTCCCCATAATGTACGGAGTGGACGTAATAGAAATGCTCAGTATTTAATTATGAATTCTTGAGGAAAATATAGTAAAATATATCTCCTGGTCCATGGGTCACAAATGTACAATTTTCTCAAAAATATGCAGAAATATATTAATATAATATTTTATAATTAAGCGGAATCTTCGTTTCATTGTTTACACATTATGTAGGGAAAATAACTTTTCCCTTCACTGTTTTTCAATAAAAACATGATGAGCTCCTGGCAATGTTGTCAAGTCCTCCTTTTGTAATATTGATCATTGACATTTGTTTCAAACTATCTCTTTAAATTTAATTATTGTTAAATTGATCATGGGATTAGAAACTACTAATATTGTACCGTTTCGCATATCCTATGTACTATCTAAAAATCAGACCAATACACACCATCATTATAGCAATACAACTATAACTATTTGTAAAATTGTTTTTCCTGACTATTTAACTCATGCACGAAATGGGAGTCAATTACCAATCACATTTCAATGAATTTTGTTTTACAACCAATGTCAATCGTGTTTCACCTCGATCTTATTGACTTACCTTTACCATCTCCTGCTTTTGTGATAAAGAAAGCTCCTCCTTTTTACACACTTTATATTAGCTTGACCTGTATCTATCTATCTATCTATCTATCTATCTATCTATCTATCTATCTATCTATCTATCTATCTATCTATCTATCTATCTATCTATCTATCTATCTATCTATCTATCTATCTATCTATCTATCTATCTATCTATATATACCTATCTATCTATCTATCTATCTATCTATCTATCTATCTATCTATCTATCTATCTATCTATCTATCTATCTATCTATCTATCTATCTATCTATCTATCTATCTATCTATCTATCTATCTATCTATCTATCTATCTATCTATCTATCTATCTATCTATCTATCTATCTATCTATCTATCTATCTATCTATCTATCTATCTATCTATCTATCTATCTATCTATCTATCCATCAATCTATCTATCTATCTATCTATCTATCTATCTATCTATCTATCTATCTATCTATCTATCTATCTATCTATCTATGTAACGGAATCTTTCAACGCGATTTTCACCCACTTAAAATCATCGGATCGACTTGAAACTTTGTATACTTGTAGAGGACCCGTGACAATACAATAATTTCATATTTATTTTCTAAAATCCTGGCCATATTCATCAAAAAATCAAAAAAAGTGTTTTTGTATAAATGTAACGGAATCTTTCAACGCGATTTTCACCCACTTAGAAACATTGGATCGACTTGAAACTCTGTATACTTTTAGAGGACCCGTGACAATACAATAATTTCATATTTTGTTTCAAAAATCCTGACCAGAATCAACCGAAAATCAAAAAAATGAAAACTGGTATAATAGGTTGCGGACTTGTCGAGTTTTTAGTCAATCGTTGTAAGAGCTCAGTTGGTTGAGCAGTGAACTCTTAGTGATATATAATTTCAGTAATCCGTACGTCGCTGGTTCAAATCCGGATGGGAGGGGTTTTTTTTATAGAAGAGTATTACTTTTAGCTCGTACTACAATAGTATCGAATTTAAAGATATTTACATTTTTATCTTATTCTGTAAAATATTGAAACTAAAAACTAAAAAATAAATAATAGTTTTAAAAAACTAAAAGAACACGCTTTATTAGAAAACTAAAAAATGAAAAATAATTTTAAAATCCAGTACGCTTGGGATAAAATAATGTGGTCAACAAAAAAATCATCTCCAACATATATAGAATAAAATTAGAGTTATCAACAAAAATAAAATAATTTTACCATCAAAAGCGCGGGGTGATTTTTATGATTTTTACATTTTCTTCTTAGAGAACTTACTTTTACCATTATCTGTTTATTATCAAATATATTACTTGATAAAGAGCCCCCCACGCTTTTGATGGTAAAATTATTTTCTTTTTGTTGATAACTCTAATTTTATTCTATATGTGTTGGAGATGATTTTTTTGTTGACCACTTTATTTTATCCCAAGCGTACTGGACATTAAAATTATTTTTTATTTTTTAGTTTTCTAATAAAGCGTGTTCTTTTAGTTTTTTAAAACTATTATTTATTAATATTCTGAACAGACCAGATCATTATTTTGCAGTGACTGACTCTCCAGCAAATACATTGAATATAGCAAATAGCGAACAGATTATTTCGAACTACAGATTTGATAATTGTGTTTTTAAACAATTATGTTACTGAGTTGTTTACTAAAAAAATAAATTAATAACCTATATTGTTGGATATAATATAGAGTTTGATGTGTATCCTATTTGTCAATAAATAATATGAGCAAGATGCAGTGGATAAAGAAATGAAACATAGTTAAACATCTCTGATTTGTTTTCAAACATCGCCATTGACATTAAATATATAAATATTCTAAATTACTGGTAACTATATTTGAATAACGATTTTTGGGTACACAGCTTAATTATATTCGTTAAATTGTCAGAAATGCCACTCTTGATTTTCATATCATGTAGATAAATTCCCTCGTCACGATTTTGAAATCGCTCGTGACATTACGTATGATAAAATCATAGATTTGTGACCAAAAATAAATCCAATTTTAATGTATTTACCACAAGGATATCATATTTAAATCCTCCGCATCTTATATTACTTATATATTGTATATAGATACCAACGAATTGAATTCCGGGTAGGGCATCTTTATGTCTAGACCAGAAAGTGGGTGTTCGAGTATGATGAAATATTTTATATCAAGAAAATCCAAGTACACAATTTCCTTCGGATGAGGAGATAAAAGTCATCAGTCGCATGTAAATAACAATTGAATATCTTTAAAAAAGAGTTAATATATGTAAAACATTGACTATCTCAACTATAATAATTATGTATGGAAGCTCATAGATTGGAGTCGCGAATTGTCTCCTACGATAAACATGATAAAACCATTAAAGATAGTATATCGGCCGCGGAGGACTAGCGGTTATGCTCTTTGCCTCTGGTTCTGAGGGTCGCGGGTTCAAACCCGGCCGGGGTCGATGGATTTTTAGGACGGAAAAATCCAAGGAGTAAGTCCTCCGGGAGGGACTTTAAGCCGAGGGTCCCGAGTCTGAAGATTTTCAGGCTCGTAAAAAATCCTTAAGCCTGAATGAAAAGGCCTCTAAGCAAAATTTACCGAATTTTCCCGTCCTCGTACTACCTTGGTTTCCTAGATGTCAGTATGAGGCGGAACGTTGACCACGGACCACTCAAAACGACATCTATACGAAAATAAGTGTAACTAAATTAGTATGGTTCAATTTCTTCCCTGTAGGGGAGAGCGCCAAAATCTCTGTAAATGGAAAACGTAGGCTTAGAATACAATACAAAAATATCGTACATAAAGGTAGCTTCCTACAAAATACATGGTTTGTGTTTAGTGTAAGCGTGTTGAATGAGGGATGATGATGAAGAGAAGGGAGGAGGTGAAACCCAGTGCCGGCACATAGCCTACTCCTACTGAAAAACACCGAGAAGACAGCCAGACTTTACCTCTCTATCCGACGGACGAATCGAAGTATCTGGTGCGCAAACTGGCGATTAAAAATGTACATAATCACCCCTCTTATCCCGAGATTAAAAATGTTACAATTAAAATTTGCAATTCCCATCAGGTATCAAAACGGGACCAGCTATTCAGAAAACACTGATGCAAACATCTGATCCAGCACTAATGAACTTAAGAAAAAATGCTTGAAAAAAATTTTGAAGCAAAGATGACTAACACAAATCTTCATGAAGGAACATCCTAAACAGTGAACTACGAAATCAGATGTAATCAAATATGGTATAGGCCTATATCGTATACTGCAATTGACATGATATCTGGTACAAATTGAAAAGAAGAAAATCAGAAGGAAACTCCCGGTAAGACAAAATGAGCCGAGAGAATAACAATTGCCATGCATTTGAAGAAGGTGAACATTATACAGGGGATATTTGAAAACATTAGCTCAAAATAGTGATGTATGGAGAGCTTATGTTCGCGTATCAGTAAGTGAGTGAGATGAGAGTGTGAGTTAGTTTTATAAGATGTTTCATAACCATCTGTATGTTGTAATGATTTGGGAAATAATATATTTTGATATTTTTATGAGTTTCCATTATTTCACCGTATAGAACATACAAAAATATTGTTTTTCGCGATAATGCGTTTTGTCGTATTTACAGCATGATTCAAAGTTCAACTTCGAACATTTCGGGGTTGCCAACCTAAGTAACTATGCTGTAATATTACATATTACAAACCTCGTGCGGGAAGTAAAACCACTGCCCTTTATGTATATTACGTACAATGTATATACAAAAAAAAATCCAAAAGGTAGTGTTAATATACGTTATACGAAACAAATCATTGCATTTTAAATGAACTGAATTTTATTTGAAACAATATAAGACAATAAATAAGTACTTGCTGCCATTTTACGACTGAATAGTGTCACGTCCTGCTGTATTCTCAACTAATAAACATTGCCCACATTGTTGACGTTATTCAGTTGTTGATAATGAATGCATTATTTCCAACAAAGATATTATTTTACTACTATTTATTATTTTGAAAACACCATCGCGCAAAAAAATAATGTACAACGCACATTTGTGAAGTGTTTTACAGAATCTCTGAAATTAAAACCCTCGGTATCGCTTGGTTTTTAAACATTTCCTAGCTTCTGTAAAAACCACTTACCAACCTCGCATCGTAATATACTATTACATAACAGAAATATTTATATCCTAAATGTAATGTTGCTATACTAATTCTATGCTAAGATCCTATTGCACTGTAAGAAAACTTGCATAAGGTATTATTCCGCCGACTCCGTCTATTGGGGGAACCGTAGTACTACTTTTAACCACCATATGACTGAACTATGTACGGAATTGTCAATTACAGATACATTGTTCTTAGAAAACATAGTTCTCTTCCGAAAATAAGTCTGAATGCAGGATAAGATGGTAGGAATTATTAGAAACGTCCTACTATTCTTATTTATTAGTGACAAAAAATTATATATGGGCCTACCTAATCAGGCGTTTACGCTTCGTCCTTGATGCCGGTAGATATTCTTTATTTAGCGGTCAATTTTATTAAGAGCAGAATTTATGCTCCATGCTGACTCACCTGTAAATTCTGCTGTTATTTTCACCACATTCTCAATGGATAATGTGGGATACTTTTCACCAAACTGTTTAAAACATTCAAAAAATTAGATTCTCTCCGCTTTTTAAATGGTATCCATTGCAGAAGCGGCCATTTTGAAAAAACTGAAATTCCAACCTATTTTGTATTTTTCGTGCTTAAGAATAAAATAATGCATATTTACTCTATTAAAATTGTAATTACATATTTCAAGAATCTCCCATGTTACTAATATAGACATGTGCTAGATTATATATATATATATATATATATATATATATCCAACCGCTGTGGTATCGAGGTAGGGTGCTGCCTTGTCACGCAGCGGGCTCGGGTTCGGGTTCGATCCCCGGTCGGGGCAGTTTTTCTGGGTGAGGTTTTTATCAGGGTTTTTCCTCACCTGTAATACAAATGTCAGGAAAACTTTAAGGCCCAAACGGTCCCCGAAATCATATGGCCATCATCATTATTATCATCATCATCATTCACCGGTGTGGATAGCAACGGAAGCTACCACACCTACAATTCCCTAGTAAAGCTGCAAGAATAGCATGAAGGATCTGCCTTCGGGCAGAATTACTACGGATGGATATATATATATATATATATATATATATATATATAGCCTATATAATTTTGAATATGGCCACCGCTGTGGTCTCGAGGTAGCGTGCTGCCTTGTCACGCAGCGAGCCCGGGTTCGATCCGCGGTGAGGACAGTTTTTCAGGGTGAGGTTTTATCGGGGTTATTCCTCACCTGTAAGACAAATATCAGGAAAACTTTAAGGCCCAAATGATCCCCGAAATCATATGGCCGTCGCAATCATTATCATTCATATTCATCTTAGATTAAGCTTAGGATTAGGACTCTCCTGGCGCACCATTATCATCATCATCACCCATCATATCATCGGGGCAACGTAATCCCTCCCTTCAGGCGCCCCAACCTCAGAAGTGGGTTACAAGTACGCCATGCCAGGAGAGAACACCAGGAATGTCGAAAGACAACCTGGGATATTTGCAAAAAAAATTAAATATTAGAGAGGCGAACTATATTTTCAATCACGCTTAAAGTGTAACCGTTATTCGATCAATGAAAATGCAGTCATATATCTGGTTTGTTTACATTATAACTGGAAGCTATCTCGGAATTATGATAGGAATTATTTTTATTTAATCGAGGTCCTGATTATTTCAGATTGCGGTTCAAATCTGGTGTTAATGAACTCAAAGCCAGTAATTACAAGTTTTACGTTTAACTTTCTTTTATGTCAGCAGTATGGGGCATGGTTCCCATTCTTTATTTGCCTTCAGGGGAATTTGCTATGAAGAATGGTATTAAGTAGCACATGATCAAAAAATCAAATGAACGTGTGTTAAAGTAAGAGTGATGCAGATATTGTTTCCTAATTTTTTTTTATTATTTGGAATGTTTTTTGTCAAGAAATGCAACTGTTTTTGAGATACAATCAGGTTATATTGTCGTGTGCAATCTTCCAGCGAAGTTTACTATCCCACGACGGTACCAGTTTCTGGCTTTTGATGTAAAAACTTCAATGAGACCTGATTCCACAGCTTCAATTTTTAAGTGTTTTCGAAATTTTCGCAAGTTATGGGCCATAGATTGAATAATATGTTAATCTGAAGGCGCTATACCATGGCTATACTCTGTGTTTGATAACAGTTCGATTCCTCCAAATTTCAGAATATTTAACATAGTTGTTGGTGCAGTATGGGATTCGGTCGTGTTAGAAGCGACTACCGGTCGTGACCTTAAACATTTCTTGGACTTTCTCCAGTTGTTGAGACTAAAGATTTGCATCGACTGTACGCCCGTTTGGAACAAACTCTCAGTGAATCACAACTTCAAAATTCCACCAGAAACACAACATTACGTTAGAATCCGACATTAAGTGTCAACCTAATGTAAGTCATATTGTCTATGTTCACTACAAAATGAACATAAAACAAAAATATCATAGTAAATTCGGAAACAAAATGTTGTAATGTTGTCCAGATTTAAAAGAGATATGAATTTAATTTGTACAATGCATTGTAATTATTACACTTTGCAGCTGAAAATAACTTTCACCACTGTAACTTTAAACTGTCCATACGTCTTATTTTAATTACCTGATATTATTATTCCTTTGTGTTGATTAAAAGTACTGTTAGCTTAAAAATGTGTATGTTTCGTATGTCTGAGTTCATTCAATCTGAATTAATTTAATTTGGATGTCAGTGAATTACATGACCTGGAGTGGATACCTGATAGAAACTAAGGTATTACTTGGGTGGATAAAGATCGGTTAAAGTTTGCTCAGAGGCCGTTTTTCAGACTTGAAGTTCTTTTACGAGCCGAAAACTTTTTAGACTTTGGACCTAATGTTTAAAATCCCTTCGGGAGAGCTTGTACCTGGGATTCTTGGGTATGAACCTGTGACCCCCTGGTCTAGAGGTAAAGAACTAAACCACAGACTACCGCGACTGACACAAAACTATGACCATCCCAAAATTAACTTTAAAATCAAGAAATTGGACCTTGGCTAAAAATGAAATAAGATAAATAGAGGGAGCTAAGATGATTTTTTGAGATCATTGGGAGGATATCGATAGTAAAAACACATATGTACGCTCCGATTTAAAAACTGGATGTTTAATTGAAATTATCGATTGATATAGACAACAATGATAAAATATTCTATTAAGAATGGACGATAGAAGTTCTACAGTGTAAGTCAATTACTAACTCACTGGCATTGTCGAAACCGTAGGTTCATGGTCGCGCGGACAGAAGCTCTCATACATCCCTATCCTGAGCTAATGTTTACTAATCATGTCCTGTATAATACACTTCCCACAATGTAAGATTAATATTATTCACCCACCTCATTCTTGGCCAACCTACTGGGCGCTTTCCCTCTGGTTTTGCTACAAGCAGTTTCCATACCACTATTTAATTCCCATTCGTGCCATATACCCTGTCTGAGACATAACTCTTATTGTATCTGGTTTCCCATAAATATCATGGAGCTCACTGTTACGCAGTCTTCTCCATTCGCCTGTCTGATCATCTCTCTTTGGTCTAAAAAATGTCCCTCATTTGTCATTAACTGTCCATTTACATTATATAATATATTTCTGTGTGTCACTATATATTTTAATTGATTTTTACTTCGAGTCCCAATTTTGTAGCGTTATTCAATAGAGTGACAAGCCAATTGGAAGAATACATTTTGAAACTTGGTGAAAACGGTAAAAAGAGCAGATTTGAATTCTGGAGAAGGAAGAGGCAATTTGGCTTAATTCCCAACATTAATGACGATAAATATATAATAAGTGAAAGTAATTAAATATCTTTAAATGATGTAATAATATCAATGTAATACCACATTAATTAATGTATTATTATTTCGTCATCATAATAATAGTATATAATGTTCATCACTGTGAGGGAAAACGTGGGGAAATGGAAAGAAAGGATTACCTAGAGAAACTTAAAGAAATGGATAATGCAAGTAATGAGAAGACAGGATTGAGACCCGTTACATGAGAGAAAGCTTGTGTGGAGGATTGGCACAATACAACATCTATAACTATAGAATTATAGTCTGGAAACGTAAATAGTTATGCATTACAGGAGCCCTTGTCATTTCAACTTATCTAAAAAAAGTAAAAATAAATACAACGGATATTCTTCCGTTTATACAATATGGGTCCACCGCTGTGGTCTCGAGGTAGCGTGCTCCCTTGTCACGCAGTGGGCCCGGGTTTGAAACCCGGTCAGGACAGGCTCCTGGATGAGGTTTTTTTCGGGGGTTTTCCTTACCTATAAGACAAATGTCAGGAAGCTTAGGGTCCAACGGTCCCCGAAAATCATCCGTCTACCATCATCCTTATCCTTATCATTATCATTATCATTATCATTATCATCATACGTCATGGTGTGGAAAGCAACGGGAAGCTATCACACCTTTATATCCCTAGTAAGGTTGCAAATCATAGCGTGAAAATGCTATGATTGCATTGAAAGACCTGCTCTAGGACAGAATTACTATGGATGGATACTATATGGATGCAAAATACAATCTTACTTAAAGAGTGGAATAATTAAAAGTATTTGAGAATAAAGTGCTTAGGAAAGTGTTTGGCCTAAGGGTATCTGTCACACAGGAGAATGGAGAAAACTGGAAAATACTAAGCTACATCACCTTTATGGAAAACCGGATGTAATAAGAACAGTTAGTTTTGCAGATTGCGAGGACAGGGCATGTGGCACGAATATGGAATTAAACAGGGGCTGGAAACTTAATGTGGGAAAGTTAGGGGGAAAGTACCCAATAGGTATTCCAAGAATGACGTGGGGGAATAATATTAAACATGTTTTTAGGGAGGTAATTTATATAAGACATGATTGAACATTTTAGTACAGAATAGGGACGTGAGAAGACATTATATCCGCGCGGCCATGAATCTCAGGATTCAATAGTGCTAATTGTGTTAATTAACGTTTCACAAAATAATTATTGTAGCACTTAAACGATAAATGCCACCTGAACACCATCTCTGTCCGAGTTTTACTTGTAGTCGCTGGTGTTACAATACCTATAAAAACAGCAATTCCTGAAGAAACTAGGAACTTGGAAAGAAAGAACTGATGACAATATTTGTACCATTCACGGTATTATCATCGTGATAAATCATCTTTATTGAAAAGTATTTAGATTCTGCTTCTTTATTTGCCATTCATTCAGAGTTACTTTTTAATCCGCTCTCTAGTCCTATGGCTAATATTAAAACTGCAAATTTGATTTGTGTTGTGTCTCTATATTATATTAAGATTTTATTTATTTTCTTATGAAGTTTTGGTCATCATTTATTGCAAGAAAATGATATTATAAGTTAAAACAAGTGGAAGTTAAATTCAATAGAAATTTTAAAATTACTGTTCTTTCTTAAAATTATAAAATAACCATTTAGCGTCATATAAATTTTCGAATTTTTATGAAAATAAATATTATAATGTAACAATATCCGTTGAAACAGCTTTCTTATATAAAATTTACAAATTACATTTAAAATGATATTTATAAAATAGAGTTAATTTTAATCAATCTTTTCTTTTATTCCTAATTATTAAAATGTAGTCTTAATTTTTAATTGGTTAATCAGATTTGTTTTACACTTTGTAATTTTATTGATTCTTTTTAAACTTAATTTACAACATAACGTTTATATTGGTATTTGTATTGACATTAATATTGAAGGCGAAGTCACCCCAATATAGGTCTTAGAAAGTTAAAAACTCCAATCTTTCTAGAAAATTGGCATGATATAGCAGCGGAATTCTAGCCCTGCGTGTCAGCCGCCTTTAACCACAGAATTTACTCTGGTATTCATTTTTTGTTAGAGGCTGGGTCGATCAGGACCATGGAGTCGACAGAAGATATAAGCTAGTTTAAAAACCCTGGCTTGTTCGGGAAGTAAACGCGCGACCATCCAGCTTGTAGGATATCGTCTTATCCACATTATGGTAGCCGTGTCCCATTAATATAACAATATATTTATTAATTAACATTTGATTTATTATTAATACATAAAAATAATATTCCTTAATAAGCACTAACTTTATAGCCAGAATTTTTAGTTTTATAATAACAGATTGATGATAGTAGGAGATCAGTGTACAAATCAATTCATTCAAAATTATTTTGGTTAAGGTTTGAGAATAAAGGGTGCGGGTTTATGTCCGAAGTGGCCAATGTTTATAGTTTGGTTTAAAGCTTCTAGCAGCACAATAACACTATCGACCCAGCCTCTAACGAAAATGAGTACCAGGCATTAATTGTGGGGATAAAGGCGGCCGTTATTCAGGGCTGATATTTAGTTTCGACTGTTCATAAAGGTTAAAGCCTCAAATTATTAACATACGGGCTATCTAAGGTATGTAGTAGAACACTTCACTTTTCTTTTAGTGATTTCGTGATTTTGTTAATTTAGTATTTATTTTTATTTTGCTAAATATATAAGAGGTGGTTTTGTAATTTCACTTTAAGTACACGTGTAAGGTACCCTTTTCCCTCTTCCTGAACACGCCAAACAAATTACAATGAAAAACGTATAGGAATTTTTTATTTAATTTTTATAATACATCATGAAATAACCTATCATCATAATTACTTAGTTTTATGTCTATTTTAGATAAAATTGATGACATTAATTTTTTCACTTATACTGTACAAGTTGAATTATTTTATATAATTTTAAATGTGTAATATCAACAGGTTTCACTTAATATTTAATATTTATTAAAGAGTGCATACATTTATAGAAATTACCAGTAAACTGCAGAAGTAACATGCATTTACTTGTGTATTTCAGATATGGACAACATTGCTGAGCCGTCAAAGGACATTTAATTCTTCTGTAACTGTAAGTAGAAAATCCGTACTATACACTCATTATGGTGTATAATTAAGTTTAATTAACCCATTGAAATAGGTGTTTATTTTAATGGACGTGATTAATTTTTTTTCAGCAACCTGCTTAACATATCGTTACTCTTCTTTAAAAACCACGTATATTCCATTTTACTCGGATTTTACATATGGCGGTATGTCCTAGATGTCAAAGCTTCTATATATAATAACTAATTAAAATGGCGAAGTTTAAATTACGTTTTCTTCTCGCCTGTGAAATTATGATTTTTTGAACAAAAATGCTTTTTAAAGAAAGAAAACGACATTATATAATTCTATTATTGCGTGAATTTTTAAGAATAGAATTAGTTTAAAATAAACAGAGGGAACAGTTTGACTTTCATTTTTGGGAAGAAGCCATTTACAGACCTAAGAATCCCTGATTGTTTTAAATATTGCAAAATATATTAAAAACTCATTCAGGATAATAATTTTATTTCAAATGTAAAGATGCTCCTTTTTTAAAAAAAATACGATTTTTGAATTTCATATTATCACGTTTTAGTCATAAAAGTATGCCTGGTATTTTAGCATATTATAAAATTATTTCACAATGTTTTATATTAATAAAACCTCATAAGGCCTTTAATGCTATTAAACAGGTAAGAATTTCATTTTCACATGCAGATTAACATTTCACTCCAGTTTTGCACAAATTTTGTTTTTGGTTACATAATAGCAAACACATTGTAATTAACTTTTTAAAAATGAGTATAATGCATGAAATTTGATGTTTTGTATAGGTCCCAATTAAGGATTTACATTTTTTCAGTGCTTAATTTTATAATTATTTACTAAAGTGCTCACAAGTCAACTAAAATATTATTACAAAACAAATTTCAAACGTGTAACAATATTATGTCGTACTTATTGTATAAGTCATAAAAATTCTGAAAAAGCATATATTTACCAATATAACGGCGATTGAAATTTTAATAAATGTTTACAAATGGCTAAGTTATAAACGTTTTTGAAAAGCTGTTTTTGTATAATAATAATATTTTTTTTTATTTGGAGCCCCAATTCATGTTTGCTAATTTCACATTTGTTGCTTCATTGTATTAGTGCATATTTCCCAATTGTGTGAAATTCTAGAATGTTAATTACAGCAAATAGAGAAAAAAGTTAATTTCATAGAATGCTCTTTCCTTAAAATTAAAAAAAAGGTTAAATTATTTGCTAAAAATTCAATACAAAAATAAGCTATGCTTAAATTTTCCCTTCTCTTTTTTTCTTAGAAAAAACTTATAAGTATGTCTAAAAGAGTAAATGAGTACCTCAGAAAACATCTAAGTAGTTTTTCCGGAGAATATCTGGATGTAGCGTGTGTAATAAAGTCCTATAAAGTCAGAAGTGTTGACACGTTTCTCTATGTTAACAAATCTCTATCACGCACTGTATATTAAAATTATTATAGAAACTTTGAAAGAAAGTTGAGGCGAACGAGAAAGTGTGTGTGTTAGTCGTCGCGAGGGCTAAACGCGTAGCATGGCACCTGCGTCGCTACTGAGGATGAGAGGCGCCGCGACGCGCCGGGTCGTGCAGCCATCCCTGCAGTTTCGCGCACAAGACTTCTGAGAAGGGGTGAGCAAGGGAATCGCAACAAAGACCTCAGCCATTACTAAAATTGCAATGTAAATTTCATCTTTCTTTTTTGTGTACATTCCTTTGTATTTATTTTAATACATTATCAAACTGAATAATTATGAAATATGTTATTTAAAATGTTTAATTTAGTAAATGTCTGAACACATTTACTCTTATGGAAGTACTAGTAAACCGAAATAAAATAAATATATTTATTTTCTATATCTATTTTATATAAAGTTGATTCTTCTAAAAGTGAAAAATTATACTCGACACTAAAGAAAGGAAATAAATAAATAATATTATAATATAGAGACAATATAAAAAATTAATTTATAAAGTTACGACACTAATATCTGTAAGCTAACGTCGGCCTCAAATTGTTTATTATTTTTAAACTCTAGTTCTTTCGTAACTAACTCCATCAACATCAAAGTAACCTAAGAATCAGTTACTGAGGATGAAACATGTTAAAAAATACCTCAAATTAAAACAAATAAAGGAGGTGAGAACGACACCTTACAAGTACAACATTTTAAATGTTATATTCTGATACCTTAATGGAATCTTATCATGTATTTCAATAGAATATTATGCAGAGACAGAATAGTAATATTTGGAATGTATACAATAAATGCAGAACAAAATGGAGATGCTGTATATATAAAAAATGGAAGACTCTTAATGAAGGGGTAAATCAATAACTATAACTTCGATACTGAAAATACAGATTATTTCTTAAGATGGAAACATCATGGTACTTACATGTTGTGCAATAACATCTTTGCCCGTACCTACTTGCTTCAGAAATAATTTTGGTCTATAAGTAAACGTTGAACAGAAATTGTGCCCATATGATATGTATCCTTGTAATCAATAGTATGGTTAATTCAAAACATATTGTATGATCGATAATGAGATCTGAATTTTTGGGTACCATTCTTAGCTGTCCCGTGACAGTCTTTACAATAATGTTTAGTTCTTTGCAGAGTCTAGTTATTCTTATAATGTTTGTGATTATTTTCAGAATAGTTTGACAACAACGTAGGGCGTATTGATTTATTTTTCCACAACTGAAATTATACACTATTTTGACCACTGAAAACTTTACCAGCAATAACCTCTCCACATTTAAATATTTTCTCTACATTTTTTTCAGTATGTTTAGCATAAACGTCATTATCTAGAAAACAATATTATTATTTTAATTATTTTTGTTTTGAAATTCAAAAGGCTACAAAAGCTTTTAATTGTATTCCCATGAAACACAAAACACGCATAAAATATAAAACAGCTATAATATACCTAAAATACAATTCGTAGAAATTTGTGGCCTTTCTAATTTGCTAACTTGGGCTTAGAATACGTTGCACTAGGAAACAAAATGAGATTTAGCGTTTGTTATATTTAGACCAATCACGTACCTAATGGGAGTCAAATAATATATAATTTATAATGCATTTATTTGCTGATTTCTAAAAATTAAATTTCCTTTAATACAAAACATAGATAAATATTATAGATAACATGATATAATATTATATTTAGTTACTCGCGTGTCTTAGAAATCTCTCTACTGGCGTGTCCTAACATTGCGGTTCAGCTAATAAACTTCTTACTTTAACTAGTCTAAAAAAACTTTAAATGTATTATATAATTACATTTTATTCATAAATGAATCAAATGAAGTATCTAGATGAGACGACCTTCAACAAACTCATTATATTATTTATATCTTTCCTACTTCAATTGTTCCTGAAAAAATGGAGTAATCTTATTTGTGAAACAAATTTTATTGAAAATAAAAAAATATAAATTTCATTTAATTGTGATTAAAGAAACTACTAGACTACTTTAAATAACTGTCTTCTTAAGTACTAATTACTAAAACATAAACTTAAATATTTCACATTTACCAATTTTGTTCTTCGATTCTAGAAGTATTTCTTCAGTATAGGATGCTTTTGTTTTGTCTTTCGTGGTGTAACATATTGTAACATTTTATTGTATATACTTTGAAATATCAAATGATTTATAGAGTATATGCAGGTTTACGCTATCGTTAATACTTATTTTATTTTCTAATATAATTTCCTCAGGTTAGAGAAAATTCATTTATATATCATCTTACAGTTGGTTACAATTGGCATTGATTCTCTGATCCCAATATCCATTTTTTCTGTCCAAGCAGTCCTTCTATTCCTTTTCCTTTCCTTCTATAGCTTCCTGAATATCATTCTTCCAACTATGTTTAGGTCGTCCCAATCCCTTTTTCCTTGGTGATATCCATTCTAAGATCTTCTGTATCTTTCTTGTGTTGTTCATCCTACCTCAATGTCCTCGCCACTTTAAAAATTATATCTTTTACATGTCATCAATGAGATTTCTGTCTCATCCCACAGCCTCACATATTTTGTACGTTTGGTAATTTAATTTTTTTTTCTGCATCGTTTTAAAAATCTAAATCGGTTACGAGAATTTTCTTCCTTATTTTTTATTATACACTCAAACGTGAGCTCCACATACAATAATACTTTGGACACTATATCTGAATATGCGTACTTTTCCGTGTTTCTTCTTCTTCTTCATAATTTGTAGGATTTTCATCCTGTTTATTTCTAAAATCACTCCTCGGAGGAAGACGTATTGTATGTGCATCCACTGTCTGTCCATCTCTTGGCTGGTCTTCGTCTCGTTCTCCTCCCATCCATTGGTCCATTTTTTCGCGTAAGATATAATTTAAACATCTCTTTAAGCCATAGAATAATTGAATATATGAACTTTATAAATTGTTGTTAATCAATTTTTTCTTTTTTCTTCACTTCCTGGTTTAGGCAAGAGTTGCCTGTTCCGTCTTCATTAATAGATCTAAGACCATCTCTTCCGAGGACGTCCGACATCTCTTCTTCCTCTTGGAAAATAATGGAAGATTTTATTTGGTAATCTACTTTCTTCCATTCTTTCTCTATGTTCTTTCCACTGTATCTTGTTGTTAAATATCATTTCTTTTATGGAGTAGATCTGCAGTTGTTCACGGATATCCTCGTTTCTTATCTGGTCCATTCTAGTGCAGCCTTTTACTCTTCTTAAAAATGTCATCTCGTCTGCTTGGATTTTACTTTCTTGTTTGGTTGCGTTAATCCAAGAGTCACTCCCGTACAAAAGGACGGATCAATTATTTATTGGCAGTAAAATTTCATTGGATTGCTAATAAATTTTAAAATTAATCTAAAAAAAATACATATCTATTTTATTTTTCATATTGATGTTTGTTACAATTCGCCCATTTAACTTTGCTGATTATCAGTTCTTTATCACATATTTCTTGAATAAGACAACTCTGCAAGTAGAGTCTTGGCATTTATGACAAGGTTTCATTTTTATGTATAATTTATTTTTTGGTACTAAGCTATACTAATTTTAGAAGCAGAGGTTGTTTTTGAACTCCAAATTTGGAGACTATTGTGAGAACCCAAAACTGAACTGACTCTCACAACTTTGTTCTGTATTACATGATTTATTAAATATATATATATATTATTTATATATTTAAATAATAAAATAACGGGTATATTGTATAGGGGTCGTGTGTGTATCATTTATGATACAGTAGATTTTCATTAATTTTTACGCTTTATACACTTTCGCCATCCAACCTTAACACCAAGGAAAAGTAAAAATATGATCACGAAATAAATAAAATTATCTTTAGTTTTTAGCTGGTCCAGAACAATTGAAATATTTTTGTATTATTTAGTATACAAAAGGACTGAAGAGGTGAAAATTGTGTACATTCGTTTATAGCCTACTATCAATATTTCAATATTTTTCATTTGAAACTTTTTTTTTGTTTAACAAGAAATATTCTAATAGGGAAAAGATAAATTTCAGATTTTTTTGTTTCGAATTATATACTTCACTTTAAAATGTCTATATTTCTTGAAATCCTGCATTATAAATTACAGTATATGATTTGGAAAAAGTGGAGACAAAATAAGACGTTTATAAGATATAAGATATTATATGCTAATAGAACATAAATATTTACTTATAATACGAATAAAAGACAGTTGAAAATGTTATATGTGGAGGAACATCGGGTAATGTGGACCCCTGTTTTGAATTAGTTTCTTTTCTTCTTTTAATTAAGGTGTTTTATTACAGTGATTATCATTAGTGTTATAACTATGAAATAGCATTGAAATTTCATTCAAATATGGAAACATCTTCATAATTTATAAACTTTTTTACATTACTGTACAAGGAAAATCCACTTTAACCTCCATGCTCCTGTAAAGTAGACCCCAGAGTCCACCTTAGCTTTTAGACTTTTTTAACTCTATTTACTCTATTAATTTACACAGAGAGACACGAATTATTCTGAAAGTACTTATGGTTGATCGTAATTAAAAAGCGTTGATATTTATTTTATGTTTTGAAAAAAAGAAATTCATTAGAACATTCACACGTCATTCATCTGCTGACAACGACGGTGTTTGGATTTAGTAAAATTACATGGATACAAAATAACATTAATTAAGTGCATGTTTATTTATATATAGCATCCTCATTGACAAAATATGCGTATTCGTGTAAAGCGGACTCAAGTCCACTTTAACCGCCTCGTGGAGGATCCACATTAACTTAATTCCTTTGTTACATTTACTTATTTTATACAGCAGCCTAGTCACTTAATATGAAACCAAACCCGTCAGTATATTAAAACAGCATCTACATGATATAATATATTAGCTAATTCCCGGCGTGCGCTGCTAAGCCTGAATAAATTAAATGTGTTTTTATGTTTAGTTCAATAAGTTAAAAGAAAAGTGATTATAATTTTTATCGTAATTATTTTTAGGTATCCCGTGCTGACTACCCGGCGGTGCCCGGAAATCTACTTTTCCCGATCTTCTTGACATTAATGAAAGGTGAAAAGGTTATTGTGAGTTATGCGTAAAAGACAAACGTACGCTGTCGCGGACTTTTTGTAGAGCTTTTTTGAAATATTCAATTTTGTATACATTAATGTTGTGTATTTGTTATGGTTTAGGCAGCGTAAGCCATTTAAGCGTCCAAAGAGCTACTTTTTTCACATTTTTCACTACGAAGAGTGATTTTTAAAGGTGTAGGAGTTGAGTATCACAACTCTCTTATAGATTATGTTCATCTCGGGAATCTTCTGAATATTTTGCAAAAGGCCCCAGCACAAGCGGATCAACGGTTTGACAGCGCATAAAATACGAACAAACAAACAAACATTAATTTTTATATATATTGGGTTCAGAAGATTTATCAATATTTATAATATTCAATAGCAGAAATTAAGAATCAATTCGTAGCTTTAAAACGTTTAAAATTGTTTTCATAAATATCACAAATAAACCCTTCTTCGCACAAAGAATAAAAGAAACTGGACTTGAATACGTCAGAGTTGATGAGGGGAAGAAGTTAAAATATTTTCTTTCAGCACTAATTAAAGACGATACCAACAGAGTCCACTCAAACCGAAGGGTCTACATTACCCGAACTTCCTCTATATAAAAACTCTATTATCTACTTCGATTATTACGAACTCCTTCTTTATACAACTCATTATAAAATAACTGATTACTCTACATCGTATACTCTATTCAGTTTTTATAATATTATTGAAATTCGTTATCACTAATATCAAGAACTCCTAGATCTCTGTATAATTTAAAATACATACAAAATGTTTTAATATTCAATTAAACTATCATAATGGATAACAAAAAGGTGAATCTGGTGCATATTATTTATTAAGAAAAACTTCATAATGTTACTTCATGTTGTAATTTATTAATATCATAATAATATCTAAAGTCAAAACCATAGCAAGGCGACTCCGTGTCGTAATTGGTTAGACACACGTCCTCAAGTTCTGGGTCTCGAGTTCGCGTCCCAGTCACTCTATATTGAGTTTCGTGATGGACGAAAGAGAGCCAGGGCAGATTTTTCACGAGACTTCTCTTTTTCCTGCCAACATTTTATTCTACCACTTCTGCATAATCATTTTATCCATTTCGTTTAATTAAATTTCATCTTCCCCTGTAACGGTGAGAGATGCATGGTTAGCCAGCATATTTTATATCAAGGACTTCCCAATAATACGGACTTCAGCTCATTTTATCCCTAGCATCAAGTAGAGATTTTTTGCTACAAAATAATAACAGTTTTCAGGATTCTAAATACTATTTACTTGCAATATATTCTTCTTCTTCCTTCCAAGTATTAGGCCAAGGCCTGTTACGATCCTATAGAAAATTTTCCCTCCAGCGTTTCATAGGACGGCCCAGTGATCTTCGTCCTCTTGGTATATAATTATAAACAGCTTTGGGGATCCGATTTGAACTCATTCTTTCAAGATGGTGTTTCCAATTTAGTTGGTACTGTTTAATATATTCCAAAATTGGCGTAGTCTTCAATTCTTTTAAGATATCGGTGTTCCTTTTCCGATCCCATCTGGTGTAACCCGCTGTTCTGCGCATGAATCTCATTTCACAAGCCGTTATTCTGCTTTAATGTTTTTTTTTAGTGTCCATGCTTCACTACCATAGGTCAACACTGGTCTAGCCAAAGTGTTATATAAACGTAATCTGGTGTTTTTTTGTACAAGGGATGGTTTCATAACTTGATTAATAATTCCTAAACTTTTATTATAACTAGTAACTTTTTCAGGGATATCCTTTTCATCCCAGATAGAGAGATAATATCCAAGATATTTAAATTGATTAGATCTCTTTAAATTTATTCTGGAGACAGATTTTACTTTGTATGGGGTCCTTCCCATGAAATGCCATAATTTTAGTTTTGTTAATTGATATTTCCATATTAAATTTGGCACCTATTTTTTGTAAATTATAAATTGATCGTTGCAAATCATTTTCGGAAAGTGCCAGAAGAGCTAAATCGTCTGCAAAAAGAATAGCATCGAGTTTGAGGTTCCTATTGATGGGTATATATCCTCGTTGTGTTTTCCTCCATCCATTTATTAATTTATTCATGTATATAATGAAAAGCACCGGTGAAAGTCCACATCCCTGTCTTACTCCAGTGTTGATATTTTCCCAAGAAGATAATTTGCCATCTTGTTTAACAGAGATTTCATTATCTTTATAGATGTTGAAGATATTAGTAATATATTGTTGTGGAACGTTATCATCAGCTAAAATTTTAGTAATATATTTCTGTCTACTTTGTCAAAAGCCTTTATGAAGTCAACGAAGGCGATATGAGTTTCTATATTGAATTCCTTGTGCTTTTCTAATAGTAGTTTTAGAGTAAAGAATCCATCTGTATAAGATCTACCCTTTCTGAATCCATTCTGCTCTTCTCCAATTATATTTTCATAAATTTTCCTCAATTTATTCTTAACTATATTAGCATAAATTTTATATCCAGAGTTCAACAAGCTAATTCCACGATAGTTATCTTTGATTTGTCGACTTCCTTTTTTGAAGATTGGTATTACAATGGATTTGTTCCAGCTTTGTGGTGGTTCTTGTCCTTCACAATATATTACATAGTAAAACATATAGAAGAATATAAACTATTTTTCGCCTGTCCCAAAACCCCATAGCGGTACTGGTACATCAAATTACATTTTTCTATCACTTAAATATAACAGTTTATTTTTTTTTAGTCTTTGAGTATTTGGCATAAATACAGACACGATATTGTATTAAACTTTTTTACACAAGCGGAATCTTACATAATTTTAGAATTTCGCATTTTTAAAGCATTGAATTCACAAATTGTTCAGTTATTTCATGCTAACTTTCCCAGGAATATTTTTCAACTGTTTGTGTTGTTTATATGATATCTCACTCTTCTATCCTGTCATCCCATAAATGATCAATGGAATTATTAACTGAAGTTTGTGATGGAATACTTTGTTGATAGGGGATATTTCACTTAAGAACGAAATCCACAATATGTTTCTGTTGAAAGTATAAATGTTGTAATAGTTCCATCTTTTCTGTAATATTCCTAAAATTTGGTTGCAGAATTTTCTTATAAAATGTGTATCCATTTTTCTATCAATAAACGCAAATTCTCCCAATCCACACTCTGAAATGCCTACTCATATCATGGTTCTTCCACTGTGTGCCAATGTAGATTGGATATTTTTTTAAATCCCACTACATTTTTCTATAGATAATTATTTTGAAATACATTTAACTTTTTTTTACTTTTACAGGAATTAATCACTATGAGGTTTAATTTATGGTAAAATCAAATGTTTTCTACCTCTCCTCATACAAATCTTCTAAATAGATCGCGATTTCGAGACCATTACGTTCTGATCTTCAGTATTATTTTTCACTGTACTGAAAATGAGACCGTTATGGTCTCAAAATCGCGATCTACTTAGAAGATTAGTATGAGGAGAGGTAGAAAACATTTGACTTACCATATTTAACTTACTTTCATCTGAAAATATAACTTCGTTTCCCAATTCTTCATTACAAATTTAATGATACATTGAACTCTCTTAATGTTCACATTGTTTTTATAGACCTAAGGTTTTATTCTTTCCAATCTTGCGTGGTAAACGTTTTTTTAAAGTACTTTTCTTTTGGTGCGACGGCGAACCTCTTTACCTAAATAGTAGGTTATTTTAATTCTACTATTTTTTAGTGGGAATTTTGGGATTTATTTTTTCACTAGCCTGATTATTTTCTCAATTTCCTGGAATCTATAATGGTCAACATATTCGAAAATTGTTTAACATAGCTTCAGATTCTTTATTAGCTTCATGTCTTTGTGATCAGAGGTTCTGACTACAGTTCATGAGATCCCAGGTTCGATTCTTCGATTCTCTCTCTGACCCCAGGAATTTTTCCTTAAATTGAATGATCCCTACAGTCACCCATGTTCTGGATTTTTGTTGAGGTTAAGGGACTTAGCTGATATTTCTTTATAATACATCACCCAACAATTATCAGGGTAACTTAATTCCACCGATCAGACGCCTTAACCTCAGAAGTGGGTTATAATTTTGCCATTGCCAGGAGAGAATGACAGTAATTCCGTATTATAATTTGATGGTATTGGTAGCAGCTACAGAATTTTTATCAACATTTGAACCGCGCTTCATACAGAATATTGACCATTTTTTACAATAATACACATTTCTCTTGTTTATTGTAAATCTATCAGAGGGCTTAGATACTCACAACTTTGTATAAAATCACCAGGAGATCTCAGCGGAGTAGTTAGCGCTGCGTAATGATTGCTTTTCCCCAGAATATGTGGTTTGTACCTATTTCCTTTTGAGACTGAATCGCCACTCAAAAATTTTGGCTACCTTCAAATTGCGACGCCGTCTGGAATCGAATCTGCGACCTTCCTGGAATATATGCTCTCTTAACCAACTATGCTATTTTGTGTCACCATTATATGAGAGATATTATATATTTATTACTGTAGACAAATAACGGTCTCTACAGAGAAGCTTTGAGAGTTGAATCGATATTTTATCCACATTAATACATTATTCTATTTTCTTAAACAAGCGCATCATCTCCTTACCTATTCTGATGCTGTATATTCAAAGTAACGTGGGGATGCGACCTGAATCTGAATGGAGTGTTCTCGCTGTTGGCTTGGAGGCTCTTTTCCATCATAGATTCGTCTCTATATGCAATGGTATTCTTCTTTACATTCTATTTCAGTTTAACTCTCTTTCTATCTTTCGTGATTTTTTTTATTAACGGCAGATTGTCATATAGAATCTAAAATACATTTTGTGTATTTTGTCTAGACATTTCATTCAAAAAAAAAAATAAAAAAATACGCTGAAGATATCTCCTATTACTGCAAATAAGTATATTTATATTTTACTTTTATTTATATAATTATAAATTCTTTATAACATTTAGTTCTAAATGAAAAGTAATTTCCATGCGAGAAAACTTTAATTAAATTTAGTTACGTCTGCTGAGTGATCAGCACTATACATGCGATATCTATTGAGACAACATAAACACACACACACTCACACACACACACACACATATATATATATATATATATATATATATATAACATGATAATAAAAATAATTGCCTGGACGGGATTTGAACCCGCACCACTGGATTGGCACCACAGCATATATATATATATCCCGTCCACGCAATTATTTTTCTTATCATCTTAATATATAAAAAATTCGTGTCACGTTGTTTGTCCCGCGGTGGAATCCTAAACTACTGAACCGATTTTAATACAATTTTGCACACTGTGTGCAGTTTGATCTAACTTCAGACATAGGGTAGTTTATAACTAAATTTATAGTCGCATTATTTTTATTGCAAATTATTTATTATTTAATCAAGAGTTATAATTATCTGTGAGTTCCATACTATTCTAACAGATGGCGGTGTAAGGTACAGCTCGGGTCCAAGCTCTGTGTGTTTGCGGGGGGAAGTTTGGGGAGTGGAGGAGGTGCACTTCTCTGCTTCGCATAGTACTAACAGCTGAGTCAGCAAATTCCTTTCAGACACACGGAGCTGGGCCCGGAGCTATAATTTGGTAAGGTAATTGGTTTATTATTTAACAAAGAGAGATCCAGATGACTGTGTTTTTTGTTGCAACCGCAAATTTCAATTGAATTGCAAATAAATTGATTATTTCATAATTTAAGTGTGTTTATTTTATTTTCAATATTATTAATTTCGTGTGTATGTATTAGTTTTAAGTAATCTGGCTGAAAGACAGCAACTTAATTTAAATTTTTAACGTATACATTAGCCACAGCAACGCGTGGTCGGTATATATATATATATATACATTATTTTTTAAAATATACAGTTGTGGTATTTACCTTAGACAATATTAAAAACATCGATATCTTCCAATCAAAACTTATTATTAAAAATAGTTTAATCAATTAACGTATATACTTAAAAAAAAAAGATTTCGTCCGTCGGGTGGACGATAATGCTATGATGTGTTCTTTTTATGTACGTAAATATTATGTATTTGTCATTAATAAATTGATAATAATAATATAGTCCTAATTAGTTTAAATTAGTTGTATGCATGATACATACTGTAATATTAATGACATTTTGCTATTTGTTTATTTGTAAACAATGAAATCAAGATATTGCAGTTGTGAAATTCCAAATATGGACCATTATTAAGAGTACAATTATATAATATTTCATATATGGATCCCAATACTTAGTTGGTGGAATACCTGTTTCTTTAATGTGTTAATATGTACTGTTTAGAATATCTTAATTTTTTTTTAATTTAAATATATTTATTTATTATTTATTTATTTATTTAGTCGCCGATAAAAAGTTAACGAAAAGAGTGGAATAAAGACAACATGTCCGATTCGAGAAAAGAAAATGGATCATATGAAAGGATCAAAGCATTTTGAAGTACCTAAAATTACTTTGTCAGAAAAATAAACCATCCCCTAATTAAATAGATGTAATGACAATTGGAACAAAATTAGAGATTAGTGGAATGAATTTTGAGTATTGACAACCATAAATAATTCTGAAGCAGAATGGAAATGTTCTCGTAGAAATTCACCCTCCATTTTTGATCGTAGTCCTCTGCGCCTTGTAACTCTAACCTGCTTAAGTCCTTATACGAATAAAAAAGAACTAAAACATATACGTAGCAGGAGAGCTACTTTTTTGGAAATTACTTCTTCACCATAAAAAAATCTCACAGTAGACCAAAATAATGGAAATTGAAATTACTTGCAAAACAGTGTAGGAATAAAACTGGAAGCATATGGAAAGGATACCTACGAATGAACAAGAAGAAGGAAATGACCGATCACCATAAAGATAATGATAATAACAAAGTTAAACGTGATACAGAGAGTGAACCCGATGTCCCAAAAATAATAAATCTTGTGATCCTGTGGATGAAGAATATATGTTCTGTCAACAACGTTTTCTCTGGAGACACTCAATGGAGACACTCAACGAGAAATGTAGGTCAGGTATCTAATGTGTGGGCTTTGTGCACATGAAGACCATGCTTGGTTAAGACTTTGATGACTGTATTTATGATTTTTATAAATATAATTAAAAAGCAGTCATACGCTAATATTTGCCTATGCTTCTGAGACGAGCGGATACTTCTAGGACGATTCCAGACAAAATAAAATAAAATAAAATTAATATGATTAAAAGAATTGTGAAGATGAGAAATGAAGAGATTATAAACCAGTTAAATATCCCAGCAATATATGATATGGTGAATAGAAGAAGGGCTGAATGGGACCAACATGTATCTCGCGTGGAATCGGACAGACTTGTATATGTGTCAAGGGACAATCTACCTGCTGACGGGAAGAGATCGTCCGGAGGACTGAAAAGGAGATAGAGGGACTCTTAATTCAAATATAACGAGAATAAGAAGACAAGCAGATGTTTTATATAATTGATTACAAACAATCCTTCATCTCTTAGACAATCAAGTACTTTTTTTTAAGAATATTGTTGTGCCTTATTATCGTGGTCCACAATTGAGTACCTATTCCATATATAACCACATTTGTATTTGTTTTATTAGTGTAGATCTTTCATAATATTAATTGATAATAAAAATATGACTCTTACTGAGTCAAGGAAGAATATAAGACTTGTTAATCATAAATATATATTCTATATTTGGTCACTTTCTTCTAACACTTTATTTAAGATAACAGAGTTAAACCATAAGGACTTCTCTTCCACTCAACCAAGCAATAATACAATAATACAAAATTTCATACACTTAATACGATTTAAACTATTATTAAAGTGTAGCCTGGGGGAGCACGATATAGTATAGTTGGAAATCGGAATCGAAAGTTCGAGTTCCTGTGGGATCAGGATTTCTAAACTGGCCTGAAACTTGTGGTGGCACAATGACTCTGGGTTATACTCAGCCTGTATATGAAAAGAGTACCAGATGATTTTTTGGGGATAAAGGGGACCATCAACACGCCTGAAATAACATTCTTATTGTCTACAAAGGTGGTAGTCTTAAAACTTTTAAAACTTACTACTACCTAAAAGATCTCCTAAGGTGTAGTGTGACTACTATACATTATTATTATTATTATTATTATTATTATTATTGTTGTTGTTGTTGTTGTTGTTGTATTGCGAACGGCATGACATGTGGCACTAATGGAAATGAAAGAGTTGCATGGAAGCTTCTCTTAGAAAACCAGAGGGATATCGCAAGTTGGTAGACCAAAAATGAGGTGGAAAAATAATATTAATCATGAATTTGAGGGAAGTAGATTTTACAGGGGATGATTGGAGAAATTAGCTCTGGATAGGGATATATGGAAAGATTATGTCCACACTGCCATGAACCTACGGGTTCGATAGTGCCAATGAGTTAGTTACTATTATTATTATTATTATTATTATTATTATTATTATTATTCCGTGTGCAGTTGCCAGTCTTCCACCCGACGCCTCCCCAGGTGGTGGATAGGGGAATGCTCATCAGATATGGCGGGTACTGGGGAAATAAAATACCCAGGGCGGACCAAAACTAGTGCTGCTGCCTTGCAGTAAGATACTGGACTATCAAAGACTAGAGGAAAAAAACCTTGAACAAAAATTACCCGTCCCCCAGGTTGGGGGTTGATGCATCGGGCCAGCTCCTCGTTCATCACAAAAAGAAAAAAATGCTAAAAAACCAAACATCGCCTCGGAAAAACACTCTAGGATGATTATATCAAGCCATAATTCAGAGCATTTTAACATATGGTGCTGAAGTCTGGCAAATTCCTACCAGGGAAATGAAAAGAATTTTAAGTACAGAAATGGATGTTTTAAGAAGATCAGCTGGAAAATCTAGAATGGATAGAATACGAAATAAAGAAATAAGGGAAATTATGGGTGTACAAGAGGAGCCGGACATCATAGACATCATAGAAAAGAAAAGATTGCAGTGGTATGGTCATTTCAAACGAATGCCAGAGCAAAGATTGCCAAAAATTGTTATGGAATGGATCCCAATGGAAAGGAGGAAGAGAGGAAGACCGAAGAAAACTTGGATAGAAGGGGTACAAGCAGCTATGAATATCAGAGGAATGGAGGAAGATTGATGGATGGATAGAGAGGAATGGCGTTTGGTTTCAGGAAGACGGCGGCAGCTGCCATGATACCGGATGATGATGATGATGATAATGATGATTATTGTTATTATTATTATTATTATTATTATTATTATTATTATTATTATTATTACTAAAGCTATGTAAATCACGATAAGTAAAAACTCCGACCCTGTGAAGATAAAAATTGTATATCAGATGGTTATTTGGAGATTTCCCATTTGAATTTGACAATTTCTTTATACTCATTTATTCCCGACACATCCTTGGTATATAACGCAGTCTCAGTTCCCTTGTGTCAATTCTATACAGGAGTAGGAGAGATTGATATACGAAACCACTAGTGGAGAGTGTCTGTTTAATGAAACTTTGATAAGTATGAAGAAAATGCACAATAAATCATGGCAAACAATTATCTATCTATAAGACATGATAGAGATACAGGGTCGGAAAGCAACACAACGACTTATCTATATTCGTTTGGTGACTGAAACACCAGCTGGAATTGTGGAAGAACGGATTGTAAATCCAATTATAGAATAGATACTTGTATTCTTTGTTTTAGGTCCGTTACCTGTTCCATCCAGAATTAAAAGTCCCTCCATCTCTTTTTTGGTTTTCAGGCGTCCTTCACCCATCCTCTGGTAACTTATCTCTTACTTACTTACTTACTGACTTACTCATTGGCACTATCGAACCCGTAGGTTCATGGCCGCACAGACGTAAGCTCTCCATACATCCCTATCCTGAGCTAATGCTTTACAATCATTCCCTGTATAATCTACTACCCACAAATTATAGTTAATGTTATTCTTCCACCTCATTCTTGCTCTACCAACTGGGCGATTTCCCTCTGGTTATCCTTCAAGAAGCTTCCATGCACGTCTTTCATTCCCCATACGTGCCACATATCCTGCCCATCGCAGTCTACGAGACTTAACTCTTCTTATTATATCTGGCTACCTATAAAGACCACGTAGTACATTGTTATATAGTCATCTCCATTCACCTCTCTGTTCATCTCTCTTTGGTCCAAACATTTTGCTAAGTACTCTATTCTCAAATACTTGTAATCTCCTTTCCTCCCTTAAAGTAAGAGTTCATGCTTTACATCCATATAATATAACTGGTAGAATGATAGTTTCATATATTTTTAGTTTCACGTTTTTGAAAGGAGTTGGGACATCAAAAGTCTCTGTAATTCAAAATAGCACGCATTTCCAGAATTGAGCCTATGTTTAATTTCCTTGTGCACCTCATTCCTATTTGTGATTATTGTTCCTAGTATTTGAATTCAGCCACTTCCTCAAAATTTCCCTCATTTGTCATTAGCTGTCCATTTCCATTATATAATGTATTTCTACGTGTGACCATATATTTAGTTTTATTGATATTTACTTCCAGTCCTAATTTCTTAGTGTTACTCAATAGTGTGTGAGTATTGTCCTTTAGTATCTCCTCGCTATCGGCCAATAGTACTACAACTTCAGCATAAACTAACAGCTTATTAATATCATTGAGTTGTAAGCCTTGCTCATTCTCTAAAGATTTAATGGCGTGCTCTAGTACAAAATTAAATAGTATAGGAGAGAGTGCATCTCCTTGCTTCAACCCATTCTGGATTTCCAAATTGTCCGAAAACTGTTTGCCTACATGCACCTTACTCTTTTTGCCATTAAGACACATTCGCATAAGTCTAACTAACTTTTTAGGAATTCCGAACTCCATCAGGATACTATATAACTTCTACTTACTAGCACTACAATTATATCTGGTGCCATGAGAAATATTTGTTGTCTTCTATTCAAAAGTTATTTTTGCCACCAGTTAGCCTATTGCCTGAGTATCGAGCTGCCTCCTTATTTCTTCATTTCAAATTCGAGATTTCCTTGATATACGTATAATCCTCAGAATATTAATTTAATTTGTTTCTAATTTTTTTCTAACAATATTAGCTCTTTTTTTTCGGAAGTATAGCTCAATATTGGGCGTATCACTGCTTTATTAATTCTTGTTTTGGTATCTCTAAGTGCTTTTTTTTTTTCATATGATAACACCCAGGCACTCTCTCTGCTTTATTAGCCTGATGTGTGACTTCATTATGTAACGATCCCCAGCTAGTTATTTCCACCTAAATAAATATATACTATTGATTTAAAAGAGTGTGATATTGTAGTGTATAAATATCTAGTTTATTCGTAATCCATTTTAATTAATCACGTGATTTCTAAGTATTTATGGTTTCAAAAAGTGCAGCTTGCAAAATATTTTCTCCATGCGCATTAGCTTTTTACGATCTTTTAGAACTTAAAATGGGATTACTGTTTCACTCTATCTAAAATACTAAATTTCGATTCTTCAAATATCAAAGTTGATTTGACACAAGAGATCAATGGCATTTATATATTAAACAATTGATAAGATGTTATTTATAAAATTGGTACCTGGTACGTCAGTCGTCCTCAATTACATTATTAAACTTTTAATAATAATAATAAATATTGTTAAACCAGAAATAATTAAAAGGAAAGTGTTCAATTCCGCCCCAAAAGAAGGACTAAATCGAATTAATAAATAAACTCCCGCCGTAACAAGAGTTGAAGAATGTAGGAGCCGTAAATTTCATTTCTACCATTATCAATATAAAACCCATTAGCATAAAGCCTAATAATAATAATAATAATGATTTATTTTAGCTGGCAGAGTTAAGGCCATAAGGCCTTCTCTTCCACTCACCCAGCGAATAGTAAAATTATACACAAATTACGTACAAATTACAATTTTAAGATATTATTAAAATACAGACTAAACAAAATACAATGATGATGTAATCTAATACTAGATACAAAAATTATGTACAAATTACAATTTTAAGATATTATTAAAATACAGACTAAACAAAATACAATGATGATGTAATCTAATACTAGGTAATACTAACAAAAACATAGAATATAATAAAATTAAAATTATATAAAATAAAGTAAGTAGCTTCCTAGATGATTATTAATGGAATGCTCTATATAGTTGTTATGCAGTTAATGTTTTCATTGTGTCGAACTTAAGATATCAGTTAATTTTGATTTAAATAATGATAGCGATTGACAGTCCCTGACATGACTGGGAAGTGAGTTCCATGCTCTAGTCATAGATATTGTGTAAGATTCAGAGTATAGACAGGTCCTGTGTTGTGGTATCAAAAGTAAAGAAGAGTCTTGTGATCTTGTTCCTAAATTGTGATGAGCCGATAAATTTTTAAAACGTGTTGTTAAATAAGTTGGTAAATATGTGTGCAAAATTTGGAATAGTTCATCAAGTTATTCCGATATGGAGGCCTTTCAAAAACAATGTTTGATCTTATGCATTAAAACTGTTACTGATGGTATTATATAGTTTGTATAATGGATTTATTTCTGTGGGTATGTTCTCGTTGAATAGGTCTTTATTCTTTGCTTCTTTTAGAATCTCTATGAATTTCAAAACAATTGATGTACTATATAAGTTCAAACCATTATAATCTTTTATAAAATCTGTATAATGAATTAGAAAATATATTCTATATTTACTTTTAATTTATATAGACGTACAAATTCCGTTGAGGTTTCCAAATTTAATATAAATGCATATAACATATTATTAAAAAGTTCTGCTGTTTTGTCACTTCAGTAGTTGAATAAATGATAATAGAACCTCGACATAGGAACATGCAATGAATTTTAAATGAGAGGTTCAACATCACATTTACGAACAAAACAAGCTTACGTTGAACACGGGTCTGGCGTTTTCATTACCGAATGATAATCAAACTATTATTTCACACATAACAGATGAAATATCTGTTAAACTGCTGGGTTTTAGCATAGTGCAATCTCCCATAAGCATTTTCATCCTGCAGTTGAATTTCCGAGATGATTACATCTGATACGCTTTAATAGAAATTTTATTAGGATTACTTCATAAAGATTCATTGACGTCACCTATGCCAGCTGTTTATTATGGTTAGAAATTTCGAAAATATATTTTAACACTAACAATATTTCCACATGCCTGAGTGTTTAAAAAAGTACCATCTCCAGAATGTCCTGCTTCATGATTGCAAAATAATAATAATAATAATAATAATAATAATAATAATAATAATAATAATATTAATAATAATAATAATTCCGGTAAATTTTACCGCAAGGAGATTATGAGTATTTGAGAATAAAGTTCTTAGGAAAATATTTGGGCCAAAATGAGATGAACAGACAGGTAAAAGGAGAAGACTTTCATAACAGTGAACTAAATGGTCTTTATAGGAAGTCAGCTATAATAACAGTTAAGTCTCGTAGACTGAGATTGGACAGGACATGTAGCACGAATGGAGGAATGAAAGACGTGCAAGGAAGCTTCTTATAGGAAAACCAGAGGGAAAACGCCCAGTTGGTAAACCAAGAATGAGGTGGGAGAATAACATTAACTATAATTTGAGGGAAGTAGATTATACAGGGAATGATTGGAAAACATTAGCTCAGGATAGGCATGTATGGAGAGCTTATGTCCGCGCGGCTATGAACCTCGGGGTTCGATAGTGTCAGTGAGATAGTTAGTTAGGGTACATATCTTGATTTCATTAACTAAATCGAATGTATGCATTTCTGTTACGAGAAAACAAATACGACGACCTGTAGAACGGTTTTCAAGTTACAACTTTCAGATAAAGTCCCACTTTTAAATGATCCTACTTTACTCATGTTTGAGTGATATCGTTCTTGTTTTATTTCAGTAGCACATACCGATTTTCGGTATGAGAAATTGATAACTACGATCGCTAGAGCGATTTTTAAACGTTCGCTTCAATTGCATTCCCAATCCTAATTATCCGAATTTGTTCGTTATCGATCTGTAATTTAGTTTTCTTAATTGATTGCTATATGCAACGTTTGATTCCGAGAAAAAGTTTAAATTTGCTGTCGCCCTCAGACACGCATGCACAAATATAAATATGTAAATATATATATAATTTTTTTTAGTCCACCGCTATGGTCTCGAGGTAGCGTGCTGCCTTGTCACGCAGCGGACCCGGATTCGATCCCCGGTCGGGGCAGTTTTTCTGGGTGAGGTTTTTATCGGGGTTTTTCCTCACCTGTAAGACAAATGTCAGGAAAACTCTAAGGCCCAGACGGTCCCCGAACTCATATGGCCATCATCATTATCATTATCCTTCACCGGTGTGGAAAGCAACGGGAAGCTACCACACCTACAATTCCCTAATAAAGTTGCAAGCATAGCATGAAAATACTACGATTGCAGTGAAGGACCTGCCTTCGGGCAAAATTAGTACGGATGGATACAATTTTTCATGGTTATCTACTTTGTACGGTCGATGAAGACTTGTAAATACGTTTGAAACATAATTGAGGCGTTGACATGGGAAAGGTAGTAAGTCATAAAAAGAACAATTTTACAGGTGAAGAAAAAAACAATTTTCCCAACATTAATTTTAATATAATTTAGACACTACTAAAAAGAAATTGTATTTTAAAAATAGTTACACAACTTTCATATTAGCTTTACAGGATATATTTAAATTTAAAAGTGTGAAAATTGCTTTTTGCTTCCCCTGTAATTTTTTTTATTTTTATAATTTACTACCTTTCACATGTCAATGCCTCAGTTATGCTTTTGAGATCAAATAGTACAGCTAAATTTATTTGGACCTCGTTAAAAAGCTTATTTAATTGAAAATGTTAACTTTTTCTAATCCTTACAGAGTTGTAATTTGAATATATTTCTTGACTACTGTTTTTAACTCTAATTTCAACGACATACAGTGTCAGATATAGGTGAATGCAACTTCTCCATATATTTGTCGTAGTTTTAATTGCATTATTCGGCAGATTTGATCATGTTACACAGTTCTTGATAGAATTTTCAAATCGTCGGCTACGAGATTATCGAACCATCCATTCCTTATTGCTTCTCTATAAAAACTACATATGTATTACAATTGCCTATCACGTAATTTTGTTACACTCCCCAATACATACAATAATTAGGCACATGATGCCATCAGCACATTATCTGGCATTCTTTCATCAATATGTGAATTACCACTATCCTTTACAATTTCAATGGGCAGAATAAAGAAGTCTCTTCCGCCTTATGTTAGAGACTATCAAATTACAAAATCGTCCCAAAACAAATTGAATAATTATTTATTAAACTAGCAGAAACACCTCATTAGAAGTTTTATTATTTTCAAATAATAATTTGTTTTATTTTATCTTTATTAAGTAACTAATTTTTTTCAATATTGTAAGCTCTTTTTGTTCCCATCCATCCATAGTAATTCTGCCCGAAGACAGGTCTTTCACTGCAATCATAGCATTTTCATGCTATGCTTTGCAGCTTTACTAGGGAATTGTAGGTGTGGTAGCTTCCCGTTGCCTTCCACACCGGTGAAGGATAATGTTGATGATGATGATGATGATAATGATAAGGATGATGGCCATATGATTTCGGGGACCGTTTTTGCCTTAAAGTTTTCCTGACATTTGTTTTACAGATGAGGAAAAACCCCGATAAAAATCTCGCCCAGAAAAACTGTCCCGACCGGGGAACGAACCCGGGCCCGCTGCGTGATAAGGCAGCACGCTATCTGGAGACCACAGCGGTGGACTTTGTTCCTATGTAATACCGATAGATGAGTACATTATTTTTCCTTGTGCTTTTTTCCCCTTTATAATTGATAGGGACTGTCTACTGTATCATTTATCTTATTCATCATCATCATCATCTCCAGGAACTACAACTCTGGATGGGTTTTGCGCGCTTTGACAACAGCTTTCCATCTCTGTCTGTCTAACACCAACTTGTTCAAGTCTCTGACTCCCATTGTTTCAAGATCCTTAGCTACTCCATTCTTTCGCCTCATTTTAGATCTTCCTTTCCTTCCCATACTATAAATACTTAATGTTTTAACATCCTTAATGATATGCGTGACTCTGGAAATTTTTACAGGTGTCTCAGCCACCTTGTGCATTGGGCTTAAGCAAATGTCACTGTGTCCTGTATAGGTATATAGCTCATAGATAGTACCTATTCTCAATACTCGATTATGTTTTATGGGCCGAAATATTCTGCTGAGAATTTACCTTCGAATTAACTCAAAATAATATTTTGTTCTTTAGTAAAAGCCTTAGGGCAGATAGTTAAAGCAATACGCTACAAACCGGAAGGTCGAGGGTTCGCGTCCTGGTGGAGTGAGGATTTTCAAACTGACCCAAACATTCCGGTAGCACCATGGCCCTGGGGTCGACTCAGCCTCTAATGGAAATGAGTACCGGTTGCTTGTTCTGGGGGTAAAGACGGCCATCACGCAGGATTGAAATTCCGGCTGTTATCAAGTGCCGATTGTCTAGTAAAAGTGGAAACCTTAACCTCCTACTACCCCTAGGGCCTCCTATGACCTGTAGTGGGATCACTTTACCTTTACCTTTAGTAAAGGTCTTTATCTCTAAGCCATATGTAAGTAAAGGGCGGAGCAGCGTCCTCTATATTTTTTAGTTTCCTGTGTTTTTTTTTTAGATCAACTGATTCATAAACGGTTGAATATTCACAAAAAGTGTCCTATTTCATTTTTAGTTTTTATCTTTAGTACAGTCACGAATGAGCTATAGTCTTTATTATTCTTATTAATTTTGTTATCATTAAAATTTTGAAGCTTCTTCTTTTCCCTTAGTTTATTTGTAACATCTCCCCTATAAATAATTTTACGTGACCCATCCGTCCTGGACTCACAGGTACACAACCTGTTGGGAGAAAATGTTACATTCTGGATCACATACGTACTTTTATGTCCACAATTGGACATGTAGGATTCCCATGTAACTGATGAACTCAATGCGAGGGCTACCTTCGAGACAACATTGACATGTAAGACAATGACACATTAATTTATACGTTAACACTAACCAAGGCGAGTATGCTAGGATGGAACTTATGTCCAAATGGGGGTTATTTGGGGCTTAATGTTTCACGACATTTTTTTTCTTTCAGATGAAGAAAAAAGCCGAAAAATCTCATCCAGGAAACTTGACTCGACCAAGTATCGAACACGGCATCGTTACATAAGAGGCAACAAATTTACCCCGAGACCACAACTGTCTGCACTTTATTATAACCTTTACTCTTATTATTAATAATTTGACCACATTTTTTCTTCAGTTTCTAACGATGTAATTATTGTTATTACTCTATTTTAAAATGACATGAATTTAATGGAAGAGGCGGCCTAATGTCCTTAAATATACTACCAAGCTAATACATAAATAAACCAGGGGCCGTGTGAGACTTTTGAGAAATATCATTTTACGTGGTGGGTTTCCAGCCCGATGCACAACCCCCATCCTGGAAGACCAAAAGTTTTCTGTTGGGGTCCCTTTCCCTTAGACGTTTACCTACTCCTCCTCGGCTGATGAGAGTCCTTTTCCCGTTTAATTTCGGAGTTTTCCTTTTCCTACACCCTTACCAATACTCACACTTGGGTAAAATGTCTAGATCCGCCGTATTCAGTTAAAGCAGGGCCATCTCTTGCAGGTTGTGATTCATCACCACGTACGGACGATCTTGGTTAAAGCTTTATCAGAGATATAGGTCTTGCATATCTCCTCCACTTAACCTGCTAGGTTGGTGAGAACCAGTGTAGCGTCCACCCCTAATAAAAGTGTTACCTTTCTCATAAGAGCTGGGCTGAACAGATGTGAAGAAACAGGCAAAGACCTAACCCTTGAATTTTGATGATGATGATGATGATGAACCAGGGACCTCAATAATACGAGTGTCAAACTATACTGATTGAACCAACTCGGCCGATAACTGAAATTTTATGAAGCTATATAAATATAAAAACAAAGGTTTTCGAGACAGAATATTATAAACATTTATTTTAGAATGCATACGTAATATACAAGGTGCAGTGATGGAGTTGAGGTAAATTTTGAATAGAAAAATCTTTGAACTTTTCTTTAAAGTTGTAAAAGCTATTATAGAATCGTGTAGCATACTGAATAACTAACATGTTCACTTCTGAATATTTGAAAATACAAAAATGACTTCAGTGTTAAACTTACTTCTGACTGTGATTTAACTTAAAAGAATTAATCTTAAATCACGCGTAAAAAATAAAAGCAAGCAATGATAATAACTGAAGTTCCGACGTTTTTCTATGGCATTATATTTTATATATTCACACTTGTCACATTTATTCCTTTTTTATCTTCTTTGATACAATATATGTTTTAACTGGTACTGTAAAAGGCATCACTGTGATTGATGTAGATCACGATGTTATCTAACAGTGATTCATGTTCATAGTTTAATTTTTATTCGTGATAAAAATTTGTTAGAAGCGCTAATAAATCGTAAAGGCTTAATAGGCCTACATGATCAACGCTCAACCCTCCTCTAATTTGTTCCTCAATTTGTTTTGTAAAAATTTAAATAATTATGCTTCTGGATAACTCATACGAAACAAAATCAAAATTATAACTCTCCAAATCAATTTTATTTCTCACATATTATAAATTCCCAAATTTGTAGCCTAAGGAAGAGTTTGCTCTAAAAATTAATATTGTTGTCGCGTGGTGTATGACGACTCTCAACTCTGGTAGCTCAAGTGGTCATACACGACACTAGGGGTAGTAATTTAGGCCGAGAAGGACATAGGAATAATTTGGACGAAAGGAATAATGAAATAAAGGAAGACAACTTCAATAATGAAGAACATATATTTAAAACGCTTTAAAACTTGTAGCTTCTGCCTTGCACTCGTAACTTGTGGAATTTAGATGTCATGAGCACGTGTAATATGCATGTGTGTATTAGCGCCACAGTTCACTGAACTCGAAACTCATAACAATAATTATACAATCGGGTTTGAACCAAACGACAGGTAATGTGGACCCTATAAGTTGAATTGGGGTCCCGAAGGTGAATTGATTGTGTGTATAATTACACTAGGCTTTGTTGTCGAAGTTTGATCTTCGGCTCCTCGCGGGTAGGTAGTCCTAACCGGCACATGGCTAGACGAGAAGTGACGAATTTGACCACACTACAAAAGCAAGTAAAAAGGGGGAAAAGCCAAGCCAAACCAATGTAGGTATCCCCTAATATTAATGAATGAGGCCCGACTTATAGGCGCCTAACTTATGTGCAAGACAGAAATATAGCATACAATTTGTTTCACATATTTATACAAATGACATAAAAATAAATGAATAAGAAGATGCAGAATTATGTCAACAATTATTTTGCACTTAAAATAATCCATTAAACGCAGAATAAAATTAAATAATAATACCATTTGAGCACTGAAAATATTAATACTAACTGACAAGAGAACTGTCAACCATTGCATGGCAAAACCTAAATTGAAATTTCTCCCAGAGAAGCGTTATGATATAGCAAGGCCATGTCCAAAAAAATATATATAGAATTTAACTGAAAGGCACAGAAATATAATCCAGAATCCAGCAATGATAACTCACTCTGCAAAGCAGATGGACATCCCTGCGTGAGTTAAGCGGAGTGATGTGACGGGATATGTCGCCCGAGCAGGTTGTCAGGATATCCAATTCCCGTAGTCATGAGTTGTATTAATTCCCTGTAGTTTAAAGGAGACATTTGGTGCTGAATTTTAGTGCCTTTCAGTTAAAAGCGACAGATACTTTTTTTTAGACTCGGCCTTGGTATATCACAATGCATTTCTAAGAGAAATTTTAAGGAAGTTTTCGGCATGTAATGGTTGACAGATCCCTTGTGAGTAAGGAACTTAACACAAAGGAGGTCAAATTTCTCTAAGAAAAATTTCAAGGATGGTTTCGCCATGTATTGTTTGACAGTTCCCTTGAAGATAAGGAACTTAAGACAAAGGGGGGTTAAATTTGTGTGAGAGAAATTACAAGAAAGGTTTCGGCATGTAATTGTTGACAGTTCCCTTGTGAGTAAGGAACATAGGGGGTCAATTGTTAACAACAAAGTAAGAGCAGTTAAATTAAGGAAATTTGTCTGTATATTAATTTAGGAACTGTTTATATAATGACTGAAAATACTACATTAATGTCTATTATCACTAATCAAGTGGAATGTTCATTGGATTGAATGATGAACTTTGTATAATCCTGGGTTTCCCAGTATCTTGAACTATATTAAGCTGACGATGTATTATTAGATGAAAGCGAAGAGATGCTAAGGGCCATCAAGCACATTCTATTGAGTAACCCTAAATTGAGGCTCGAAATAAGCATCAACAAAACTAAATGGCCTATATGGTCTCACATATAAATTCATTATTTAATGGAAACGGATAATTAGTAACAAATCAACGAAATTTTGAAGACGTGGCTGAATTCCGATTTTTCCGATTGAGGGTCTTTCCACTTTTCAGCCGTTGCCCTTTTACTAGCCGGCTGCTGGCCCTTCACATCCACATGTGTCAATCACAGAGGTAGATGATCAACAGCCAGTGTAGGGGTGACATGTGGTTAGCATGTCGAGTCCCCCAGCCGTTATAGCTGGTTCCTCAACCTGGAGCCGCTACTTATTGTAGCTACCCAATAATTCCATACAAGAATGGGATGTAGAATTTCCAATTCTGGAAATTACTCATTACTCTGTATTACTCATTTCAGGGATTTTTGTTATTCCAACTTCTCATAAAAACATTAAACTGAAAACATATACAACTTTTATTCCCCCAGTTCTATTATATGGATTGGAAGCATGGATTCTTTCAATAAGGGAGGAGATTATATAATAGGATTACCAGTAATTGAGAATAAGTTTCTTTGAAAAACGTTTTGATTAAAGAGAGATGAACAGGCAAGTGAATGGAGAAAACTGATTAACAGTGAACTACGTGACCTTTATGGGAATTCAAATTTAACGAGAACTGTTAAATCTCATAGACTACGATGGGCAGGGTATGTGGCACTAATGAGAAATTAAAAAGGGACATGTGAACTCCTTATAAGGCAATCAGAGGTAAAGCACCTAGAATGAGGTGGGAGAATAATATCAACTATGATTCGATATATATATATTATACATTTTATGATTGAAAAACGTTGGTTCTGGATAGGTACGTATGGTGAGCTTATGTACGTGCGGCCAAGAACACAAGGACTCGATGGTGTCAGTGTGTTAGTTAGACTACCTTAGTCTTCAGGTGTTAGTAGTTGTGTGTCATTTTTTATTGTCTGAATAGCTGATTTTCAGTCAATCGTTTTGCACACTTTTAAAATCTGTTTCATAGTACAATATGGCTTACTTAACCTTCTAATGTATCAAAATTAATAATAAAAATTATCGAAAAAACAGATTAAATTGAATTGAAAGTTAATAAAAACCAGCTATGGTTTAAAATAACCATTTTTACTCTAATAAAGTACAACAATGACTGCTGTTAATAATAACATTGCCCACTCAGTATTTTAATATAGAACTGCGAAATATCTAATAAGAAAGGAGAGTAACAATTGTGGAAAAATATATTGCACAATATTATTATTATTATTATTATTATTATTATGCGAAATATAGAGACAAAAAATATAGGCTTATAGAATACAATTTGTTACAAGTTTTAGTACAAATAATTGCTGCACTATAGAAACATTTCGTGAAAAGCAATGATTTCCTGTTAAATTATCTGCTCGTCCGACGGTACAGGTTGTCCAATTAAATTCAGTCGTTACAATTCTGGAAAGTAAATACTTATTTTATCTTTTGAAGCTTCTAGAAATTATGCTAATCTTCAAAGTATCATTTATTTCCTTCTCTCCATTTGTAACTATCATACATAAAGATTACTCAACCGTAAATTCTGACAAGAAAAATAAATATCCAAGTCTTCCCTTCTGTATTTTTTTATAATTGAGCGCATTAACGAATTACGGCCTTCAGTTTTGCTTAAGATTTAACAGAAATACAAGTTTCCCCATTGCTTTATGGCTTCTTGTATCTTCGGACCTAACTAACCAACTAACTCACTGGCGCTATCGAACCCGTATGTTCATGGCCGCGAGGACATAAGCTCTCCAAACATTCCTATCCTGAGCTAATGTTTTCTAATCATCTCCTTATGATCTACTTCCCTCAAATTAATATTTAATAATTCTCCCACCCCATTTTTGGTCTACCAACTGGGAGTTTTCCTTCTGGTTTTCCTACAAGAAGCTTCCATGCAACTCTTTCATTCCCCATTTGTGCTACTTGTTGTGCCCATCGCACTCTACGACTTAACTGTTATTATACTTAGTTTCCTGTAAAGAGCACGAAGCTAAGCGTTATGCAGTCTTCTCCATTCACCATTACACCAGTAATATGTTACGTTCGTAAGATTATAAGAATTAAACTATTTTTTTGCGCGATAGTGCAACTTGTCGTGCTTACAGCAATGGCGACCATGATTGAAAGTTCAACTTCCTATACTTCGGGGATGCCAACCTAAAAATTATACTGTAGTAAAATAAATATGTTGCAATATTACTTACTACTAACCACGTGTGGGAAGTAAAACCACTGCCCTCTATATATACTACGTACAATGTATATACAAAATATATCCAAAAGGTAGTACGCCGTAGCGTAGTGGTTTAGGCACTGCGCTACAAGTCGGAAGGTCAAGGGATCAAGTCCCGGTGGGGTCAGGACTTTTAAACTGACCGAAACCTTCCGGCGGCACTATGGCCCTGGGGTCGACTCAGCCTCTAACGGAAATGAGTACCAGACGCTTGTTCTGGGTGTAAAGGCGGCCGTCACGCAGGGCTGACAACCCGGCTGACATCAAGTGCCGAATGTCTAGAAAAAGTGGGAGCCTTAACCTCCTTCTACCCCAAGGGGCTCCAGAGGCCTATAGTGGGACTACTTTACTTTTTAGTGTTAATATATATTATACGAAACAAATAACTACATCTTTAATTCACTGAACTTTATTTGAAACAGTATAAAACAATAAATATTTATTTGCCGCCATTTCGTGTCACGGTCTCCTGTAATTTCAACTAATAAACATTGCCCACACTTTTACGTTAGTCAGTTGTTTATAATGAACGCAAATATTTCCAACAATTATGTTATTGTTTTACTATTATTTATTATTTTGAAAACACTATCTCACAAAAATAATGTACAACGCACGTTTGTGAAGTGTTTTATAAAATTTCGGAAATTAAAAACCGAGCGATAGCGAGGTTTTTAAAATTTTCCTCGATTCTGTAAAAATCACTTCCCAACCTCGCATCATAATATACTATTGTGCATTTTAGGCCTAATACTTTCAAGATATATTATTAATCGGATATACAAAGTCGTGGATGAAATTAATAAACAATAACTCTTTTTACATAAAAGGGCGGGAACGGGAGGCAAAAAAAAAAAAAAAATCAGATGCCGAACCAGAAGCTGTCGCTGCACATTGATTGAATATTAAGCTTAATCTGTAAACCAGATTATGGGGACTATTTAACTGATGCCCCAAATGGGATTCAATGACCAATCACATTTCAATTATTTTTTTAATTACAACCAATCACAGTCGTCTTTTACCTCGAATTTATCAAACAAGTTTATCATATTAAAGAAAACTCGTCCTTTTTAACATTCTGAATAGGTCATAGCATTATTTTGAATAAGAAATCCGGCTACCAGATTGTATATATAGTGCATGAATGTCAGCAAATAGCGCTTGCGGGAGATAATATAAAAACATTTGGAGCAATTGATTGTACCCAAAAATGATAGGAAAAAAAGTCAGTCAGTCACGGGACACTAGCGGGAAAAATAATGACTTTCCAAGAAAATGTCTTCAATAATTTTTTTTTGTTAGTTGTGTACCGATAACGTAGAATCCAAGAGGAAATTTTATTTAATCAATTATTGTGTTGTGTACAGTAATTTGTATACGTTTTCCGTGACTGACTAATCATAGCTTGCAGTTAACAAATATAGGACACATTTAAGGTATATAGAACATTAGAATGCAATTAATATTATTACATGTACGACTAGGGAGGACCAAAGTATGGTTTAACAAAACCGTTTGTAAAATAATACGAATTAATACGACCAAATCATTAAACAACAAATTGGTAACATTTTGCGTGTTTTTACAGGTTCAGAAAATTACAAGTTCTTCCACTAATATCAGATTAAAATTATACACTTTTGGAACATTATCTTATAGAATCAGAAAATTTGATCCTTAAAGATATATATTACGTCAGAAAATTATGCCTGCGTCAGTTTCAAAATGATCACTTCGGTATGACATTTTCATGGAATCACTCATATATATATATATATATATATATATATATACACACACACACACACACACACACACACACACACTCGAGTTATCAGTTGTTGTGTTACTTGTAAATGCACGAAAGTGAATATGTCCCATTCTAATGCTCAATACTCATATATTCATGTGTTTTACGTGATGCGAATTAAAAATAATTAGTAATACATTAAATATATTATTATTTCATTATTATTAGTTAACACGGTGTATGATAGGAAAGCATTTGTAAGATTTTGCAGACTGTATTTACTGTATTGTAACAATTTCTAGTTAAACATTTACATGTGAGCAACTATTTTCGATATTGAGCTATACTAAGAGTGATTTTCGGTCGCAATTAAATGATGTTACCCTACTATCTATAACTATATATAACTATATATATATATATAGATATAGATATAGTTAAATCAACGTTGATAAATTAGTTTGATGAAAAATAACCAAGGTTCAACTATGCGTCCGAAGAATAGTTTAAAAAAAATGGGAATGAAAGGTTGCAAGAAATTGATATTCGGCTTCTCGTCCTTTTGTTTGAAGGCTTTCGCCATTGTTTGTAGTTTGGATGTCGAGAGGCAATCTTTAATGTAACTTCATATGTAATAATGATGTCTTCATACGCTCCCTTTGTTTACTGGTTCTCCATCCCATATACGGAATATTACCCACATTGAATTTTATTGGAAATGCTCATTATTATATTATTTTTGGTCTGGACATCTTACCTCAATATTAATGTTGATTTGTTTTTGGACATGTTTCAAAACAATTCTGTTTTATCGTCAGCTTTCAAATAATATAATTAAAATAACCTCAAAATATAACTTCCTAAAATTAAATATTAATGCTCATTATATTTGTCAATGAATTATATATATATATATATATATATATATATATATATATATAATGTGTGTGTTTGTGTGTATTTATATGTGTGTGTGTAAGGCTGTGTGTGTGTGTGTTTTCGCTGTATAAAGACGAAACCAAGTTGATATTTGCATATTAATTTATGAGTGCAAAACTAATTACTGATCGACAACAGTATTCCGTAAACTTTAAGAACCCTGAAGGATGATTGGGAATTCGAAAGACCTCCACAGTTTAATATTATAGTTGAAGACGGCTGGATCATAAGAGTACTTTTGTGTCAAACTAATTTGAATAGTTATCTTAACGGTCAATACTCATAAAAGTCATTAAGAACCAGCGTTGAGGTTACTAAATAAAATTTCTAAAATTCATTGTAATCACAATTGAGGTTATGTAGTACTTTGTTTTAGAATATTAATGTAAGTACCTTTTTATGTCAGTCTTCCTCAACTAAAATGGATTTTTATTTTAAAAAAACTTCGTTAATTAGTCAAAATCATACAGGCCTTTCAGAATATGTATCATGTTCTGCATACCATTTGGTACCAAATAAATAATACTAAATGAAAGGTTAGAATAATAAAATATGTACCTGATATCTCATTCGTCCTTTTTAAATTGCCTTTTTAAGGCCTTCTGATGGAAAACGTTCCGAAAGGCCTACGAAGTGTTCTAATTGAAATATTTCTTAAATGAGGACGTGTGAGATTTTAGGGACATATTTGATTATTTTAACATTATATACCCCAACTCTGATAAAAATATTCTTAAAACTGGAAACTAATTATTAATTAATAATAGTCATAGAGCAACAAATGGATGGTATAGCTACTAATATCGATTATCCTAAATTCGCTGAGACCATAAACTCAATTTCAATTTGTATCATTTTCCACGGGGAAATTACAAATAAAATTGAAATGTGTTCAGTTTTATATTGATCGGTGTGTGTAAGTTGAAAATAGATCTAATGTAATCGCATTCGTTACAATGCCTAACTTACAACATATAGAATTAAACAATTTTACTTGGAACGTGACTGTACAGGGCACTTCACGAGAGTAATTGTCTTTAATCTCTTGACATTTTTTCAATTAAAAAAGTCTCCAGTACTCACGCTGTCCTCTAATAAATCTGAGCCTTCCAACTAATCTTTCTCTTTAGTTAAGTGTCGCAACCAAAGGGAAAGACTAGTTTTATCTATGTTCGTGATTGTTCCCACATCTTTCACGGTCACTGCAGCTATATCTGCTGCGTTGTGTTTATTTACAGAATTCATTTAATTGATTCATCAAATTGGTTGTTATAACTGCTTTCGCTGTCTTCCAGAAACCAAAAACTCTCCATTCATTTATCCGATTCCAACACTCTGACAGTCATAGCAGTATGTATACTCTCCAGGTTTTCCTTCGTCGCTCTTTTATTTTTCTTTATTGGAATCCATTCCATAATACATATTTTTTTAAAATTGCTCTTGTATTGTTTTGAGGAATCAATAGCTTTTAATTGTTTCAATTTCTATTACATATAGAATATATTGTCCACCGCTCTGGTCTGGAGGTAGCGTGTTCGATCCCCGGTCGGGGCTTTTTCTGGGTGAGATTTTCATCGGGGTTTTTCCTCATCTGTAAGACAATGTCAGGAAAACTTTAAGGCCCAAACGGTCCCCGAAATCATCATCATTATCATCATCATTCTTCACCGGTGTGAAAGCAACGGAAAGCTACAATTCCCTAGTAAAGCTGCAAGCATAGCATGAAAATGCTATGATTGCAATGAAGGACCTGCCTTCGGGCAGAATTACTATGGATGGATGGATATAATATATTCGACTCCTACAATACTCCCATTTTAATAAGTCAAACGAAGCCGAGGAAGATAGTAACTCAAAAAATGTCAATTTCTACAATTGTATATTTTACAATTTTGTATTTTACTCATTATTCAACATAATTTAGCCTTGTCCTTAATAGAATCGAATATTTGGCATTTAACAGAAAAAAAATTCTAACCGACTCTTAATTGTTCATGGAATTTGGCATAATCTGATATCCTACAAAGTAAACTCAAAATTCTTAATTTCACACCTGTGTATTTTCATTTACATATAGGCCTATACATTTTTATGGTTATTATTTGGCGTAACCCCCCAGATCGAGTCACAGTATCCCTAAGAATTCTTCTCCAGACCTCTCTATTTCTGGCAGCTGTCCACCAATTTCGATTGTTAAGTCCTTGGGCATCTTTCAAAACTACATCCATCCACCGAGGTCTTCTAAAATGTCTTCTTCCATCTGGACGATCCACCATTATCTTTTTAACTGTCTCACAATTATCCATTCTCTGTTTGGGTACTGCCCATCTCAATTTAGACATTTTTTATATCTGTAATAATTAATTAAATAAAAATAAAACTTAGTTTATTTGATTTTCATATTTATTCAAATATAATTCAGTGACAGCTGTTTCGGTACACTGTACCTTCTTCAGAGAAGTTAACAAATTCTGAAGAAGGTTCAGTGTATCGAAACAGTTGTCACTAAATATATCGTAATAAATATGAAAATCAAATAAAACTAAGTTTTATATTTATTTAATTAATAAATATGGATTTTCATCAAGTAAACACCAACTCAATTGATTATCTGTAATAATGTCTGCGATATAAACGAAATTTATAATTCACCATATTATCGTACTCGCCTTCTCTTCTTTCTTGAATTTTTTTTTCTCAGATATTCAATTAAAAATTGCAAGTACCAGTTCCATACATTATCACAGGTATTGTTAAGGTCTTATATATTCTAAATGTTGTCATCATTCAATAGTAAAATTTATTGACACTTCGAATTACCCTACTTATTTCCTCTTTATTCCCATTAGAGTTATTAATTTGGACCCCAAATATACAAAACTTCATATTTGTTTATAATTTAAATATAGTTATTTAAAATATTTATATATTTAATGTAAACGACAATGTTTGAAAAGAAATGAGAAACGTTAAGTTTCACTTGTTTTTCACTGCAACCAGATCATATTAATTATTATTGCCGAAAGGATGGCAATATTGTAAGAATGTACCCTAGTGGAGAAAACATGAAACACATCGAACTGTATATTTATTAATTTCTGATGTCCTATGATGTAAATATGTCAATTGCATTTTTCTGGAACGTTATTACCTGGAACAAAATACGTTTTAGAAAGTGCAAACAGTGTTTTTTTCTTTTTTTTGTGGTATAATCAATTGCTACAAATGTTTTATATTATTTCGCGCAACCACGATACGGTTACATTCGTCCACTATATATACAATCTCGTAGCCACGTGCTGTCACTGTAAAATAATGCTATGACCTATTCAGAATGTTAAAAAGGAGCAGGTTCATTTTACAGTGATAAAATTAAACTGATAAAATCAAGGTGGAAGAGACTGTTATAGGCTGTAAATAAAAAATCGTTGAAATGTAATTGGTTATTGACTCCCATTTGGGGCATGAGTCATTTAAAAAAAATACACTTAATAGTTTAAGATGACAAAACTGGCGAGAGATGGGTATTTGAGTGAATTGTTTGAGGACTGTGGATGTGATGTAACTTCTCTCTCAAATAGTGTATGGTTTTTCCCGATAATAAGTTAAATTAAGAAGAGGTGGCAGTGAACTACTGCTGCGGTATTTCCATTGGACTCAATTTGAAAACCATCGGATATTTCATTATTTAATGAAATACTTTAAAACAGCAACTGCAATCAATAAAAAAGCTCCTCGCATGCAGAATGTACATTTGAAGAAAAGAATCTTAAAATGAAATTACAATTTTTAGTAATAGTTTTCATTACATAAATAGAAGCAAAATTCAATTTTAACAACTTAAATATTTCATTAAATAGTATCATTTTTATTATATCAGATGTTTTATAATAATTGCTACTTTGTTTCGTAGGAAGTTCTGAGGCGTATGTTTCGTTTGCGAATAACAGTATAACATAATATATTCTTTGAATCGAGGTTTAAGACAGCGCAGCGTGGAGTCGGAAATTGAAAAGCTGCAAAGAGATACAATATTCCTCATCTTATTTGGTTGCCTAGTTACCGCCAGAATCTAATTAAACCAGTCGACACACTCAAATGACGAATATTTAGCAACATTGCACGCATTTAAAAATAGTCCGTACAGTATAGAATAATAATAATAATAATTATTATTATTATTATTATTATGGTTATTATTATAACAATAGGTACACTACTCGTGTCTGACGTAATGGCAGGTCGAGAGGTGAGAAGAAGCTCCTATTATGAAGGTTTGTAGATATAGGAAGATGCAGGCTGACGAAACCCATCCTTGATTACAGGGGATATGAAATGACGCGAATATAGAGATGTTGTGTAATGAAGTTCTGATAGGGTGAAACGGGAGATACCTGGAGAGAAACCTGCCTGGCTCCTATTCGTCCACCACGAACTCTACATGGATTGACCAAAACGCGAACTCCAGATCCAAGGATGGAGAGCAAGTGTCTAACTACCTCCTTCAGAGAGCCACATAATAATAATAATAATAATAATAATAATAATAATATATAATATACAGAACGAAGAAAACTATATTTTAAGTTCTGTTAGAAAGCATTTTATTATATGGGTCCGAAACCTGGATAATAAGTAGAAAACAAGCAAACAAGCTGTTAGCAGTAGAAATGGATTTTTGTAGGCGACCGACAAGCATTTCAAGAAGGAATGTGGTCAGTAACAGCATATTAAAGGGAATTATGCAAGTTGAAAAAAAAATTGAAAAAATAGAAGAAAAACGTTTAAGATGGTATAGACGTCAATGATTTAAATTAGTTATGGTCATTTTCAGTGTCTAATTAGGATGGGTTAAGATTAGAAAAAAATGTTCATAATTGCCTTCAAGAGATATCCTCAGTAGCCACATTTGCTAAACATCTAGGGAGAATATTCAAGTTGAGGAGATTTTAGTTAGCGATAATATTGTTTCGAATCACGTATACTGGGGAAGAGTGGTCAAATAGAATCTCTGTAATACTGCACATACATGTGATAAGCCCCTATGTGCGAAAGGGGATTTCGTTGGCAGCGCGGTCGGAGGTTGGTCCATGGCAAGGGATTTCCGGGTTGCGGTATTAGAGAGGTGCGAATCACGGCTGCAAACTTTACTGCTGGTCCGGAATGTAGTTCCCTGTAGCCTACAGTCTCAGCTGTCATATTGTAAAATCAAAGTACGTTGTCTCATTTATAATGATACAGTTGAAATGTGTAATACTTTATGTTTTTTTTTGCGAAATTTCTTGTCACTTATATTGAGTAGGCCCTGCTTTTCTAAAAAAATCAGTATTTGGGGAATGTTAATAACAGCTATGTCTATGTCTTATGTTTATGTCTAATGAAGGCCGTGTTCAATACCAGATTGACTGAGATTTCCACTGTCAGTTAACTAAGCCTAATTATTTTAGTTCTATATTGAGACTGGGAGGCAGACGACCCTTAACACCGCGATCTAACATGTATATTGCGCTTTCCCAGTACTATGGGAATAAGTGGAATGAAAGTCTACCTTACGGTGCTATATAAGTTGTAGGTCCGATATCAGGTTTATTTTTTTTTGAGACGGTGATTTAGCGCCATCCGGTGTGCCGGGTTACCAGGCAGCTAATTTCTTGTTGGCTATTGAGTTGGGGTTCTAGATATATATATATATATATATATATATATATAATCCTAGCTTTATGGTGACAAGTGTTTCGCCTGCAGATCCAGGTTGGAATAAATGGTGGACATTTTCACCTTAAAAGAGGGCATCAGAAACTGCACCGGCGCAAGCAGAGTCCGAAAGCCGGACAGTGCGGAATGAGCCACACACTTTCAGGCGAGTGAACCTCGCACGATTTATTTGATGGTTCCCTTTAACCGCCTAATGTATGCTAAGCGTAGGTTAACCAATTGATGCATGAAGATGAAGCGCTCCATAGGACTTGAAAGTTCAGCCAGCATGAGCTGAATGACCCAGATCATCACCTCTGCACGCTCACTCAAAAATTCTGCTGGCAATTTTCGGTACTGTTCTTGAACAGTGCTGTTCGTTTTGAATGTTCCGGAAGAAGTTCCAGTCTGTAAGGCTTGTGTGAAAGATATGGATGGATCGACCTTCACCGAGGTGAAGGTCTTTGGTTGAGGTGGAGGAACTGGATGTTTAAGTTTGGGTTTTGCCGTCCTATCATAAGTCTCAAGCGCTGCTTTATAAACAGGGCACCAGGGTGAGCGGACCCACCGCAATTTGCATCTTTAAGCAAATTAGGGTCTCCCTGCGCTTGGACCTTTAAGGTACAATCATCAGTTTCTCCTTCCACGACCAACACTGTCATTTATGAATTGGCCCCTTCTGCCCCTTTTTATTTCTGAGGCTCCGAGAGATGATACACCATCCTGATGGGCCTTCCCAACACCACCAAATTCCTATTTTCAACATCCAAACTATTTTGCTAACGTGAGATGAGGTGAATTTTGAAATGAAATTATTGAATGAGAAACTACATAACATGAAGAGAGGGAAGGGGAAATTGAGAGTGTTGGTGGCATGAAATTCGGGAAACAGGAGAACATCAACAAAACCCCCATAATTACCGGTGTGGCCCATCTCATACCCCTCCAGAGCCGTCAGGATTCGACCCCGGAATGCCAATAGGGGCAGCCGCATGCGCTAGCTGGTCTCGTTCCACAGATATGGCTTGAACAATCTAAATCCAGTTCAACAGTAAACATACCGTAATTATTATTATCATTTATTATTATTACTTGAAATAAACGCAAAAAATAGGAACATTAGAGAATTATATCGGGCAAATTAGTATAGAGAAGAAAGGGTTTCAGGCTAAAACAAACATAATTCGGAATGAAAATGGGGATATGATTGCAGACTACAGGAGTATATTAAATAGATGGAAAAGTCACTTTAATCAGCTATTAGATGTACATACAGAACAGGACGATGAGGAGGATAACTTACAGACAACAGAAATGCTAGTCGCAGAACCAAGTGCATTAGAGGTTGAAATGGCGATTGAAAAATTGAAGATGTATAAAGCATCAGGTTCAGATGAGATCCCAGCAGAACTGATAAAATCACGGGGAGAAAAATTGATGGACAGAATACCCTGGTTGCTTAGTATGATTTGGGAAAAAGAAGCTCTTCCAGATGAATGGAAAGAATCAATTATCGTACCAATTTATAAGAAAGGAGATAAAACTGATTGCAACAACTACAGGAGCATCTCATTACTTTCAACTTCGTACAATATTCTTACAAATATATTAGTAAGCAGACTTACTCCCTATATTGATGACATTCTAGGAGATCATCAATTTGCATTTAGAAGAAACAGGTCTACAACAGATGAGATTTTTAGTATAAGACAGATTTTAGAAAAGAAATGGGAATATAATGGTACTGTACATCAATTATACGTAGACTTCAAAAAAGCATATGATTCAATTAAGAGGGAGAAGTTATATAGTATCCTGCTGGAGTTCGAAATTCCTAAAAAGTTAGTTAGACTTATACGAAAATGTCTAAATGGCACGAAGAGTAGGGTGCGTGCAGGCAAACAGTTTTCGGACACTTTCGAAATCCAGAATGTGTTGAAGCAAGGATATGCACTATCTCCTCTACTATTTAATTTTGTACTAGAGCATGCCATTAAATCGTTAGAGAATGAGGAAGGCTTACAACTCAATGGTATTAATAAGCTGTTAGTTTATGCTGATGATGTAGTACTATTGGCCGATAGCGAGGAAATACTAAAGGACAACCCGCACACAATATTGAGTAACACTAAGAAATTAGGACTGGAAGTAAATATCAATAAAACTAAATATATGGTCACACGTAGAAATACATTATATAATGGAAATGGACAACTAATGACAAATGAGGGAAATTTTGAGGAAGTGGCTGAATTCAAATACCTAGGAACAATAATCACAAATAGGAATGAGACGCACAAAGAAATTAAACATAGGCTCAATTCTGGAAATGCGTTCTATTATGCATTGCAGAGACTCTTGATGTCCCAACTCCTTTCAAAAAACGTTAAACTGAAAATATATAAAACTATTATTCTACCAGTAATATTATATGGGTGAGAAACATGGAAACAGAAAGAAGAAAAGAGGGAGACCAAGGTTAACATGGAAGGAAAACATGAAGACAGTAATGCAAGCTAGAGGGCTAAGCATCGAAGATGCCCAAGACCGTATGCTTTGGAGGTTTGGCACGGGAAGACGGCAGCAGCTGTAAAAACCCGAAGATAGATAGTGCGAAACATCGACTCTTACTTTAAGGGAGGAAAGGAGATTACAAGTATTTGAGAATAAAGTACTTACGAAGATTTTGGGACCAAAGAGAGATGAACAGACAGGTGAATGGAGAAGACTACATAACAGTGAACTATATGGTCTTTATAGGAAGCCAGATATAATAAGAACAATTAAGTCTCGTAGACTGCGATGGGCAGGACATGTGGCACGTATGGTGAATGAGAGACTTGCATGGAAGCTTCTTGTAGTAAAGCCAGAGGGAAAACGCCCAGTTGGTAGACCAAGAATGAGGTGGTAGAATAACATTAACTATGATTTGAGGGAAGTAGATTATATAGGGAATGATTGGAAGGCATTAGCTCAAGATAGGGATGTATGGAAAGCTTATGTTCGCGCGGCCATGAACCTACGGGTTCGATAGTGCCATTGAGTAAGTAAGTATTATTCTAATAATAATAATAATAATAATAATAATAATAATAATAATAATAATAATAATAATAATAATAATAATAATCATAATAATAATAATAATAATCATAATAAATTAAATTTTTAAGTTGTTAAAAATATTAATTATTTCCTAATATTAAGTTATCGTTCCAATCTGTATGATATCAGTTAAAACTCATAGCAGAAAATAAAGGTGCGTTTCATTTTGTTCGTATATATCAAAACGTTTTAGCTATGTCAGGCTGTACTCCAATGAAGAGCAAGAGTGCTCAAAATTGATTGAGTTAAGCTTATTTCCCTACAGATGGCAACGGGTGACAAGTGGTTAGCTCTTGTCTCTAAGCGGTATCTAGTAGGCAACCAAGGTATTACCTGGATAGAAGAGATCGATTAAAGTTTGCTCATAATCTCTTGAGCTTCTTTTATGAGCTTGAAAATATTCAGACTCGGGATCCACTCTTTAAAGTCCTTTCCGGAGGACTTCTCCCTTGGATTTATTCAAGGTTTGAATCCGTGATCCTCGGGATCAGACCCATCGAAGCGATGGTATTTTATAAAATAATCACAAGTAAATCAATATATATATATATATATAAATATATATACAGTCAATATGCCCATTTCACCAATAAATGTTTAAAATGGTCAACAAGTTTCTACAGCCAAGCTGTCATTCTCAAGACCATTTTAAACATTTATTGGTGAAATGGGCATATTGACTGTATATATATTTTAATATTGTATCACCAAGAAGATCAATTGTGTATTAAATATATATATAGTCCACCGCTGTGGTCTCGAGGTAGCGTGCTGTCTTGTCACGCAGCGATCCCCGGTCGGAGCAGTTTATCTGGGTGAGGTTTTTATCGGGGTTTTTCCTCCTCACATGTAATACAAATGTCAGAAAAACTTTAAGGCCTAATCGGTCCCCGAAATCATATGGTCATCATCATCATCATCATCATCATCATCCTTCACCGGTGTGGAAAACAACGGGAAGCTACCACACCTACAATTCCCTAGCAAAGCTGCAAGAATAGCATGAAAATGCTATGATTGCAGTGAAGGACCTGCCTTCGGGCAGAATTGATATGGATGAATGGATATATTTTAAAGTATTATATTAGCAAATTCCGAAGGAATGAAGGTATAAGGGTAGAGGTTGTTCACATACAAAAATAATCTTTATGGATCTTGAAGGATCCTATCCAGTACACCAGAAAAAAAATCAACAAAATGTATGTATATATATATACCTATAGATGTTAATTGTTAGTAACGTCATAATCAATGTAAGTAAATACAATATTTGGCTCATTTTGACTGAGTAAACAAGGAACATGATATGAAGCAACATTTCCTTTAGTGTTTTTCAATGCAGTGTATAAAATGTCCTGTGAAGTTGTTAGTTTCCCTTGCGTAATTTCATCAACAATTTTTATTCCACTATGTTTCTTTTTAATTTAATTTATGCTGAAACAGACTTTGAATACCAAAATATAAAACAACAAAGTTGACTCATTTCACGCCCCACATGCGAAAATCAGTACGAAAATCAGACAAATACTCGCCATCATTAGAAGCTAATGCACTAGTAAATTATTTTATAAAAAAATGTATTTTTCATAAAAACAGATCCAAAGAATAAAATATACTTTTATTATATGTACTACGAGAAGTTGTGAAAATATGCATAGTACTTACATTTTTTATCAATCTTATATACAATACTATTCATACTGTGCATAATTATTCGTAGATTTATTATATTAATTTTCAGAAATGTGATCCTTATTACTTTAAGGAGTATCGTCACTGTGTCGTAACCTTCATTAATAAGACCTGTTATATGACGCGTGAAGTCCTGTTTTGAAATGGACGTCGATTTTATCTTTCCTATTTGTCCTAACAAGTTTATCGGAAGAAATAAAAAATTGGAAAATTATGAAAGTTAAAAGAAATGTTACAGATAATCAAAGGAAGACAAATCAAAACGATGCCGTCTGATATAATTCCTAACAATATTTTAAATGTAAAATAGATGGAAAATGAAGAAGGGGAAGACCTGAAGTGGGTTAGATGGATGGAATGAGAAGAAATATGGACGAACTGGGTCTAACGGACGCTACAGATCGAGAAGGCGAATTTCTTGAGGGTGACCGAAAACCATTGTATTATGGGTATATTCCGAAATAAAAAATCTGTATTTGTATCTTTTCTTGAAGTCTTACTGGTAAGGATCTCTCTGTAACCTTAATTATGTATTTTCTATCCCTTCTATGATTTTTCCGACAATATTGAACAATATGTGTTGTACAATGCCCTATGACTCCATAACCCAACAGCTTGTGTAGGGTTATAGGTATATAATATTATCTGTATGCTTTAAGTATAATTCTCTTGTTCCGCTTGCATAAATAACAGATGTCTTTTTATCAATACTAGGCTATAGCTCACTTTCCTGCAATATCTTGAACAAGTGGATGCCACTCGAAAACTCTTCTCGCGGTGTTTATGTCATTTTTAGTTCCCCTGCGTTGCTTCTGCATTTCAATAATATGTCCCATTTCCTGTTTGAAGCGATCCCGAATATATACAGAGTGTTCAAAATTACGTTTACAATGTTTCAGGGATGATAGAGGAGTTAATACAAATAGTTTTCTTTATCTGACAAACTTTGGCATATGCACCGTTTTGCCGCTAGATGGTCTTACTGGTAGATGGCTTGACTTCCGTCACAACACGCGCCGATTAGTTCTGTTTGTGCTGCTGTGTCTGCAACTTGTTGAAAGGGTCATCACGGTGTCAACGAAGACTTGCTACGATAAGTACAGTAAGTAAGTTTGCGTTTACTATCCATTCTCGTACCTCAGTATACCTGCAATTTTGAAACGTGTTTAAGTTTGTAATACTTGGCGGTTTCCATTTGTTGTGCACGGTACCCAACTCATACATCACAGATGGCTGAGTACACTCTAAACGAGCTTACGGACATGCATCTTCTGTATTGAGAGACACATGGGAATAGCCGTGCAGCACTGCGCCTTTACGCAGAAAGTTTTCTGATGAGGAGTTTAACATCTCATGTTCTGTTTCAACGAATTGATGCCCGTATGCGTGAAACTGGACATGTGGGATCAACCAGACGTGGAGCTGGGAGATGGTAACCTCCTCATCGGAAAACTTTCTTCGTAAAGGCGCAGTGCTGCATGGCTATTCTCACGTGTCTCCCCATACAGAAGATGCATGTCCATAAGCTCGTTTAGAGTGTACTCAGCCGTCTGTGATGCATCAGTTGTGTACAGTGCACTACAACAAATGGAAACCGCCATGTAGTACAAACTTAAACACGTTTCAAATTTGCTGGTATACTGAAGCACGAGAATTGATAGTAAACGCAAACTTATTTACTGTACTTATCGTAGCAAGTCTTCGTTGACACCGTGATGACCCTTTCAACTACACTGGTGTCCAAAAGTTTAGGATAATTTGTAAAACGGAAAATCAAAATGCTTAAAGAGGAGCAAGGAGTAAAAATTATTTATCAAAACGTTTCTCAGTACATTTAGTTTAGTTTAAATACTAAATTATAATCTCTCTTCAACAATGAAAAAATTAATAGCAATTATAAATGAAAATTGCATTGTTGCAGTTAAGCCCTGTTCCATAAATCTTCATTTTTAAAGAGAGTTATGATATAATCAGATGTAGTGTAAGAACAGATTGCAGTAAAATGGCACAAAGACAACATCTGGACCCTCTGCTTCGGGGTAGAATTATTGGGCGGCTAGAAACAGGACAGACACAAACTGAGGTCTCCATAGCACTTAATGTGCCACAAAATGTTATATCTAGGTTATGGCGACGGTTCCAAGAGACCGGAGACGTTAGGCGAAGACCAGTGGGAGGTCGTCCAAGAGTTACAAATCCTCAGCAGGATCGATATCTTGCGTTAACTGCAAGAAGAAACCGAACAATGTCTGCCAGACAACTGAGTTCAGAACTTGTGGCCGCTTCAGGTATCAGAGTATCCAGACAAACTGTCTATAGAAGACTCAGAGATGCTGGTCTGTATGCTAGACGGCCTGTAGTGTGCGTCCCACTCACCCTTGATAACAAGAGAGCACGTTTACGGTGGAGTCAGGAACATCGCGACTGGACTCTAAATCAGTGGAGCAGCGTGCTATTTACAGACGAGTCCAGATTCAGCTTGAACTGTGATTCGCATCGCGTGACTATCTGGAGGGAGCAAGGAACTCGTTACAACCCCATGAACATCATGGAAAGACATCCATTTGGTGGCGGTGGTCTCCTGGTATGGGGAGGTATAATGATGAATGCACGCACAGAGCTTCACATCTTCGCAGGTGGCACTGTTAATGCTCAGCGGTATAGAGAAGAGATCCTGGAACCTCATGTAAGACTTTTCAGGGGAGCTGTGGGTCCAGAATTCATATTCATGGATGACAATGCCCGACCTCACAGATCACAACTGGTGGATGAGTTTCTTCAGGAGGAAGATATCCAGCGTATGGAGTGGCCAGCGAGGTCTCCGGATATGAATCCTATAGAGCATGCATGGGATGCCTTAGGGAGACAAATTGCATCTCGTCAGCCTCCTCCGAGGACACTTCAGGACCTTCACATTGCTCTTCATGAGGAGTGGAATTTGCTGAGCATCGAACTCCTGAACAACCTCATCACTAGCATGCCACGTCGATGTGAGTCTTGTGTAGCTGTCAGGGGTAATCACACCCCATACTAATCATTTGAACCATTGTTGTTCAACTTTTATGTTCGAATTCTGAAATGCAGTTTTCGTTTGTTGTGAAAATGACAAGTGAATGACGTATTCATGCCATTGTTTCTTTCGTGCCATGTTTCTAATTATCTGTGACATACCCTTACCAAATTTTGTATTATTCTGACAAATGCTTTATAATAAGTCGGCAAATGAACTAATTATCCTTAACTTTTGGACACAAGTGTAGTTGTAGACACAGCAGCACAAACGGAACTAATCGGCGCGTGTTGCGACGGAAATCAAGCCATCTATCCGGTGAATATGCCAAAGTTTTGTCAGATAAAAAATGTGTTTTTTTTGTACCTCCTTTATCATCCCTGAAACGTTTTAAACGCAATTTCTTAACACTCTGTTTACATATATTTATTTTCCTTTTCACCTCATAACAGCCATTTATTAATTTCTTTCGACATATTATGTAATTGGGATTAATAACAATGTGTTATTTCAAAGAAATCAGTACTTGGTGCGTCGACAACAATTTGATTCAAACTTTTAGGCATTTCGTAATCCTGGTCTATCACTAGAAAATTGAGTAATATTACGAAGTTGAGGAACACGGAACCTTAGAGGTAGGATTATTGATTTTATAATTTTATAATTGATATTGAAATAAATTAAACATAGGTTCAATTCTGCAAATTCGTGCTATAATGCATTACAGGAACCCTTCTCATCCCAACTTCTCTACAAAAACATTAAACTGAAAATACGTAAAACTATTATTATCCCAGTTATATTATGTGAATGCGAAATATGAACTTTTACTTTAAAGGAGGAGAAAATATTAAGAGTGTTTGAGAATAAAGTTATTACAGTAAGAACATTTCTGGACCAATGAAAGATGAACAGACAGGCGAATGGAGAATACTTCCATAACAGTGATCTGCATGTCCTCAATGAAAAACCAAATATATAATAAGAAGAGTTAAATCTCATAGACTGCGATGGTCAGGACATGTGGTACTAATGGGGAATGAAAGAGGAGCATGTAAACAACTCGTAGGATAACTAGAGAAAAAACGCCCAGTAGGTAGACCAAGAAATAGGTGGAAGAATAACATTAACAATGTTTTGAGGGGAGTAGATTATACAGGGGATATTTGGAAAACATTAGCTTAGGATAGGAATGTATGGAAAGCTTATGTCGCGCGGCCATAAGCCTGAGGGTTGGATAGTGCCAGTGAGTGAGTTAGTTAGTTAGGTACTAAATTAAATTTTATCAAGAATCTTATTAGTATTGAATCCAAATTTAAGTATTTAAATATTGTATTAACTCCTAAAATCAGGTTCCAAGGTTCGCGGGTTCAAATCCGGCTGGGGTAAATCAATTTTTCGGACTTTAAATTCCTGAATTCATTCGGAAGGGTAAATAAACTCGGGTCTTATGTCGTAGTTTTACAGTATGTAACGACCCTCAGGTCTGAAAAAAGAGACTGTGACCAAACATTTTTTGTCTTTTATACACAGATTTGAAATCCGATGATAATGGCTTTAGCTGTTAAAGAGCGTCGTTAAATAAGAAATAATAATATTCTTGAAATGAGCTCACAAAAATTATCGCCAAATTTAAGATCCAAAAAATAACTTCTATTTTAAAATTCAATGTTATTTTACAATAAAAAATATATTTAACATGATCATAAAATTATATTTGTCGAAATTGCACTTCAGGTCTAAAACTGTAAAATATTCAGCTATTCTTAATCATTCGCCTTCTGTTAAAATAAAAAGAAGAAGAAACCAGAGATGTATATTTATCTTACAATTAAAAAATTCATTTAACACGATCATACAATTTTTTCAAAATTGAATTTCAGGACTGAAATTGTAAATTATTCTGCAACTGTTGAGCATTCGGTTTCTGTTAAAACAAAGAGGAAGAACACAGAGATGAATCTTGAAACCATAATTCCAGATAAAATAGATTTGTAAGTTTGTGAGGCAGTTAGTGTTGTAATTAAACTTTGTTTTTGCTGTATTAAGTTAGTAATTTCTCTCTCTTTCTAATTAGGAGATGAACGAATTAAGCTAAAAGTTTTCTCTCTCTCTCTCCAGATGCGTGCTAATTTCGCATCCATAACTTATCACTTCAGCGCGAAATGAAACAAGTAACCTAACTTTTAATCTACAAAACATAAAAGCTACTATGTGCAATCCTAACGACCTTTCTACTATCTCCAATACTGTAAAAATAAACAATACATTATTCATTTTCTTGGATATTGAGCAAAAAAAAAATAACCAAGTCCCCCTCTCCTATCTTCAATATTGTTATTTATATAAGTACTTGTACGATATACTGATTACACTGAGCAACAAAAAATAAACTTTTTTTTTTGTCTCGGAAAGAAACATATGTGATTCAGGTAGTATTTTTTCCCTCCTGAATTCAAATACGATACCGGGTTTTCTCCATCACGAATGGTTTCCGAGAGAAGGAATTTTTAATTTCAAACATTTTAATATTTTCTAAATTCGTAACTACACAATATTCGAACATTCGGACTCACCTAGAAAGTAAGAAATGACGAGTTTGTGTTATATTTCGCCTGTGGAGCATCCCTCTTGATGGTCCAACAATAATCAGCCAGAATATTAGGATTCCATTTGCCTTGATATCTCTTTTCCATAGCTGAAACCATTTAAGTTAGCTCATTTGGTTTTATTTTACAATGGACAAATGGAAGAAAAAAATTATTAAAAATAACTATTTAAATCCATTAATTGAAATTGAAATAAAAAACTGTGGGCGATGGAGAAATTCCGAATACATATTTGAAAACACGATAAAAAACTGCATTGAGTACAACTACTGGTACTCATGAGACAAAAATCATGTTGACCAGTGTTATCTACTAAGACAACTTAAAATAAACTTATTAATAAAGTTGAAGTTTGGATACAATTCCCATATTGAAGTTTTCGTTATCAGTACTAAATATTTATTCATGGAGTCCCAATTATACTTACTCTACATTTTCTTACCGTGTCCAAGATTTAGCATAATTTTGTGAATTTGTTGTTTAATATTTATTTTTTAATAATATCAAGAATTACATTAGTTTTTTAGTATTTATTGTATTATACATTAGTTAATTTACTTTATTGAGTGGGAAATTTTAACATTTACTTCGAATAATATTGTGATAACCTATTATTAAAAGATTACAGACTATGTAGCAGTGGTCTATAACTAGTGTTTTTAAACGTTTGGAAGAACCGCCAGTTATAGACCACGGCCATATAGCCCGGAATCTTTTAACATTATGATTACCGACCGTGAAAGCCTGCATTCTACAATTATGATAACCTTCTTATTTGATTGAATATAATTAATATTTATGGGGTTGTTTTTTATTTCTTCTTTAGTTTATATATATATATATATATATATATATATAATGACATGATAAGAAAAATAAATGACTGGACGGGATTTGAACCCGGAACTCTGGGTCCAGGCATTTATTTTTCTTGTCATGTCATATTAAACTTACATTGCTCAATGTGAAAAAAATTAATTATAATATATATATATATATATATATATATATAGATCATCGGTTGATTAATGTCTGACATCGTCCGATTCCTAATAGCCAATTTTGTCGGTCCATCGAATCTCCTAGTTGTAGATGTTTCTCCTTCATGTACAAACATATTCTCTGACTCCAGGAGGTTTTAGGATTCCTCTGCCTCCTCTTCCCTCAAGTTTCCATTCGAAAGCAGATTCTGGTAGTCGATTCTCTTCCATTCGCTGGACATGTCTGTATCATCTTAATTGCCGAGTTTTAATAAAATCTAAAATAGTGTCTTCAATCTTCATTTTCTCCATTATAACTGAGTTCCTAATTTTTTCTCTTCTTGAAATTCTTGCTGCCCTTCGTATAAAATCAATTTCCGTTTCCAAAAGATACTTATTTGGTTTTGTTGTTAATGGTCAAAGTTCCGCTACATAAGTAATGATGCTTTTAACAATTGTATGATATATATATATATTTTATTTTTATTACTCATATTTTTATCCCACAATATTCCATTCAAGCAAGCAATTGCAAGTTTTCCTTTAATATTTATATTTATTATTTTCTTTTCATAACTGCCATTTTTTATTTTAATTCATAAATTTGAGATCTCATTACAATATTTGATTGTTTCTCCAGTCTGCAAAATTATGTTTTTTCTGGTTCACCAATTGATAAATATTTTGTTTTTTTCATGTTCAAAATGAATCCCCATTTTTCATATTCCTCTTTTAATTTTCTAGTTATATATTCTAAATCTTCATAATCTTGGGCAATTAACAATTGATCATCTGCAAAATGTAAGTTGTATGAAGTTTTGATGTTTGAAATAGGAATTCCCAAGCTTGAACATTTTCTCCTCCAATTCTTTAATATTCCATGTACATATATTTTAAACAGAGTCGGTGATAGACAACAACCTTGACGAAGACCTTTATTATCGTAAAACCATGTGACTGCCAATTTTAATTTTAGATATGCAATTATCATATAAATTTTGTATAGCTTTAATTATTGTACTCTTAATTCCCGTACGTCTTTATATATATATATATAGTTATTTAATTGTGGAACTGAATTAGGCATGGCCTTATAATGGTCAAAAAGATTCGTGCATACTGTTACTATACTTTTTTGTGTTAAATGCCAACAAATTTTAACACTTACTAGCTACAATTAATATGATTAAAATTAAAAGTATAAAGGTGATTCAATAACATCAAAAATTTTAATTCTGGGCTTGTCTTCTTTGGAATTAACACTTGCATTATATTAGAGATCTCTTAAATGGAGACTTGAGACTGCTCTTTCCACGATTTCATTCATAGTGGAGGCAATGAGATTATAGGAGATGCAGTGACTGTTAAATTAATTCCAATCTCAACTCAACGATTTACGATTTCTAAAAAAACATATTATATATTTTAATGTAAGATTTAAATATTCGATTCTCGAGTTAAAAATAATAAAATTCCATCGGTTTGTGTGCATAAATTCGAACTCAAACTTCCGGACTTTGTTCATAGTATTCTGATGATGTAATCAATATACAGTTCCCTCTCCTGTCTTCTTCTCTTTCTTCCTTCATCTACGTTTGTGTGATGGAGTTCTCATTGTGTTACACCAAGCAAAAGTTACGAACAAGTCTTAAATATTCGTAGTGGGTAGTTAGATAATAAATACAACATTAAACATAACGAAACAAAATAGAAACAATTAAAAGTGGCCTTATAATGTCAAATTATGATCAATGTGTGTTTAAACAGAGGTAAAAGTCGATAGAAGTGGAAATATACGAAATTTTTGTGCAATTTTGAACTCGTCTGCTTGACGCTCATTTAGATTCTATCGTCTTTCCTTCACTTTCCCTCTAACAAAAGAATAAAAAATTCACTTCTCCCGGTAGAGTGTGCTAGTAATGAGGTAGTCTGTGAATCTCGTCCTGATTGGTGGAGACGGAATAAATCATAGCAGGAAGTAGACGTTATTTTCAATAAAGCCAGTCAAATTGAGATTCAGGAAAAATAAGTAGCTTTAAATAAGATGTTTTTAGCTAGGATTTATAAATACTTCTCGTCACATGTATCACAAATAATATATTCGTTAAATTTAACAATAAAGCTTTAACGTGTCTATGTAATGCAAATCTGTTAAGATGAGTTCGTTATGAAGTTAGGTAAAAGGTAACTCTTAATAAAACAATTATATCTTAGATTCAAATTTTCTGAAATCATTACAATTGTATGAAACTTTTTGATTTAAAATATGTGTTAATTCGAATACTGTAGTACTAAAAATAAAAACCGAGCTAAATACCAAACTCTAAGTTATGAGAAAAAAAAAACATTCTCTTTATCAAATTTTTTGAAAGGGAGGCATATTCTTGTGGCTAAAGTGGACGATGTTAAGTATCAACCGGCTAAGCGCCGTTTTTTATATAATGATATTTTGATGCCATCTATTTCACTGGCTCATGAAGTAAGTATACGCACACTTTTAGCGCCATATCTTTGAACATAGCCTTATTATTAAAGAAAAAATTAAACGTCATCAGTGCTATCAGAAATTCTATGTTTTGCAACAAACGGGTACGAAAGCAGATCTTCATAAATGCTAATCTAAATTTTGCATCATGCAGCTCAGCGCCATATGTTTTCACTCTTGGATTGTTGATGCTTAACTGCTAAAGAAGAAATACAACATGCAATATCCAGTATTGTAACTTTGGCGCTACAATAAATAGTGGAGATTGACTTAAACTTTAAACGCATTTTTCTCGAAACTTACCCAATGGCGCATAGTCGGTTGCTGCATAACACCGTTAAAGTATAAACTATTTGCAGACTTAATATCACATATCCCAGTTTCTACCGCACTGACATATGCTTATAGCCCATATCGTAATAATAAAATGGAAATCAATTTTCGTGGAACTAGGTCGTTTTTTATTTCCTGGCTACAATGGTACTTTTGTGAAAAAAAATGATTGAAAAATGGAATTTTTAAAAACAAAATTCCATATATATATAATCTTGAACCATTTCGTCTGAATTAATTTATAAATTATTCCAAAAAATAGCCTATTGGTACACTTTTCTCAAAAATGACTGGGAATAGAGTTACGCAATTTTAAAGATATTTTTTCAACATATGATTAAGTTCCAATAGCAGACCTGTTAAGCAGTCGTTTAAAAATATTGTTTTCATCAACAACTAAAAAAAAATATTTTTCGAAGTTATGATTCAATCATATCCAGCATTCGAAGCATTAAAGGTACAACAATAACATTTCTAGGGAAGAGTTTTTTATGTATTTTCTATGTATTAGTACGTGTCATAGAAAATGAGAAACTGTACATCATAGGTATGTAATGACCAAACTTCAATTATTTTTAAATCAATTTAGTTACGACTGTTTAAGATACCTTATAATATATATTTAATTTAAAGCTGTAATTATTCTTAGTTAACATAAAATATAATCATGTTTGGTAATTTGAATCAGGTGTGTGTGTGAATAGTGTGTTTTGTCTCAATTTTGTGTTGTTTCAGAGAATGCGATGATATTGAGCTGATACTTCATTCGGGGAAGTCCTCCATTCCTTGTGTGGTAAAAAAAGTACTAACTGGTCCATAGTAAAAATCCCTCTCCCGACAGATAATTTCACTATAAGGCCCGAGTGGCATGTGACACGTAAAAGTACCCGTAAGGCTAGAGGCTAAATAAACTGCGTCAATGGAATGGAATGGGACTACAATCAGATATATTATATTTTTTAGTTTCTACTGGAAAGGAATAGCCCAGTGATGAGCCTTAGCTTTTCTTTTGTTAGGAATTACTAGACCAAGTTAATTTAGTTACGCTTATTTGCCCATAGAAGTCATGAATGGTATGCGGTCAATGAGACACCTAGCAGACACGTAAGGTAATACTAGCATGATGAGGTTAGTAAATTTTGTTTAGAGGCATTTTTATTCAGGACTAAGGTCATTTTACGAGCTTAAAAATCTCCAACTCAGAACCCACGACTTAAAATCCCTCCCGGAGGACTTTCTCCTTGATTTTTCATCCTAAAAAAATAGTAATGGTCCCGGCCGGGTTTGAACACGCGATCCTCGGAACCAGAAGCAAGTAGTATAACCACTAGTCCACCGCGCCAACCATTTTCTTTTACTTTTTCATAACCGACTCTCCTTAAATCTATATCCACATATTAGCTACACGAGAATATATCAAGAATGTAACACATTGTAGAAAGGAATTGTACAGATTACACGCAAATCGTTTTACACTGGGTGCAATTTAATGCACGTGCATGGTTTTCAAGATTCGTGGAGTTACGACTTGTTCATTCCCCAGCGACGATAAATAATCTTCGTTTTGCTAAGTAATGTCTTATGTAGTGACCGTTTTGCCTTCTAAACGTTCCCAGAGTGCACTACGTGGAAGTAAATATATATTGCTCGTCATCTTTGGCCGCCAACATCTTCAGGAGTGTCCAACTTTGAAAATTACTTCCAAAAATGATCGATTTTGGGATGATAGGGTACTATGGGCCATTGGGAAATTCATGAATTCCTTCCATTGGAAGAAGTTAGAAATAAGTATTTTTATTTAGTATTTAAATGAGACACTATGTACAATCTTCAATTTGAATGATCTACGAGTAAAATAGTTCCCTCTCATGCAGCTGTTCCGGAAATGGATTCCCAGTCGGGTTGAATTTCAGATTTTGAAGATAGTGTAGGTTTTCGTGAAATATATGTAGTGTTCCTGAAAATTATCCTTCTTTATTAATATGAATCATATGTCCATAAAATTAAGCAAACTATAAAAAAACCTTGTTCACAATAGAAATACATCATTATTCCATACGATAATGCATAAAATTTCCACCTCTGATGGTCTAGGCGTTAATTTGTTCCCTCAGACGCAGCCAACCGGATTTGATATCCGGCATGTACAAGCGTCCTGGGTAAAGTTTTTCTAGTTTTCCTCACCTGTGAGACAAATGTCATCCAAGAACACCATCATAATCACTCATATCTTAAGATAAAAATTAAAATAATAAAATGTACCTGTTGGCAGGTGCCGTCGTCCTCAACTGTCTTAAAATAATGTATTTAAAATATTATTATTTGTATGCCTTTCGGAAGTTAACTTTCATTGCGCTACTAGTTGTTGCATTTAAGACGCTGTAGACGTTGATGGCAGATTAATTTTATCTGGAAGTAAGCTACAAGATAACCTTGAAATCATGAAATATATCAACAACACCTTGCTACTAAATGAGAACACACCCCAAATGTATAATCCATTATACGAGATAGTTAAAAAGCAGTCAGTTGCTACTGGCGACGCATGCAGACCATCAACGTCTACAGCGTCTTAAATACAACAACTAGTAGCGCATACTCATCCTGCTGATGATGAAAGTTAACTTCCGAAAGGCCTCCAAATAATATTTTTAATACATTATTTTAAGAGAGTTGAGGACGACGGCACATGCCAATGGGTATATTTTATTTTAATTTAAAAAAATATCTTATGACTATTCACCTGAACGAAATTTGACATAAATTTCATTAGTATTGAATCCATGTCTTATTAGCCTTATTTAGTATGATTGTTTGAGAAAATGGGATCTCTTTTCATAAATGTTCCTGTTGTATCAGAGGTTGCCTGGCATTGACTGATTAGTCCCTCATGTCCTTGTTTGGCCATAAAATTAGGTATATGATCCACGATTTAAAATCCTTTCCTGAGAAGTCGTGTTCCTGTAACTCCTAGAAGGCGCAGTAGAAAGTAAAAGTGCACACAAAGGAAGAAGTTATATTAAAGAATATAATGAAATACAATGGATGGATTACAGAACCGACATTTAAACCACTACCCGGTTTTCCATTTTTATTGTTTCCGTAAAACTATAAAAGTCATTGAAATTCCACAGAAATTATTATGAAATCTTGACAATGATTCATATTGTTTTTTTGCAATTAACAGCCATGGATTTTAAGTTTTTATGGTTGTTATGGTAACATTACAAAATTGGAAAACTGGGATCGTGGTTTAGACTTTAGTTGTGCAATCTATTCTATGAGAAAAATCAGCGTCGTTAAGTGAGAATCGAAATGTTTAATTAAATACAGAATATGTTCTTCACGGTTGGGTCATAAGTATCTAGGGGCCATTTATATTCTGAAGAGCATGAATGTATAGCACATCTATAGAAAATGAATGTATCACATTCAATCCTAAACGTTCGCACTATTGCCAGACTTCTCTCGCACTCATTCTCTGAGTTTAACATTTAAACTTACCCATAATTATATCCAAATTTACCAGTTTTTAAATATTTTTTTTTTACTTTTTATCCCTCCCCATCGATGGATTAAAGCAAGAGAAAGCACTATCTCCTCAACTAATTTTTTAGTAGAGTGTGTCATCTGGTCCCGAGGGTTGCGGGTTCAAACCCGGCTGAGGTTGATGGATTTTTTCAGGATGGAAAAATCCAAGGAGCAAGTCCTCCGGGAGGGACTTTAAGCCGTGGGTCCCGAGTCGGAAGATTTTCAGGCTTGTAAAATATCCTTAAGCCTGAAGGAAAGGCCTCTAAGCAAAAGTCACCGAATTTTCCCGTCCTAGTACTACCTTGGTTTCCTAGATGTCAGTATGAGGCGGAACGCTGACCACGGACCTCTCAAATGACATCTACAAGAAAACAAGTGTAACTAAATTAGTATGGTTCAAATTCTTCCCGTGGTGCGATATTATTAGGGCGATAGCGACATGATTACTAAGGGCCAAAACTCATATTCTATTAAGTAACACTAAAAAAAGTGAGGATGAAAGTAAATACCAATAAAACTATATATATATATATATATATATATATATATATTCACACATAGAAGTACATTGTATAATGTAAATGGACAGTTAATGACAAATGAGGTAAATTTTGAATAAGTAGCTGAATTAAAAAATCTATTAAAAATAATTACTTACTCACTGGCACTATCGAACCCGTAGGTTCATTGCCGCGCGGATATAAGCTCTCCATGCATCCCTATCGGGCTAACGTTTTCTAATCATCCCCTGTATAATCTACTTCCCTCAAATCATAGTTTATGTTATTCTCCCACCTCATTCTTGATCTATCAACTGGGCGTTTTCCCTCTGGTTTTCCCACAAGAAGCTTTCATGTACGTCTTTCATTCCCCATACGTGCCACACGACCTGCCCATCGCATTCTACGAGGCTTAACTGTTCTTATTATATCTGGCTTCCTATAAAGACCATGTAGTCTTCTCCATTCACCTGTCTGTTCATCTCTCTTTGGTCCATAAATTTTCCTAAGTACTTTATTCTCAAATACTCGTAATCTCCTTTCCTCCCTTAAAGTAAGAATCCATGTTTCGCATCCATATAATATAACTGGTGGAATAGTAGTTTTATATATTTTCAGTTTAACGTGTTTTGAAACGAATTGGGACATTAAACGTCTCTGTAATGCATAATAGCACGCATTTCCAGAATTGAACCTCTGTTTAATTTCTTTGTGCACCTCATTCTTATTTGTGATTATTGTTCCTAGGTATTTGAATTCAGCCACTTCCTCAAAATTTCCCTCATTTGTCATTATTTGTCCATATCCATTATATAATGTATTTCTACGTGTGACCATATATTTAGTTTTATTTATATTTAATTCCAGTCCTAATTTCTTACTGTTACTCAATAGTGTGTGCATGTTGTCGTGTAGTACTTCCTCACTATCGTCCAATAGTTATACATCATCAGCGTAAACTAACAGCTTATTAATACCATTGAGTTGTAGGCCTTCTTCATCCTCTAAAGATTTGATGGCGTGCTCTAGTACATAATTAAATAGTAGTGGAGATAGTGCATCTCCTTGCTTGAACCCATTCTGGATTTCGAAAGTGTCCGAAAACTGTTTGCCTACACGCACAATTACAAACAAGAATGAGATGCACACAGAAATTAAACAAAGGCTCAAACATTACAGGAACTCGTGTCCTAACTTCCGTCAAAAATATTTAAACTAAAAATATATAAAACTGTTATTCTCCAAGTGTATCACATGGTTGCGAAACATGGACTCGCACTTTAAGAGAGAAGAAAAGATTACGCGCACATGAGTAAAAGTTATTAGGAAAATGTTTAGAGAGATGAATAGTCAGGTGAATGGAGACGATTATTAAACAATGAGCTACTTGATTTTGTATGTGAAAGTAGATATAATAAGAACAGTTAAGTATTGTACACTGCGATGTGCAGAACAGGTAGCACGGAAGGGAAATCAGAGAGGGGGATGGAAATTCTTGGTAGGAAAACCAGAGCGAAATCAGACAGTGTGTAGGCCATGAATGAAGTGGAAAAATACTATTAACCATGATTTGAAGAAAGTACATTTTTCGGGACAGGATTGGAAAACATTATCTTAGAATTGGGATATATGGAGAGCTTATGTCCGAGCGACTCTGAAAGTACGGCTTCGATATTGTCAGCGAGTTTATTATTTATCTTTTCCATCATACCCCTGCGTATTCACACAATATTTTACCCTTTCACTTGACAGAATTTACTTCCACATTTTGACAAAGATGTCGAACTGCACCATCATTCAGACACGTTAATTAATATTTAATAACCGCTAAAAATGAACGTCTCTTTAATATTATTATTGGCAATAAATATTACATGTTTTTATAATTTATTTAAGACTGAGTAATATTTTAACCTGTATACTGCATTTAGTCCATCGCTGTGGTCTCGAGGTAGCGTGCTGCATTGCCACGCAGGGGGCCCGGGTTCGATTATTGGTCGGGACAGACTCCTGAGTGAGTTTTTTTCGGGGTTTTTCCTCACCTGTTAGACAAATGTCAGGAAGCTTAGGGCACAACGGTCCCCAAAAATCATCCGGCCATTATCATCCATATCATTATCATCATCATCATCATCATCATCATTCACCGGTGTGGAAAGCAACGGGAAGCTACCATATATATAATTCCCTAGTAAAGCTGCAAAGCATAACCTGAAAATGATGTAATTGCAGTGAATGACGTGCCATCGGGCAGAATTACTATGGGTGGATAGATATTGCATTTTCCATTTAATTTTATATTTGTATTTTTAATATATATTTGAAAGCAATTGTCTACTAACTAACTCACTGGCACTATCGAACCCGTAGGTCCATGGCCACGCGGACATAAGCTCTCCATATACCCCTATCTTGAGCTGGTATTTTCCAATCATTCCCTGCATAATCAAATTCCCTCAAATCATGGTTAATGTTATTCTCCCACCTCATTATTGGTCTACCAACTGGGCGTTTTCCCTCTGGTTTTCCTACAAGAAGCTTCCATGCACGAGGAATTGTCTACTGTAACATTTATAATATTTACAGACTTATTGGCTTTACGGTACTTTAAGTCTATCCATATTCTGTCCTATGTTAGTAGTTTCTAAACCAACCTAATTTAGTTATGCTTATTTCCTTACATTTGCCATGAACGGCATGTGGTCAGCATATAGACCCAATGTGACTTATGGTAAGCAAGTAAGATTTTTCTTGGTGTAAATTATGCTTAGAGGCTTCATTTTAGGCTTAAGGCTCTTTCATAAGCCTCACAATCTTCAGAATCGAGACACACGAGTTAAAGTCCCTCCCGGAGGACTTTCCCTTTGGATTTTTCCATCTTGAAAAGTCCATTGACTCCGACTGGCTTTGAATTCGCGACCATTGGGGCCATATCTAGGAGCAAAACCACTTGACTATCGCGGCTGACTACACACACACAAACACACACACACACACACACACACACACACACACACACACACACACATATATATATATATATATATATATATATATATATATACCGTAATACCCGGCGTCCGCTGCTACGCCTAAACAAATGAAAATTAATGCACTTTTATCTTTAGTTGATTAAGTATTAATTTAAGGCAAAAATAATTATATATTTATATTTTTAAATGCTCCGTACTGATTACCTGGCGTTGCCCAGGAATCTACTTATCCCGATCTTCTCGACATAAATGAGCTGAAATACTAAATTAATATGTTTTATCTCTAGTTAAATAAGTATAAGAAAATTTATATCGTAATTATTTTTAGATATTCCATGCTGTTTACCCGGCGTTGTCCGGGAATCTACTCATACCGATCATCTTGGCAGAAATGAGCTGAAAGACAAAAATTAATGTACTTCTTATGATTAGTTGAACAAGTAAAATGAAAAGTAATTAAAAATATATATCACAACTATTTTAAGATTTCCCATGCTGATTACCCGGTGTTGCCCGGGAATCTACTCATCTCCATATTCTTGGCATCAATGAAAGACAAAACTGGTTATTGTGAGTTATCCTTAAAAGATAAACATATGCTGTCGCGGCCTTTTCTGTTGAGTTTTATTGAGATATTCATTCTGTGCACAATACTTTAGTGTATTTGTTATGGTTTAGGCAGCATAAGCCATTTAAGCTCACGAAAAGCGACAATTTTTTCACGTTTTTCCACTACAGAAGGTGATTTTTTTAGGGTCAAGGGGTTGAGCATTAAAACTCTCTTATAACCTACAATCTTCCCGGGAAAATCCTGAACATTTTGTAAAAAGCCCCATGACAATCGAATGAATGGTATGACAGCACATGCTTGCCCGGGAATCTACTTATCCCGATCTCCTTGGCATCAATGAAAGACAAAAATGGCTATTGTGTGTTATCTGTAAAAGATAAACATGCTGTCGCAGACTTTTTTGTTTAGTGTTTTGAGATCTTCAATTCTTTGTACATTGATTTTGTGTATTTGTTATGGTTCAGGTAGCGTGAGGTATTTAACGGTAAAAAAGGGGACTTTTCACGTTTTTCACTAAGGGTGTAGGAGTTGAGTATCTCAACTCTCATATAGCCTACGTTCATCCCGGGAATCTTCTGAACATTTTGCAAAAACCCCATCACAATCGGATCAACGGTATGGCCGCACATGAAGTACGAACAAACAAACAAACAAGCATTCATTTTTATATATTAGATATATATATATATATATATTTCATGTCCCGCGCCGTAGCCTAGCGGTTAAGGTAGGAAGCCTTGGCGCAGAGCTACGGGACGTGCGCTGGTTCGAGTCTCCATGGGGGAAGAAATTTTCTCATGGTATTTCGGCCAGTATGGGACCGGTGCCCACCCAGCATCGTGAGGCAATTGGGTAGCTACGATAAGTAGCGGCTCCAGGTTGAGGAACCAGCTATAACGGTTGGGGGACTCGACATGCTAACCACATGTCACCCCTACACTGGCTGTTGATCATCTACCTCTGTGATTGACACATGTGGATGTGAAGGGCCAGCAGCCGGCTGGTAAAAGGGCAACCGCTGAAAAGTGGAAAGACCCTCAATCGGAATCAGATGTGAAAGGGCCAGCAGCCGGCTGGTAAAAGGGCAACCGCTGAAAAGTGGAAAGACCCTCAATCGGAATCAGATGTGAAAGGGCCAGCAGCCGGCTGGTAAAAGGGCAACCGCTGAAAAGTGGAAAGACCCTCAATCGAATATATTTAATTATTATTCACTTGTCCACCGCTGTGGTCTCGAGGTAGCGTGCTGCCTTGACACCCAGCGGACCCGGGTTCGATCCCCTGTCGGCGCAGTTTTTCTGGGTGAAGTTTTATCGGGGTTTTTTCCTCATCTGTAGGACAAATGTCAGGAAAACTTTAAGGCCCAAAACGTCCCCGAAATCATATGGCTATCCTTATCATTATCATAATCATCATCATCATCCTTCACCGGTGTGGAAAGCACACCTATAATTCCCTAGTAAAGCTACAAGCATAGCATGCAAATGCTATGATTGCAATGAAGGACCTGCCTTCGGTCAGAATTCCTATGGATGGATATGTTATTGTTTAATGCAAAATGCTTATTCGTGCTGAGTGGAAGAGAAAAGCCAAGGCTTTAACATCACCAGGATATATAAAATTAATATTTTCATAAACTGAAAGTAGTATTTTTATAACATACTAGGTAATAACCGGCGTTCGCTGCTACGCCTTAATAAACGATAATATGTTTTTGGCGTGTAGTTGAATAAGTAAATGAAAACAATAGTTATAAATTTATAACGTTATATTTAGATACCCGGTGCTGATTACCTGGCTTTGCCCAAGAATCTATTTATCCCGATCTTCTTCGTATAAATTACCTGAAAGATGAAAAATGGTTTTATGTTTAGTTGAATATGTAAAGGAAAAATAATTATAAATTTGCTTTCTTCGTTGTTGCAGCTAAAACAACCAATAAACTAATTAATTATATTTCCAAACTATCTTTCATACAATCCAAATAGTAAATAAAATTTCATCTTTCAAAATTTAATATTTAAGCAATCACTATAAGTAAAGCCATATCGTAATTATTTTTAGATAGGCCATCTCCGTACTGATTACCCGGCGTTGCCCGGAAATCTACATATCTCGATGTACTTGGCATAAATGAGCTGGAAGACAAAATTCGTTATTTTTTAGTTATGCGTAAAATAATACCCGTCGTGCGCTGCTACGTTTGCACGGGAATCTATTTACCCCATCTTCAATGAAAGACAGAAATGGTTAGTGTGAGTTTTCCGTAAAAGATAAACATATTCCGTCGCGACCTTTATGGACAGTTTTTTATATATATTCAATTTTGTGTATTTCTTATAGTTTAGGCAGCGTAAGACAGTTAAGCCTAACAAAATACTTTTTTCCACGTTTTTCTCTGCAAAGAGTGATATTTAAGGGTGTAGGAGTTGAGTATCACAACTCTCTTATAGCCTATGTTCCCGGGAATCTCCTGAACATTTTGCAAAAAGTCTCATCACAATCGGATGAACGACATGGTAGCGCAAAAAGTACGAACAAACAAACAAACATTCATTTTTATATATTAGATTTTAAATTAAAAAAAATATTTTAGCTCCTAAAATTGTTGGATCCTAAAATAATCCTAATTCTAGATAAAAACATTATTGTATACAATATTGTATCTACTAGTATGAAGAAAGTTTTAGTCAGTATTGTGTGTGAAGTTATTGTGCATAGATTTTATGTCACCATATTCTTCTTGTTTAGTAGAATTTAACTTACTGTTTAAATCACAAACGTAATGTAATTATATACAGTGTTGAGCGTGGGCTGGATTCAGGTAAATCAATGTTGCGCAGAGTGAGATGTTGGATGCTCTGACATTCGGTAGCGTCCACCTCTGTCTAACTTCTTGAGATTAAATCTTCGAGAGCCCCGCGCGACATTTCAGTCTCAACTTGTCTAGAGTTTCTTTGCAACTTGTGCAAACAAGAAACTTTAACAACCCAGCGGTGCTATACTTTGCAAATGAGTTTCGTTGAATCTGAATGCTATTTTTGCAAATCCTTAATGACTAACTTCTAAAGTTAGGTAATTCATTTTACTTTCCCAATTTAAAATATATGTATACTCTTGCAAACAATGAATATATATATATATATATATATATATACCAGTCTCAAATGACAAAATATATATTTTGTTGTACTTCATCATCAACAACAAGGATTAAGCCAAATGGCCTGTTCCGATCTCATTATAGGTCGAAATGGTCCTTCCATCTCTTCAATGGTCTTCCCAACATTCTTCTCCCTTTTGGTTTATAATTATACATCCTTCTTTGTATTCGCTGTTCATTCATTCGTAATACGTGCTGAAGATAAGCATTTTGGTAATATTTTATTCTTTCACAGATATTAAATATATTAAGTTCTGTTCTTATATCTTCGTTTTTCTTTTTATCGGTCCTTTGGTATCCTGCTATTGCTCTCAACATCTTCATTTCAGCAGCCTCTATTTGTTTACTATCTGCCTTTGTTAATGTCCAGGTTTCATATCCATATATAAGAGATGGAACTGCCAATACTTTGTAAAACTTCAAAATAGTTTCTTTTGTAGTCTTACTCAATAAAGTGCGTTTAATTGTGCCACATAGATAATTGAATCGTATTTTAGTGTGTTTATCTAAATTTCTGTCATTGCCTAAATGACAACCCAAATAATTAAAATTCTGAACTTGGTATATAATTACATTATCATTATTTTTGTTCTTATTGCACATTTTTCCTTCAGAGCTAATATTGTGGTTTTAGATGTAGATATTCTTAAATTATATTTCAGAGAGATATTATTTAATGTATAAAGGAATTGTTGCAAAGCATTTTCTGATGTTGTCATTATTACGTGGTCGTCTGCAAAAAGCAGAGTTGTCAATACACTATTTATATTAATTTGTTCTACTTATTTTATAAATATAAATTGATATTATTTATCTAACGGCTAGATCAGGCTTAATCATCTCGTTGCTTTAGGGAGCGAGTTCGAGATGCTATGCTCTCGTTGGGGAGAGATGTGTGATAAGCAGACACCGGATTATATGCAACATTATTATTATTGAATCTCCAAATATTTTGAAACCTTATTTCGCCACAAAGGCATGTTAGGGTTGTAGCTTACTATAACAATATTATACTATACATTGTAAAGCAGAAATATTATCTTACGGATTTGAATGTGTGTTATGAATTACATAAATCGTCTATAAGTGTCTTAGAAAATACTACATATTGTTATGAATGCTTGTTATGAAGTTCATAAAATGTTTATAATAATATTGGTTTTTAAAAATCACTTCACACATTGAGGCAGAAGCCTCATCATCATTTAAAAGTAAGTTTAACCAGAATCGTTGTCTTTCGAATATAGGACAATCAAATAAAACATGTTTTAGAGATTGTATTGATTCTTGACATTTACAATTATTATCACTCTCTGGGTTAATATTAAATCTCCTAAAATAACTTCCAAATTTTCAATGACCAGTCATAAATTGTGTTAAAATGAAATTTGGAATAAAATGTTTTGCATTTATCCTATGGTGTACTGTAGGAAAGAAGAGTTATTTAGTCAAAGCACCATTTGCACTCCTTATCCAATGTTCATTCCAATTAGTGATGATATAGTCCAACAGTTTCTTTTTTAACATAGGATATTGGACACTTTGAAAATGAATACTGAAGCTCAAAAGATGCTGCAGATTTAGCTAATTGATCAGCACGTTCATTTCCCACAGTTCCCTGGTGTCCTCGTATCCAAGACAGGCACAGGTGTTTTGTGTAATCTTTTATGTTATTTTTAATTTCTACTGAGTTGTGTTTTAAATTAAATTTATCAGCGATCGATTGAAGAGCAGTCTGCGAGTCACTAAAAATACATGCACTATATTTGTGTTGAAGACACCACTGTACTGCCTCTTTTATAGCATATAGTTCAGCTTGGAAAACAGAACAGGTAGGGGAGAATTTGAATATTTTGAAGAAAACTTCACTGTCTTCACAATAAACAATAAATTACATAAGCACATCCAACTTGTACTTCTCTTCTCCTGCAGTAAATACTGATCCGTCCGTATAAATGGTATAGGCATGGGTGTTTCCACAGCCATAATAAGCTCGAAATAAGCATGCAAATAAGCATGAAAAATGCTTAAAATTTGCATGAAAAATGTCAATATATGCATTATCAAATAACAAAACAAACGTGATAATTATTACATTTTAGATATTTTATTTCTAAATTAACATAATAATTAGTATTGTTATTATATATTTATTATTATTATTATTATTATAATTGATCACTTATAAATTATCAATCAGTAGCAGGCAAAAGTATTGTTCACAAATTAAAATATTCAACATTTTGCTACTATTGTAAACAGAAATGATCAGGTACTGTTCCAAATGTTCTTCGATCGCTCAAAATATGTTTATAAACAGAGAAGGATTGTTCTATGTCAACTGAAATAATTGGGAAGTATTTGAATTTGGGTGCTATTTTGACACTTATTATTTCTAGCAAAAACTCCCCTTTATAAAAATATTACTTTGACACAAAGTTTAAAACCTGGGTTATCGTTCAAAATGTTTTCAAACTTTTCTTTAACTTTGCTCGGTAAAACTTCCGCAATAAGAGTTCAGTTTTCGGATTTTATCCAGAAACTTGAATAGATTCAATCAACGCAAAACCTTGAGTTTCAAGCTTCTTAATAGTCAAAGTTATTAGCCCACCAATAACAATTCCTATATGTGCTACTGAAGAGTAAGCAATTAAAGATTTTAAGTCAGTTTGGCGTATACAAACTAATCTCACTAAGGTACCCCCTACTACTCTAACAGAAATTCAAATAAAATTTATTTTACAACCAATTCTTATTAACAAATTATACACTCGAAGTAAACCATATCCACCTAATTTTAATAAAATTCCTGCTAAAATTGCAGGTGTATGGAAAAAAGAGTGCTAATTACAGCTAGTTCTTTTTTAATACCGGAATCATTATATACTTCCTTGCACTGACAAACTTCCAAAGCCTCTGCACTATCGAAATTGTTTACTACACTACTGATGGCCTTGAAATGTTCATTGCAAAACAACATATATTTTTAAAATGTTGTAAAAATAGCGCGAAAATATGCGTTATCACTAGTTTGTAGTTAAAGTATGCATTAACAGGTGAAAAAAGGTCTAAATATGCAAACGCATTTGCAACATGCACATGTATACAATCCGGCGATTAGTGATAAGTGACGCAAGAGGCAGTAGTCTTGTTGAAAACAGTAGCCGTTTCTAGAACTGAAAAGAAGTAAACCCTAATGCTCTCATACGAATTGATGAATATTTATGATTTGTATTATTATTATATGATATTGCAGTGTTATATATTTTGAAAATTATATATAGAATATATAGATGCTCTCTATCGCACTTACATTTATTATTTATATGAATCAGACAGAGAATGGAGAGAACTACCTCATGAATTTATACAATTAAATAGAAATATGAAATTGAATATGTTAATTTTTGCAGATGATGTATCAGTAGTGGCACCTTCAGTGGGCAAATTACAATATTCAGTATATAATTTTAACAAAATAGTCATAAGGTATAGTATGAAAATGAAAACAGAGAACACAAAATTAATGGCTTTTCATGGAAAATACCCTGTACGTAGCAAAATCTGTATAGATTCAGAAATACTGGAAAGAGTATATTTATGTGCTTAGCTTGCATATACATTAACATATTTTGATGAAGTAAACGTATAAAAAAACTATTAATTTTAAGGAATAATAAATTCAGAACGATACTTGCACTATTCTAGAGAGTTACCAGAGTACGGTTACAGAAAATCGTAGCAAGGCCTGCAATTTTATACAGATGGACTTTGTGACGAATGGACTTTGATGAATGAGTTGATATAGAGATCCTAAAGCATGTTTTATTATTTTCAATCTCTGGACCGTCCAAGGCTGCATTGGATATAAAATTGTCAGTGAGATCATAACAGGTCTCATGGGTTGACACTTGTACGGACGAAGAAAAAAATATTCATAGAATATATTATATATATAGTGGAAAATTTAATATATATATATAAGAAAAGTAAGTGTTTGAACTGGACTCGCCTGGTGGTGTAATGGATAACACGCTGGGGTACCGACCCAGGGTTCAAATCCCGTTCAGGCGTTTATTTTTCTTATCATGTCATATATATATATATATATATATATATATCATCATCATCATCATAGTACATTCACGAATTTAGGCCATTTGTTGACCTGTTTCGGCCTCAAGAGAAACACCATCCAGAAGTCTTTTGAGTGGACGTCCTGGTCTTCTTCTTCCTGCAGGTTGATATCTAAACATTAGTTTGGGTATTCTGTGATCTTCCATTCGATGAACATGTTGTATCCATCTTGACTTATAATCAGAAATTTTGTTTTCTAAAGATTCCATGTGTAATTCTTCTAAGATGTCTTCATTTTTTTTGTGATCTAGTAGTGTGTATCCTGCAGTCCTCCGAAGATATCTCATTTCAGCAGATCTAAGTCTCTGTATATCCTTCTGTTTCAACGTCCATACTTCGCTACCATACAAAAGAGTTGGAAGAGCCAGTGTTTTATACACTTTCAGTCTTGAATGCTTTTGGACTAACTGTGGCTTGAAGATAGAATTTATTAACCCTAAAATTCTTAAAAATTTAGATATTTTTGCATTTACATCCTTTTCTTCTTCATATGAGATATTGCATCCTAGATATGTAAAATTATTCACCTGCTCCAAAATTTTATTGTCCAGTACAATTTTACTTCTGACAGGATCTACACCTTGAAATGCCATAATTTTTGTTTTTTCTGTAGATATCTTTAATCCATATTCTTCTGTAATTTTGTTAAGTTCATACAGACCTTTCTGTAGATTATCTTCGGAATTTGCTATTATTATTTGGTCATCTGCAAACAGTAGGGTGTTTAATTTTCTATTTTCTGATATTCGTATTCCAAATTTATATGTTTTGTTCCAGCAACATATTACTTCATTGATATAAATTGCAAACAGTGTTGGGGATAGGGGCAGCCTTGTCTCACACCACGATTTATAATTCCTTCTTCAAAAAATCTGTTATTTAATTTAATCTTTATGGTGTTTTCTTTGTAAATATATATATATATATATATAGTCATATAAGAGTATTATAAAATAACTAACTAACTAACTCACTGGCACAATGGCACAATCAAACCCATAGGTTCATGGCCGTGTCGACATAAGCTCCCCATACCGGATATATATATATATATATATATATATCCTGAACTATTGTTTTCCAATCATTCCCTGTATAATCTACTTCCCTCAAATTACAGTTAATGTTATTCTGCCACCTCATTCTTGGTCTACCCATTCGTGCCACATGTCCTACCGATCGCAGTCTACAAGACCTAATTGTTCTTATTATATTTGGCTTCCTACAAAGACCATGAAGTTCACTGTTATGTAGTCTTCTCCATTCACATGTCTGTCCATCTCTCTTTGGTCCAAAAATTTTCATAAGAACTTTATTCTCAAATACTCGCAATCTTCTTTCCTCCCTTGAAGTAAGAGTCCATGTTTCGCACCCATGTAATAGAACTGGGAGAATAAAAGTTTTTTTATATTTTCAGTTTAATGTTATTTGAAAGGAGTTGCGACGTCAAGAGTCTCTGTAAAGCATAATAGCAAGCATTTCCAGAATTGAGCCTATGTTTAATTTCCATGTGCATCTCATTTCTATTTGTGATTATTGTTGCTAGGTACCTGAATTCAGCCACTTCCTCAAAATTTCCCTCAGTTGTCATTAGCTGTCCATTTCCATTATATAATGTATTTCTACATGTGACCATATATTTAGTTTTATTGATATTTACTTCCAGTCCTAATTTCTTAGTGTTACTCAATAGTGTATGCGTGTTGTCCTTTAGTATCTCATCGCTATCGCCCAATAGTACTACATCATCAGGAGAGACTAACTTAAAAATACCATTGAATTGTAGGCCTTCTTCATCCTTTCAAGATTTTATGGCATGCTTTATTACAAAATTAAATAGTTGAGGAGATAGTGCATCTCCTTGCTTCAACCCGTTCTGGATTTCAAAAGTGTTCGAAAACTGTTTACCTACACGCACCCTACTCTTAGTGCCATTTAGACACATTCTAACTACATTTTTAAGAATTCCGAACTCCAGCAGGTTACTATATAACTTCTCCCTCTTAACTGAATCATATGCCTTTTTGAAGTCTACATATAGGCTAGTTGATGTACAATAACATTATATTCTCATTTATTTTCTAAAATCTGTCTTTTACTAAAAACCTGATCTGTTGAAGACCTGTTTCTTCTAAATCCACATTGACGATCTCCAAGAATGTCATCAATATAAGGAGTAAGTATGCTTACTAATATATTTGTTAGAATTCTATACCGAGTTGAATGTAATGAGATGCACCTATAGTTGTTGCAATCAGTTTTATCTCTACTTTTATAAATTGGTACGATAATCGATTCTTCCTATTCATCTGGAATTGCTTCTCTTTCCCAAATCATATTAAGCAACCGGCTTTTCTTGTCCATCATTTTTTCTCCCCCTGATTTTATCAGTTCTGCTGGGATCTCATCTTAACCTGATGCTATATACATCTTCAATTTTTCTATCGCCATTTCAAACTCTAATGGTTTTGGTTCTGCGACTAGCATTTCTGCTTTCTATAAATTATCCTATACAGTATCCTGATCTGTATATACATTTAATAGCTGATTAAAGTAACTTTTCCATCTATTTAATATATTCCTGGAATCTGCAATCATATCCCCATTTCCATTCCGAATTATGTTTGTTCTAGCCTGAAACCCTTTCTTCTCTGTACCAAATCCCTGATATAATTCTCTAATGTTCCTATTTTTTGCGTTCAATTGAAGATCATTAATCTTCTCTCTCAAATATTCCCTCTTTTTACTCTTTAGTAATCTGGTGATTTCCCTTCTAATACTACCTAATTGCTCTAAATTTACCTCATTTGGCTCATGTAACCTTTTCATTTTTGCTAGCTTTCTTTTGTTTACAATGTCGGCACATTCCTCATCAAACCATTTCTTATTTTGCCTCTTTTTTAAAGTAACTAATGCTTTCTGATGCTGATAATTTAATAGTATCTCTTATAGCCTCCCATTCTTTATTTATATCAATTTCTTCTTCGTTTGCCACATTGTCGTCTGAAGATTCCAATACTTCAGATCTATTAGCAATTTTGAGTTGGTATTCTTGCAGCATTTCATCATTTTTCAAGTGTTTTAATTTAAATTTTACATATTCGTCTTTAGCGTTTGTTCCTCTGATGAGCGATAGCCGTTGTCTGATTTTAACGCTGACCAGATGATGATCCGAATTTCAGTCTGCTCCTCTAACTGATCTAACATAGATTATGCAACTGTGCCAGCGCTTGTCCACTATTACATGATCTATCTGGTTCCGAATTTCGTCATCTGGAGACATCCAGGTGTATTTATGAATATCATTATGCTGAAATCTTGTAATCTTAACAATGAGATTCTTTGATGTGGCGAAGGTGACTAATCTAACCCCATTGTCGTTACTATCTTCATGAAGACTGAATTTGCCTATTGTATCTTTCCGCCCTACGTTTGCATTAAAATCTCCTAAGACAATTTTCATATGATATCATGAAAGACTAACAAATGCGCATTCCAATTCTTCATAGAACTCATACATGATCTTATCATCTTTATCTTCTGTGGGAGCATGTACATTTACGATTGTAAATTCATGTCGTCTTATAACGATGCAATTATAATATCCTATTACTGACAAACTTAATATCTCATTAAAGTAATACTAATAATAATAATAATAATAATAATAATAATAATAATAATAATAATTACATTCCGTACTATAGACTTAATTTAACTCCTGAAACTGAATATTTTCTTCATATAAAGTATTTGTTGTTGGTTTCTTACATATCCTAAATATTAATTAAGAACTCATAAAATATTCTGCACAAATTTCTTATATATAAAAAATTGCTATGACATTATTGTTTATAGTAGAGATAATTGGTTTCAGTATATTGCTTATTGTTTATGTAATAGAGTTTTCTAGAAATCAGTTTAGATATTTTAATATTTTCAAAATTTATTTGTACGGAATGGCTTATTACACTTTGATGAAAGTTAAAAATTAAATTGTACCTGTTGGTAGGTGCCGTCGTCCTCAACTTTTCTCTTTCGATTTGCAATACAATCTATTATTAAAATTCTGTTTCTTTATATGAAATTTTTATTTCATTTTTATCCAATATATTTCGACATTCTAAATTGGATAAAAAATGAAATAAAATTTATATATATAAAGAAACAGAATTGTAATAATAGATTGTATTACCAATCACAAGAGAACACCTACCAACAGGTACAATTTAATTTTTAACTTTCATCATATGACTTCACCTCAACGGAATTTGATATGAATTTTACTAATATTTATTACACTTTAAATAGTCTAATTATACTAAATTTATAATATGTATTTGTAATTAATTACAAGCCAATCAAAATTGAAACTTTAGTTATGTGACTACCACGAGTAGGGAATATTCATGCAAAATGAAAGACATTCCTTCTGACGTACTCATGATGTGTAAAAACACTAAGTTTGTTAAATTTTCGTTGAGGAAAAAATATAGCTCCCTAAGCACAAGAAAGACAGGAGTTCATGTCATGCCTATAAAGACTGCGGGATCATTTTGACCCCTAAATGAAAATATGACGAACAACAACAACAACAACAATAATAATAATAATAATAATAATAATAATAATGCTTTAATTATTCTGGCAGTGTTAAGGCCATAAGGCCTTCTCTTCCACTCAACCAGCACAAATAAAATAAATATTTGACAAATATAGATATACCAATTATAAACAGTTACAGATACATTAATGCAGCAATGTAAATTTCATGTACAAACAACATTGTATAGGATAATAACAATAATAATACTTACGATAATAATAATAATAATAATAATAAAATAATAATAATAATATAATAATAAATTCTACAAGAAACACCAATTAATATATATACCTTACAATGGGTAATAATGAAGTCGAGGTTAGAGCAAATATAAATTTAGATTTCTTTTAAAAGATGCCAATGTCCGGCAGCCCCTTATTTCTTGTGGTAGGGAATTCCAGTTGCGAGAAGTGAAGATGGTATATGACATGGAGTGATGTGATGTCCTATGTAGCGGTATGTTAAGAAAGAGACTATGTTGCGATCTTGTGTTTAAGTTATGGTTTGAGAATAGATACTGGAAACGGGATGATAAATAATTGGGAATCGAGGTATGTAGGATCTTAAATAAGAGAATTAGACAATGCGATTTTCTTCTCTCTTTTAGATGTAGCCATGACAATTCGTGGAATAATGGAGAAATGTGATCGTATTTTCGAACATTAAATATGAATCTGATACACATATTATGGACACGCTGCAGTTTGTCCGACAATCCGTCACTTATGTCAATTAGTAGAACGTCACAGTAGTCAAAATGCGGCATCACTAAGGTTTGGATTAAAATTATTTTAAGAGCTGTAGGAATAAAATGTTTAAGTCGTTTTAGGGAATGCATTATGGAGAAGATCCTTTTAGATGTTTGTTTTACTTGCACATGCCAATTTAAATTAGAATCTAAGTAAAGTCCCAAGTTTTTAACGACGTCGGTATAAGGAATTTGTTCATTATCTAATATTATAGCCGGTATATTGCCATTGTTTATGGAGTGTAATAGTCTTGGATGTCCGATAATTATTGCTTGCGTTTTGTTTACATTTAGTTTCAGCCCATATTGTCTTAACCATAAAGATATATGCCTGAGGTCAGTGTTTACTTTGTCAATATATTCATTAATTTCGTCAGGCCTGAAGTGTGTGTAAATCTATAAGTCGTCGGCGTAAAGATGATGCTTGCAGTTTTGTAGTTTCTTGGTCACGTCGTTAATATAAATCGAGAAGAGAAGAGGAGCGAGAACGCCGCCTTGAGGTACCCCTTTCCTCACCAAGCGCCAGGAAGAAATGCGATTATTAACAATGATACTGGGTTTTTATTATTATTATTATTACTATTATTATTATTATTATTATAAGATGAAACTAAACATTTCTATGAAGATCTTCAAAAAACACTTGAAACTGTTAATAAAAATGGCCATGTTGTAATATGTGGCGACTTCAATGCAAGAGTCGGCAATATTCCAATACCAGGAATAGTGGGAAAATTTGGAGAAAAACACTTGAATGAAAATGGAGTACAGCTTAGACAATTTGCAAGCAATTATCATCTTAAAATTACTCACACTTTTTTCAAAAAACGTGATATAAATAAATACACATAGCAAGAGGACTCAGAAGAATAATAGACTATATTCTAATCAATGATACATTAAGACAACAACTCCAAGATGTACAGGTATATAGAGGCTGCGATATTGATGCCGACCATTTTTTGGTTATGGGCAAATTTAAATTATGGTCAAGATGGAAAAAAAGTAAAATCAGGAATAAATCAACAAATGAAGTATACAAAGTATACCTTTTGCGAGAGGAAAGCATAAGAAAATTATATCATAAAAGATTACAACAGTACCTTATGCACATACCAACTAGCGATATATTAGATGATGAATGGAATAATATTAAAAAGTGCATTGTAAAGACAGTCCAGGAAGCAATAGGGAAAACAAGAAAAATTAGAAGCAGGAAAGGAGTAAGAATTTGGAATGAAGAAATAGAAATGGCAATTAAAGAAATACAACATTCATATAAGCAATGGCTTCAAAAAAAACAGAAGAATAAAGACAACAATATGTGGAAAAAAAGGAATATAGCAAAACAAATTATTAGGACAGCTCATCAACATTCTTGGAATAATTTTATAAGTGAAATAGAAAATGACATTCACGGCAGACATAATTTTGCATATAAAATGACTGTGAATGACTGTGTCGATCCTCCGACCAGCAAACACCTAGAAATACTTCGTCACTGAAGATGTCCTCCGCAGTTGAGGGAGAAACGTCTGGTAGGAACTCCAGTAATGGATCACGGCCACATAACCCGGAATCACTCAACATACTTACTTACTTACTCACTGGCACTATCGAACCCGTAGGTTCATGGCCGCGCGGACATAAGCTCTCCATACATCCATATCCTGAGCTAAAACTTTCCAATCATTCCCTGTATAATCTACTTTCCTCAAATCATAGTTAATGTTATTCTCCCACCTCATTCTTGGTCTACCAACTGGGCGTTTTCCTCTGGCTTTCCTACAAGAAGCTTCCATGCAAGTCTTTCATTCCCCATACGTGCAACATGTCCTGCCCATCGCAGTCTACGAGACTTAACTGTTCTTATTATATCTGGCTTCCTATAAAGACCATGTAATTCATTGTTATGTAGTCTTCTCCATTCACCTGTCTGTTCATCTCTCTTTGGTCCAAAAATTTTCCTAAGTACTTTATTCTCAAATACTTGTAATCTCCTTTCCTCCCTTAAAGTAAGAGTCCATGTTTCGCACCCATATAATATAACTGGTAGAATAATAGTTTTATATATTTTCAGTTTAACGTTTTTTGAAAGGAGTTGGGACATCAAGAGTCTCTGCAATGCATAATAGCACGCATTTCCAGAATTGAGCCTATGTTTAATTTCTTTGTGCATCTCATTCCTATTTGTGATTATTGTTCCTAGGTATTTGAATTCAGCCACTTCCTCAAAATTTCCCTCATTTGTCATTAGCTGTCCATTTCCATTATATAATGTATTTCTACGTGTGACCATATATTTAGTTTTATTGATATTTACTTCCAGTCCTAATTTCTTAGTGTTACTCAATAGTGTGTGCGTGTTGTCCTTTAGTATCTCCTTGCTATCGGCCAATAGTACTACATCATCAGCATAAACTAACAGCTTATTAATACCATTGAGTTGTAAGCCTTCCTCATTCTCTAAAGATTTAATGGCATGCTCTAGTACAAAATTAAATAGTAGAGGAGATAGTGCATCTCCTTGCTTCAACCCATTCTGGATTTCAAAAGTATCCGAAAACTGTTTGCCTACACGCACCCTACTCTTTGTGCCATTTAGACACATTCGTATAAGTCTAACTAACTTTTTAGGAATTCCGAACTCCAGCAGGATACTATATAACTTCTCCCTCTTAATTGAATCATATGCTTTTTTGAAGTCTACATATAGTTGATGTACAGTACCATTATATTACCATTTCTTTTCTAAAATCTGTCTTATACTAAAAATCTGATCTGTTGTAGACCTGTTTCTTCTAAATGCACATTGATGATCTCCTAGAACGTCATCAATATAGGGAGTAAGTCTGCTTACTAATATATTTGTTAGAATTTTTGTACGAAGTTGAAAGTAATGAGATGCCCCTGTAGTTGTTGCAATCAGTTTTATCTCCTTTCTTATAAATTGGTACGATAATTGATTCTTTCCATTCATCTGGAAGAGCTTCTTTTTCCCAAATCATACTAAGCAACCAGCGTATCTTGTCCATCAATTTTTCTCCCCCTGATTTTATCAGTTCTGCTGGGATCTCATCTGAACCTGATGCTTTATATATCTTCAATTTTTCAATCGCCATTTCAACCTCTAATGCACTTGGTTCTGCGACTAGCATTTCTGCTGTCTGTAAATTATCCTCCTCAATGTCCTGTTCTGTATGTACATTTAAAAGCTGATTAAAGTAACTTTTCCATCTATTTAATATATTCCTGGAATCTGCAATCATATCCCCATTTCCATTCCGAATTATGTTTGTTCTAGCCTGAAACCCTTTCTTCTCTATACTAATTCCCTGATATAATTCTCTAATGTTCCTATTTTTTGCGTTCAATTCAAGATCATTAATCTTCTCTCTCAAATATTCCCTCTTTTTACTATTTAGTAACTTGTGGTTTCCCGTCTAATACTACCAATTGCTCCAAAGTTACCTCATTTGGCTCGTGTAACCATTTCATTTTTGCTAGCTTTCTTTCCTTTACAATGTCGGCACATTCCTCATCAAACCATCTCTTGTTTTGTCTCTTTTTTAAACAACCAATACTATCTAATGTGACACTTTAATAGTATCTCTTATAGCGTCCCATTCTTTATTTATATCAGATTCTTCTTCAATTGCCACATTGTCATCTGAAGATTCCAGTACTTCTAATATATTAGCAATTTTGATTTGGTATTCTTGCCGCATTTCATCATTTTTCAAGTTTTTTAATTCAAATTTTACAGAATCATCTTTAGCGTTTGTTCCTCTCATAAGCGATAGCCATTGTCTGATTTTCACCCTGACCAGATGATGATCCGAATTGCAGACTGTCCCTCTAACTGATCTAACATCGATGATGCTACTGTGCCAGCGTTTGTCCACTAATACATGATCTATCTGGTTTCGAGTTTCTCCATCTGGAGACGTCCAGGTTTATTTATGAATATTTTTATGCTGAAATGTTGTGCTCTTAACAATGAGATTCTTTGATGTGGCAAAGAGTGATTAATCTAACCCCGTTGTCGTTACTATCTTCATGAAGACTGAATTTGCCTTTTGTTGGTTTGAATATATCTTCCCGCCCCACTTTTGCATTAAAATCTCCTAAGACAATTTTCATATGATATCGTGAAAGGCTATCAAATAAGCATTCTATTTCTCCATAGAACTCATCCTTGATCTTGTTATCTTTATCTTCTGTGGGGGCATTACATTTACAATTATAAAATCTTGTCGTTTACCCTTTAGAATTATGTATGGTATCCTATCACTAACAAACGTAATATCTCGGATAGCGGATAGGATCCTCCTTCTGACTAAAAAAACCCGTTCGAAATGCAGGTCTTGCTGCACCCCCGTAGTATAGCGGAAAGCTTCCTGATTCCTGAATACCCTCTCCTGGCCACCTAACATCCTGTACAGAGACTATATCCAAGGGCGATTTATCCAATTCCCGCGTTAATATCTCTAGTGCCCTTTTATTGTATAAAGTCCTAACATTCCATGTTCCTAGGAACATGTCCCTGTGTTCGAGCCTTTGGCATGGGTTCCCTAAAGTAGGCCTACTCCCCGCCCGGAGAACCGAATGGGGACTATTTGACCTACGGATAATTTTACCCCAGTTGAACCCATGTCCGCATTTCTTGACAGTTGTATTTTTACGGTGAAAGATCGTCACTCTTTCGACCAAGGTACTTTTTTCGTCTACTTTATCACCTTCGACCAGTCCGGCATGGGTAACCCTTTCGGCAGCAATGCTACCGCCAGCATAGCTCTCAGGATCATTTAAGCACGCAAGCCACTCCACCACGACAAGGTAAAGATACCATGGAGGGGGAATCACTCAACATTATAATACAAATTGTATATTACATATATACAATTGAGGGGGTCAGTGGAATAAGGGCCCATCCCAACTGCACTAAGTTTGGAGAAAAAAGCATTTTATTAAATTCTACATTGAGTAAAATATATAGAGCACACACTGATGATATTTGGTACATGTCTCGTACATAAAATAAGCTTTCTGCCTGCAAATGTATAGATCACTATGTTCTTTCATACGTCTAATCAAAGAAAAAGAAAATTGAGAATATAAAAAATACAACATAAATAAACAAATTAAATAACACTTTTTAACTTGAATATTGCATTAATCTACGTATTCTACGTTTGCAGCATTTGTATAATCATCATTATCATCATCTGATTTAAGGCTACTGTTAAAATATCTGGTGTACAGGTTGTACAAATATCATGAGAGTCATTATGTTTTCTTTATCATCCTACCATTAGGATATTTTGTTTTCAATATTACATCTCGTAATACAGGACACTTTCCTTTCCCTTTTTAAAGGCTTATTACTTCCTCTAAAGCAAATCACCGAAACTGGATTTTACGTACATTACATGTCTGTTTTATACAAAACAAAACTGAGATGCTTTTCTGATGTCTACCTTATGCTTGTCCAGCGTCACATTCCTCTTTGTGAACATTTAAGTTATCCAAACCTTTAAAATCTTCTGCATTTATCTCAATTACTGTAAATGGCTTCTTTGTTCGACTCTTTCTTATGAGGTGAGCCCACTGTACAGGTGTATAAACCACTAGTGTTTTTCTTTTAGCTTTTTCAATCACACCGAAGTCAGCATCACAGGGAAGGAAAGTGTGACCTGGTACAATAAATTTATGTTCAATTTCTTCAAACCAACCTCAATCAATCATGTACAGCCAAAGTCCCATTATTGTATAATTCTTGTTTTGAACAACACATGAATCACTAGATACATTATAAGTTTCTTTTTATTAGCACCATTTTCAATCAGTGGCACAGCTTTTATTAAACAAATAGCAATTTCGTCCGCACCTCTTGAAGCAACTGATTCAGGCCGATATATATTCCTTTCCACTGTTGCGTAAAATGTTCTGCTTCGTTTTATTCTACTCTTGCACATTTATTTCTCTTTTCTTATATTTTATTACACTATTTCCATTTGCACAAGAACCTGCCGCATCAGCCAATCTGTATTTACTGATATTTTGCCTGCAATGTTAGTCAGTATTACAGCGGAATACACAGTAGCGGACAATGTACGGTCACTTGTCAGCAGTTGGGATGGGCCTTTATTTCCCGCGCGCGTGAAGATGTTAGACATTTTTCTTAGACATAAAGTCTCATTTAACCTCTTTTGAGTAAAGTTAGAATTATGAGCTTCTAAAAATTAAAAGAAGATGGCCATAGGATACATAATCTGCAAATAACTAAAAATCAACCATTGGTTAGGATGGGCCCTTATTCCACTGAGCCCCTCAATTATTATACATATTATACATTTATATTCATTAACTTCTCTTGGCTCCGCCTTACCGACAGACCTAATTTACACTCTCTTTCACTTCTTTTCAAGCTTCTGAATTCCTGCACTCCCAGTTACCTGGCGTCCAGATTTGAGAAGTTATCCTCTTATCATAATTTTGACACTAGATCACAAGATAACAGTCAGCTGACAATTCCTCTTCATAGCACTTCCTCTCATTCTACTTCCTGCACAGTAGCCTCTGCCCGCTCCTGGAATTTCCGTCCTCAAGATATCAGGGGTTGCCGCAGACTTGGCACTTTTAAGTCACGCTTATACAGTTACCTGTTGTCTAATAATTAAATTTGCTCTATTTCTTTAAATTTATACTATGTCATTTATCATTTTTTCTCGTTTTTTATATATCTTGTACATATTATACATTTAATTCGTTAAACGTAGTGTAAATCAAAATACATTACAATTTGAATTGTATTGTATTTATAATATGTAATCGTTTATGTTTATTGTAATTAGGATGTAAGACTATTTTTTTTTTTTGCATTTTTTAAAACCTGGTGAGTGGCAGAGAAGGCCTTAAGGCCGTAACTCTGCCAGGTAAAATAAAGCTATTATTATTATTATTATTATTATTATTATTATTATTATTATTATTATTTAACTATAGTTGTTCTCCGAAATAATTCGTCCCTAATAGCAGCGGCACCTTAATTGTATATATATATATATATATATGTAGGGCCTACGCAATATTTACGTACACAGTCGCTGTATAATAAACCTATCGTTCACGGGATGCAATGACTAGTATGTACTTTGAACATAATAGAGGTAGGGTCATCATCAAATTATTTTCATTCTCTCCTCATGTTCCAAAAATAAATACATATGATATGTTTATACTTGAATTTTAACTATACTGCACTCTACATGTCATATTAAATTCAGTTGAAGAAGCATAAGTGGAATATTTTACGGCAATATTTTACTCATGTTGACAAAGGATGTTATTAAATGTAGGATGGGTTGTAAATTACCACTTTAGGTGTGAAATGGGTATAAAATAATACACAAGGGCTGACATGACGTGTGAACCACAAAAATGTCATTGTCAAAGCAAGCGGAAGAAATGTGATCTGTATTTTATACAACTTGGTATTAAACATGGCTACCTTATATTTATATAGACGTAGCTTATTCTTTCAGCGGTTAAGACATTACCCAGGCGATGTAATACTGTAACTTAAAGTTATATAATATATACTATTATAAATACATGAAATGTATGTACAGTACAATAAAATTATTTAAATTCTTAAATAATATTACTTTACTATAATTCATATTTAGGCCTTCTTTCTTTTACTTAGTTTAATCTCTCCTTTTGTAGGTATATTACGTGCTAGTCGGGCCTTACAGGGCATAAACGTTCTGGAGAGGATTTTTAATCCAAGATCACATACATATTTATTTTTGCCTACAAGAATTTAGATGAGAGATTCAGCTCAATGCCAGGACCACCTCTGGGTCAACATGAACAATTAAGAAAATACACACCATTCATTAATATGTTCATACTAAACCAGGCGAATATTATATGGGCTATTTAACTCATGCCCCAAATAGTAGTCAATGATCAAACACATTTCAATGACTTTTGATTTACAACCAATCACACTCGTGTTTCACCTAAAATTTACCAACTAAAGTTTATCATAATAAAGAAAACACCTCCTTTTTAACATGCTGAATATGTCATATCATTATTTTGCAGTGACTGACTCTCTAAGAAATACGGCTACCAGATTGTATACATAGTGCATGAATGTCAACACGTAGCGCATACGAAAGATAATATAAAAACATTTGTAACAATTGATTATGCCAAAAAAAAACATTGTTTGCACTTTCTTAAAAACGAATTATTTTCCAGGAAATGACGCAGAAAAATATAATGGACATATTTACATCATAGGACATCAGAAATTAATAAATACCTATAACGTTGGTTATAAATTTCTCCACTAGGGTGCATTCTTACAACATTGCGTTCTTTTGACAATAAATAATATTATGATCAGGTTGCAGTGATCGAAGAAAAGAAGCAAATGAAGCGTACCAATCGTTTCTCATTTGTTTTCAAACATTGCCGTTTACATTAAATATATAAACATTTTTAAATGACAGTAATTAAATAATGATTTGTGAGTATACAGCTTAATTTTATTCGTTAAATAGTCCTACAAATTCCACTCTTGATTTCCAAATGCTCTATATAAATTCACTCCTCACCTCGTGAGTCGTGAATGTATCGATGATTTGGAAATCACTCATGGCATTACTTATGATAATTATGATAATTTTGATGTATATATATATATATATATATATATATATATATATATATATATATATATATATATAAGTCACCGAGGAAACTTATTCAGACCAGGGGTGAAAAATGGGTTCGTTACATATGAACATATGAGGCAATGACGTTACAACAACGGTATTCCAATTAATTATATTAATTATATTTAACATTAGCTAATACCCGGCGTGCGCTGCTACACCTAAATAAATCATAATGTGTTTTTGCATTTAGTTAAAGTAAAAGTAAAATAAATATAAATTGATATCGTTATTATTTTTAGATACCCCGTGCCGATTACCCGGCGTTGTCCGGGAATCTATGCATATCGACGTATTTGGCATAAATGAGCTGAAAGACAAAATTCGTTATCCATAAAAGAATACCCGCAGTACGCTGCTATGCTAGCCCGGGAATCTACTTATTCCGATCGTCTTGGCATCAATGAAAGACAAAAATGGTTATTATGAGTTATCCTTAAAAGTGAAAAATATACTGTCCTGGAATTTCCTGTAGAGTTTTTTTTTGAGATATTCATTTCTGTGTACAATAATTTTGTGTATTTGTTATGGTTTAGACAGCGTAAGACATTTAAGCTTACAAAAAGCGACATTTTTCACGTTTTGTCACTACAGTAGGTGATTTTTAAGGGCGAAGGACTTGAGCATTAAAACTCTCTTATAACCTATAACCTTCCCGGGAAAATCCTGAACGTTTTGCAAAAAGTTCCATGACAATCGGATGAATGGTATGGTAGCACATGCTTGCCCGTGTATCTATATATCCCGACCTCCTTGGCATCAATGAAAGACTAAAATGGCTATTGTGAATTATCCGTAAGAGATAAACATATGCTGTCGCGGACGTTTTTGTAGAGCTTGTTGAGATATTCAAATCTGTATACTATATTTTGTATATTTGTCATGGTTTAGGCAGCGTAAGCCATTTAAACGTCCAAAAAGCTACTTTTTTTTACGTTTTCCACTACATAGAGCAGATTTTAAGAGCTTAGGAATTAAGTATCACAACTGTCTTATAGGCTATGTTCATCCCGGGAATCTCCTCAATATTTTGAAAAAAGCCCCATCACAATCGGATCAACGGTGTGGCCGTGCATAAAGTACGAACAAACAAACATTTTTATATATTAGATAAATTATTGTGCCGGTATATACAATTGACCTACTATATATGAACAAATAGTGACTTTTTCACTTCGAAGTTTAAGTAATTATATTTACAATATCTCATTGATATAAAAAGATAAAGTGATCAGACTACAGATCCTGCCTTAGGATGTTCTTGGTGTAGTAGAAATCGAGGCTCCCATCTGCCCAGACAATCGACATGAAATATTAAACGTTTTGTTATCCCTGCTTGAGGGCCATATTTATCCTTAAAACATAGCGTGTTTATCATTTCAATTAGAGGCTGATTCGATCCCAGAGTGATACAAAGAAATTTAGACCAGTTTAAAAAAACCTTACCCCGAAAATCGTACCCGTGACTTCCGACTTGTAACGTATTCATCAGTACGATATAGTGCGCCCGATCGATTCACACACACACACACACACACACACACACACACACACACACACACACACACACACACACACACACACAGACACACACACACACACATATATATATATATATATCGATTTAGTGAAAACATATTTCTGTGTTATACAAATATATAAATATGAATTGTAAGTTATTTGCACTACACTGTATATATATATAGCCTATATATATATATATATATATATATATATATGGTATGATAAGAAAAAAATACCTGGACGGGATTCGAACCCGGAACTCTGAGTCTGTACCTCAGCGTGATATCCTTTACACCACCAGGCGAATCCAATTCAAACACTTATTTTTGTTATATATGTATTATATTCTCCATTATTACTAGATGTCGCGAGAACTCGGTCTTCACTGCCATCTAGTAGCTGACTATAACAAGTAAATATATATATATATATATATATATATATATATATATTCACTTTAATGAATGTAGGGCCTATTTTATATTTTTTTTACGATTTAAAAATTGAATTAAGATTTCTTTACATTTTTACTCTTATGAAATAAGTACTGAACATATGCACTTATTTTTATTGTCCATATAATATCCATTGATTACATTGGTTATTTACGTGAAAAAATCGAGTTTGCCAAGGTATATTCGTATGTTGAATGCTTCGTCCGTTTGCGTAGATATTACAATACATGGTACCCTAATGTCCTATTTTCCAACCGTTTAGTAAAATCGTCAAGTATGACAGTAACATGAGAAAAGTTATGAAATCATATAGGTCAATTTTGATGCTTTACGTAGTAGAATTTCGATTTAATAATATTTTCATTATTGTGCTATATTGGTATGGAATCTTAAATGTCGTAATTGCGTACTTTAATGAATATAATCTCTGCCTTGACATTTGGGAGAGGGATTGAATCGCGAACAGAATATTTTTTTAAGTTTAAAAATAAGCGCATATTAGCAAGTTTGCTTACAACTTAATTATTTTTGTCACTATTTTTATATTTAAATAAAAAAAATAGTTCACTTCTTCCTAATTCAGTACCTGACTTCTTGCTAGAGATAGCCCTTATAAATCCCTCATACGTATTTTAGGAATTCTTCTCAAAAAAGGATTCGGCCAGTCACACCCATCCTCCTCATATTCTGTGTTGAACATATGCTTTATTCCCAGGCCGAGCACATTTCAATGCGATTCAAAGCACTGATCTTTGGTCTGGTACAAATCCAAGCGAAACAATTCGTTTTCACTAACCGTTTTTTATTCTCCCTCTGAAATATTCGTATGAGTCAAGATCATATTTTGTACATTTTTTTAAGATCTTCCATCTATGAAGTGTAGGTACTCTCTGTTATTCATAATTCCAGGCGCCCTCCTTTATCCCTATTGGAGATAAATTAAACATAGGCTTAATTCTGGAAATGCATGCTATTATGCATTACAGGGACTTTTGTCCATCCAACTTCTCTCAAAAATGTAAAACTTAAAATATATAAAACTATTATGCTTCCAGATATATCACATGGTTGCGAAACATGGATTCTTACTTTAAGAGAGGAGAAAATATTATTTGGGAATAAAGTTCTTAGGTAAAGTTTTGGACCAGAATGGCTTGAACAGATACATGAATGGAAAATACTACTTAAGTGAGCTATATGTTCTTTACGGGAAACCAGATGTAATAATTCAGTTAAGTCTCGTAGACTACGATGGACAAGACATGTGACAAGAATGGCGAATGACAGAGGGGCCATGTAAACTCCTTCTAGGAAAGCCAGACGAAAGCGATCAGTAGGTAGAATTATTTGGGAGAAAAACATTAACCACGAATGGAGAGAGGTGAATTATACAGGGGATGACTGGAAAATGTTGGCTCAGGATACGAATGTCCACTCCATAGTATTCTGCCCTAGGGCAGGTCTTTCACTACAATTTTCATTCTATGCTTTGCAGCTTTAATAGGGAATTGTAGGTGTGGTAGCTTCCCGTTGCTTTCCACACCGGTGGAGGATGATAATGATAAGGGTGGTGATGATGGCCGGATGATTTTCGGGGGCGGTTGGGCCCTAAACTTCTTGACATTGTCTTACAGGTGAGGAAAAACCCCGAAAAAAACCTCACCCAGGAGCCTGTCCCGACCGGGTATCGAACCAGGGCCCGCTGCGTAACAAGGCAGCACGCTACTTCGAGACCATAGCGGTGGACTAAGGATGTATGCAGAGGTTATGTCCGCACGGCCATGAACCTACGGGTTCGATATCCGACTTTCTCAAGCTCAAAATGGCGATATTGCATCCTCAATGTTTCCACCTCTTACTAGGCTGGAAGTAGGATTCCATTTTTGCTCTTGTTTGTTTTATACATAAAATCTATATGCGTTTATAATAGATTTTTAAATTAATAATTTGAGAATATTAGAAGTAAAAAAGCCTTCTATATCACTCACATAAAAATTAAAATTGTTTTGACACTGTAAAATTTTAAAGCAAATTTGTAATCTTAGGATAAATAAGTCCACCGCTGCTGTGGTCTCGAGATAGCGCGCTGCCTTCTCACGCAGCAGGCCCGGGTTCAATTCCTAGTCGGGACAGGCTTCCTGGATGAGGTTCTTTCGGGTTTTTTCCTCACCTGTAAGACAAATATCAGGTATTATAGCATCACTATGATTGTTGTTCAGCGGCTCGCTTTGTTTTCCCGCAGATGTTATATATAATTAAATACTAAGATGCCGACTACCGACACTATAATAATTCCGCATGGCACCCGACTTTATATAAACGGACAACTATCACAGTGAGGCGATTATAGCTTAGAGTTCAATGGTCCCCGAAAATCATAGGGCCGTCATCATCATCACCATTATCTTCATCAACATTCACTGGTGTGGAAAACAACGGGAAGCTACCATCCCTATAATTGCCTAGTGTAGCTGCAAAACATAGCATGAAAATACTATAATTGTAGTGAAAGACCTGTTCTCGGGCAGAAGACTATAGATAGGCCTAGATAGGATGAATAAAATTGCAAAGATTTTGCCTTAATAATATCGTTTTAGAATAACATTTCTCTAGTAATGTTCTTGCAGGCAAATGCCGGTGTTATCAGTTATTTCCGTGACTTCAGACAACGCTACATTACTAAGAAAGTAGCGTGAGTCATCTGTACCAATTGTCAGGGATAGACGACACATTAGTACTCCGAGGACATAAGTGTTATAGATAGCCAAAGTTTGATGATACTTTAAACTATGAAGCCCAAATGTGGATAGATATCGGGTGGAAGATAATACCCTATGCCCTAAACCCTGTACTTTAAATAAAACGTTTGATATTATTGTTACTAGGTCTTCTTCCGTTTAGCCCTCTGACATCCCAAGATCTGTTACAATTGGCTGCTTACAAACTAAATGCCTTATGTAGCGATTCTAATTTTAAAATGTCAGTAATTAAAACAAAAGTAATGACATTTTGTGGAAGAAACACTCTGCGTGCAAAAATAGTGATTGGTGACGAAATTATTGAGTAAGTATCCCACTTTAAATGTTTAGGATGTGACATGAGCTGTGGATATGATGAAGATACTGCACATAAAACTCATCAATTTCATGCTATTTGTGGCACAATAAATAGAACATTGAATAATAAAGACCATAAACAAACAGAACTAAAATTTTATAAATCAATGGCAGTCCCTGTCCTTTTGTATGGGAGTGAATCTTGGATTATCACTACCAAACAACAAAAGTAAAATCCAAGCAGCCAAGATTAAATTTTTAACAAGAGTAAACGGATGCACTAGAAACGAGGATACCTGTGAAGAACTGCAGATCTACTCCATAAAAGATAAGATATTTAACAAGATTCAGTGGAAAGAAAATGTAGAAAGAATGGAAGAAAGTATATTACCAAATAAAATCCTATATTATTTTCCGAGAGGAAGAAGAGATGTCGGACGTCCTCGGAAGAGATGGTCTTAGATCTATTAGTGAAGACGGAACGGGCAACTGAAGCCTAAACCATGAATTTAAGAAGAAGATATTCTTATTACCATTATTTCTTTATGAACACAAAGTTTTGTTCATGAAACTGACATCCTTTACTAGAATTGTTGATAAGAATTGTAGTCTTGTTTGAAAGCTGATCCAATAGCTCAAATGTTAGAGCGTCAGCTTTTAAAGCTGTAGATCAGTGATGCAAGTTCAAGTGGAAAATTTCTCTTCATCTACGTAATAGCATGAGCCTGAATTCAAAATGTTTATTTTAATATTCCTCAATGGAGTCAAATATATTAAAACTGTAATTACATTTTAACTTATTTCCATAGATATGTAATCCACGTTTTTTCGATGCACCTAAAATTAGTTTTTAAGGGTATGTATCAACATTCAATTTCACAGCTCGCTAATATAGATAGGATTTACATATCAAATTAACTATTGAAACATTTCTATATATGTAGGGTAAATGTCATTCTCTCACATGTCTCTCGTGCAGTATCCAATAAACTATTTTATTAAAATATGTGTGATGTATATGAAGTATGTATGACATTTGAGAAAATGAGTTAAAATATATTTTATAGTAATATCTGACACGTTAAATTCAATTCTTGGATTAATACAAAAAATAATATTTTTACCGACATCCAGTACTGTTGTATTTTTTTGTCTAATGACACCAAGTTGTCTTTTATGACATTTCTGGCTTTCTACCCCAGACTTAGCAGAATTTTAATCTATTTCTTAGGTTGGGGCACCTGGAAGGCGAAATTACGTTACCCCGATGTTGTGATAAATGATAATGAAGCGCCACCTAAACGTAACCTAAATTCCAGACCATGGGAAACCACAGGAATAATACTCTTTTAATAAAAAAATCCTAAGGTTTGGCCGGGACATCATGAACATAGTCAGGAACGCTGAGCACTAGCCCATGACGCTGGTCAAATTCTTGTAAAAGTATGAGGATGAATGTGGTTCTTCCAATGTGTGGTAATCGTGCTACCTAATATTAAGGATTATTTCGTTCGTACGCTGAGCATTAGAAATTGATCAATCAAATTTACACCCTTGTTAGTTTCAACCAATTACTATTCGGTGCCACTGGAATATGGTCGAAATGAAAGTATCAGACCTGGTGCGCAACTGTTTGAAAATTATCAAACAAGACTCGCAAACGTTTCTGATTTGTAAACTATAGAAGGCTATTCTAACAAAACATTATTATACAATAAATTCAACTAAATAACATTATATAAAATACCGAACGATTTCAATTTTATTAATATTCTTTATTAAAAATTACATTCAACAAGAAATCTTTTAAAACACCTCAAGAGTTTCCACTTTTCTGGGAAGTTCACTTCAGTCGCTCACTCCGGTCGTGAATTATCGACAGGAGGAAACCTTGTGTATAGTCCTTATTACCCCCTTCATTTATATATTTACAACCCAAGGATGCTCTTATTACGTAATATGTGATTACATAAGACGTATTATTATTTCAGTTTCGTGGGGAACAGTGTACATTATTGGGTGAAGAAAAATCTCTACTACCAGACATTTCTGTAATTACACCGCACTCTACAAGTTGGAACACAAATAATATAGAGAATTGAAGTTGGTATTAATACGTATTATGATTTCAGTTTCGTGGGGATCACAATACGATTGGTAATTGCATTGTTTGTTTGGAATTTTGGAGTAGGCACAAACTGGTCTTGAAATTATGGATTTGAAATATTTGATTATGAAAGAATTTACTCGGAATTCCAGACGATTGGGAATACAGTTTTTTCTTTGAGAAAAAGTTCAAGGAACGTATTCGCAAATAACGTGCTTAACAATATAATAGAATTATATTTTTAAAAGGAATATTACTAGGAATATCGTTAAGAAGGAACAGCTAATGACAATGAGTACCAGACATTTGTTTTGGGGGCAATGATGTCCATCAGCCAGGGCTGGGAACTCGACTGACATCTCGTGTCGATTACCTTAAAGGTAGAAGCCTTAACTTATAACTACACCAAGGACCTCCCAAGCTCAGTAGTGGGTCCATTTTATCTTCACCTTGTTAATATAGAACATAAGAAAACTGTGCCAAGTCAAAACTTTCGAATATATATATGTAAAGATTTGTATAATACACTTAAGAGTTTAACACTGATATCTAAATTATTGATTTTATTTTAATTTAAGTTAATTGGCTTTGCACCATTCTTAAATATACAACTAATTTCATTAAGATTCGTAAGAAGCATTAAATAATTACCACAAACCATTAACGACCATGATTAATGTTATTATTCCACATACTGGGCATTTTCCCTCTGCTTTTCTTATAAGAGGTCCGCATACCCTTCTTTATAACTTAAAACATGGATTCCATGAAATAGTCTCCCCCGGAGACTCGAATGGGGAACTACCTTTTCTGCGGAAAATTGTTCTCTTGTGGAACCATATCCGCTTTTTTTTACGGATGTATGTTTAGGCCTATAGTGAAAACAAGTTTCTATTTGGCAGGGGCACCATGTTTTTGGCATGGCGGTTAATCAGAAAGAATAAAACACAGCCAGTATGCGTTGGATTTGGAGGACTGATTAAAATATTTCCAAAAACAACTTTTAAGCCTGATATACAGAAGAAGTGTCCAGAAGTATCAGTACCATTGATATTGTAATATTTTCTTAACGATAAAAATAACACACAAATTAACATTAATCTAGAATATCGATAATTTTGAACTAATGTTATAAATTGTTGTTGTCGCCGCTTATATCGCAACTTTCATTTCTCTGTTTAAATACCCACATCTAATCACTAACGTTTTCTACAAAAACATATAGGCTACGTACAATTAACAGATTTACACCTACTGAAACCAAAAGAAGAAATAGGTATTTAATTATATTGAAAATTGTGCATTTGGCAAAGTGAACGTTTTAAAAATTGGAAACATTACATTTTGTTGCATAAATATATGTTGCTATGGAATAGAATATAAACATGGGGATTATTGACTCTTGAAGTACATTAAAGTGATAGGGATTAAATTGCATGCAATAAAGTTGTAATTTTTTTAACATCAAACGAGATGGTATTATTGTAGATTAAGTAGGCCTATAGACATATTTTAATCAAGCTGTGTGAACTGTCCTAAGCCTATAAAATTGGGAAGTGAAATGTGGCTAGATGTTATAACAGAATTTACATAACGCTAAGTCAATCACCTTATGCTGCTGAGTCTTGCAGCTAACATTCTCCTGAAGCTAGCAGAAGCACACTGAAAATGGTTGCCTTTTGTGGCACAAAACGGTTACGTTTCTTGAAAATTACCGAAAACGTGCTTCTCCACTTTTGGCCAAGTACGCTACGTTTTAGTCTGCCGTATCGACTTTGACCTAGTCGGCATGGTTGACATTTGTGGCACCAATACTACTGTCGACATAGCTTGTTCGGCCATATAATCACGGACACCTCTCCACCGTGATCATAATTATGTCACGAGCGATTTCCAAATCATCGATAAATTCACGATGTCCCGAAGTGACATTTAACGAATAAAATTGAGCTGTTCACTCAAAACTCATTATTTAAATATAGTTACCGGTATTTTAAAATATTTATATATTTAATGTAAACAGCAATGTTTAAAAACAAATGAGACATTTATGGTTATGTTTCATTTGTTTATTCAGTGTAACTAGAACGTATTACTGATTGCCAGATATGTTCGCAATATTGTAAGAATGCACCCTAGGGGAGAAGAAATGAAAAACGTCAAACTGTATATTATAACCAACATCATTGGTTATTAATTTATTTTTCAGTAAACAACTCAGTAAAATAATTATTTAAAAACACAATTATTGAACATAGAATTATCAAATGTGTAGTTCGAAAGAATCTGTACATTATTTGCTATATTCAATATATTTGTTGGAGAATCAGTCACTGAAAAGTAAAGCTCTGGCCTGTTCAGAACATTGAAAATGAGAAGCTTTCTTTAATATGGTAAATAAAATTCGATAAACAGCGAGGTGAAACACTACCGTCATTGGTTGTAAAACAAAATTCTTTGAAACGTGATTGGTGATTGAATCCAATTAGGCGTATCAGTTAATAATCAAAGTATATAATCCATCAGAGGGTTTAGTTAGTATCAGTCAAATTTCAAGTAACACAGGCAAGTAGCTTATGGACAGAACAGACTTAAGGTTGTATTCCTAATCCCGTATATCCCCACAAGAGGCAGAGTGTCTCTTCGGGGGAGTCATTTAACTAAGCTAATTTTGTTTCGGTTATTTACCTGTATATGTCGCCTCAAAGAGATACCAAGTAGATAAATAAGTACGTATTATTTGAATGGGATAGGCCGACTAAATTAGCTCGGAGATTATAATTTAAACTTGAGGTGCTTTTATAAGCCCGAAAATCTTTAGATTCGGGACCCAGGATGAAAAGTCCTCTCAGAATATTTGTTACTTTTATTTTTTCCATCCTAAAAATCCATTAATTCCGGCCAGATCTGAACTAGAGAACCTCGGGATGAAATAAAGGAACATAACCGTATACTCGACTGATGAACCGACTTATGAATTTGAAAATTGAGGGAAGGGATTAACGCAAGTCTTTTCGTTAACATGTTTTCCGAGTCGGAACTGAAATGGCTGTGAATAGATATACAAGCTGTTCAGCTTCGATGTGTAGAGGATTAAGAAGGGGAAGAAGAACCTTTCTCCTATTATATATTTCTTTATTTCATATTGGTGTCTGATTTCATTATATTACGAGTTTTTCTAAAAGATCGGAAAATTAAACATTATGGTATCATTTACTGTAATATTCACGCAAAAAAACTTCAACATGTCAATAAACCATGATAAACGTATTCAATAATACCAATATTACAGGTAGACTGTCGGCGGTAATCAATTAGATATTATTAGGTCATAAATTTCATATCATTAAGTCTACGTATTTCATTATGAAGCTAAATAAATATATTTTTTTTTCACATTATAAAATTAGTTCTAATATTTGTAATATTCCCATTTCATTTTGTCAATTGACACTACTGATTGAAATTACTTCAGTTTGTTTTGTAGGTACAAATAGTAAATCATATTTCTGACTACAAATTCATAACTGATAGTTTATGCAACTATTTGTTTATTGGTATATATTACTTTTATTCGTATTTTATCTTGAATTAGTCTTAATAAGAAATATTTCGAGCATATTTACATTTCGTTTTGTATGTGTTATTGAATGGATAGGCTATGTATGCTATGAAATGAACATACAAATGATTGGAGAATAATACTTAAGTGAGCTACCTGTATTTTTTAGCAAACAAAATGTAATATGAACAGTTAACTCTTTTAGAGTGCGATGGACAGGACATGTTACACGAGTGGGTATAGAAAGATGTGCATCGAAACTCTTTGTAGGAAAACCAGAGGGAAATCGCCGAGTAGGTAACTCAAAATGAGGTTGGAGAATAATATAAACCATTATTTGAGGATAATATGTGATACAGGGGATGATTATAAAACATTATTTGAAGATATGTATGAATGGCCAACTTATGTCCACGCGGCTATGAACCTACGGGTTCGCTAGTGCCAGTGAGTTACTTAGCATAGTTAGTTATATAGTCAGTATATATTTAATATTATTAATGAAATTCAATGCAATATGAAATAAAATAATGTACATTACTAGCATTAAAATGTATTACGAAATCGTTTGGAACTTTCTTAAACGTCTCAAGTCAATTGTAAAACCTTACTTTTCATCATTGTACATAAATATATATTGTGGAGATAGAATGGTCACGCAAATGTTCAGCTTTAATGCATAGAAAGAAAATAAGAAGAATGAGAAGCATTGTTCTTCTAACATAATATTTGTCTTTTTGTTGAATTATATCATCTAATATATAAACATGTTTGTTTGTTCGTACTTTATGCGCGTCCATACCGTTGATCCGATTGTAATGGGATTTTGAAAAATATTCAGGAGATTCCCGGGATGAGCATAGGCGATAAGAGAGTTGAGATACTAAACACCTTGCACCCTTAAAAAACACCCTTTGTAGGGAAAAACGTGAAAAGGTTCCTTTTTTTACCCTTAAATAGCTTACGCTGCCTAAACCATAACTGATACACAAAATTAATATACACAGAATTGAATATCTCAGAAAACTCTACAAAACGCTTGCAACACCATATGTTTATCTTTTACAGATAACACACAATAGCCATTTTGTCTTTGATTGATGCCAAAGAGATTAGGATAAGTAGAGTCCCTGGCAAGCATGTGCTGCCATACTATTAACCTGATTGTCATAGGGATTTTTGCAAAATGTTCTGGATTTTCCCGGGAAGGTTATATGTTATAAGTGAGTTTCCAAGCTCAAGCCCTTCACCCTTAAAAATCACCTTCTGTAGTGAAATAAAATTCGCTTCATGTAAGCTTAAATGGCTTACGCTGCCTAAACCATAACAAATACACAAAATTATTGTACACAGAATTGAATATCTCAAAACAAACTCTACAGAAAAGTCCGCGACAGCACATGTTTATCTTTTGAGGATAACTCACAATAACCATTTTTGTCTTTCATTGATGCCAAGAAGATCGGGATAAGTAGGTTCCCGGGCAAGCATAGCGGCGCACGGCGAATATTCTTTTATGGGTAACTCAAAATAACGAATTTTGTCTTTCAGCTCATTTATGTCAAGTACATCGGGATGCGTAGATTCTCGGGCAACGCCGGGTAATCAGCACGGGGTTTCTAAAAATAATAACGATTTAAATTTATATTTATTTTTCCTTGTAACTATTCAACTAAATGCAAAAACACATTCTTTATTTAGGTGTAGCAGCGCACGCCGGGTATTAGCTAGTTGTGTATATATATATTATTGGCCATGAACCTACGGGTTTGATAGTGCCAATAAGTTAGAGTATATATTTTATTAGAACGTTGTTTCCTAGAAGGCGTTACTGCTCAGTAAACTACTAACACGTAAATCTATACAACGTATAATTCAATTCTGAAGGTGTACTTGTAATGCTGTCCCAAGTGTGGTAAAGTGGTTTTATCTATAATTCTGGTCAGTTTTATGCTTTGTGTTTCTTTTATATCTAGGAAATGTATGGTGTGATCATCTTGGGAATTCCAAGCAACGATTGCAGCTGTCATTACTTTTTATCTTCTTGCTATTTCAGTGAACACCCACTTTCACTTAGCTGCTCCTCTTTTTAACTCACCCATTCTAATAAAGTGTAAGGAAATTCAGGATCTACACGGTGCAAGTGGTTTGAACTCGCCTTCCATCTCTGGGTCCCGAGATCACGTAGCGATCTATCCATGTGAGATTCGTGATGGACGAATCGGAGCCAGGGCATGTTTTATCGAGTTTATCCTTATTTATCTGACAAAACCTTAATTCTATCTCTTCTCCATATTCATGTCATTCGTTTCGTTCCATTTAATTTCACATGTCCCTTTGATGTTACGACAGTTGTAGTCAGTGGGAATCCCCGTGTTAACCCGTAATCTATGGTAAGGTTTGAAAGTTCCAGCCGCTTTGGGCTATGCCTTTCTCCCTAGATATTTCAAAGTTAAAAGAATTATAACGAGAGTAGAGAATAATTTCACTCTCTATAGTCAGATGTTACGAGAAAAATTCGCTGTGAGTCTCATTTAAATATCAAAAAGAATATATTTTGTTTCTATTTTTAACTTTATTAACTGTATGTATGTGTATATAATATGTTTTTATTTATTTATTTATTCACTTATTTATTTATTAATATCATGTTATTAAATTTTATTTATTTTTATGTATTTATTTCTTCTTCTTCCTTTCCAGGATTAGGTCAATGCGACCTGTTCCGGTATCAAGTCCATCGTTTCCTTGGCCGTCCCAAAGATCGTTTTCCATATGGTTTGTAGATGTTGATATTTTTTGGGCGATCTTGTATTGTCCATTCTGTCTAAATGTTCTTTTCATTTGTGCTCTTCTAGTTTATCGACTATTGGAAATATCTCCAGTTCATTTCTTATTGATTCATTGTGTAATCTATCCAAGCGTGTACATCCTTTTACGGATCTTAAAATTTTCATTTCAGCGGCTTGAATGTGTGAGATATATTTTTTGTAAGTACCCAAGATTCAGATCCATATAAAATAACAGGAACAGCCATAATTTGATAAAACCTGAGCTGAGTTTCTCTTAAGGTCTTTCGGAGGGTTATTCTTATGGTGCCACACATCATTTGATATCGGTTTAATTTATTATGTATATCCCATTTGTAGCTATATGTTATATCTGAACGAAGATAGTTAAAGTGTGCTATATGTTCTATTATTTCATTATTGGTTACTATTTTTGCTCTGACTGGCAGTTTGTCCTGAAAAACCATAATGTTAGTTTCTGAAGTTGAGACTTTAAGATTATAATAGAGTCCTAATTGATTCAACGTGTAAATGACTCTTTGTAAATCATCCTCTGACTTCTGTATGATTACCAGATCGTCTGCATACGTTAAAATAGATCGTAATATATTAAATATTATCTTTTTTATCAAATTTTTACTTAGTATTTAATATTAGAGTTAATTAATATTGTTATATTCTGATGTAATATATGTTTGTCCTGGTGAGTGGAAGAGAAGGCCACATGGCCTTAACTCCACCAGGCTAAATAAATCTAATCTAATCTTTAAAAAAAATATTCATATATTTATTTCCTTATTAATTTTTATTCCTATTGGACTTGAATTTTTTCCATTTTCGTATTTATTGATTTTTAAAATTTTATTATATTTCCCCTTTTTCAAAATTATTGTTACTACTCTTTGCCCCTTTTTATTAATTAATTGTTAAACGAAATTTAAGAAAGAAAAAGATAAAATTCGTACTCATGTGTGCTATTACCATTAAGAAACCAACACTGGTCTCAGAGATAAAATTCAAAATTTTTAAGTCATACGTCATTAGATATTTTCCAACCTTTCATCTTCAGAAACTTCGATCTCTCTGATCAAAACTGTAATGTCTTTATAATTTAGAGTTAGTTTACGAGTAATTTCTGTGTTAGTGGTATATCTTTCTGCCCGCGAAATCCTCCTTACAAGCTTGTTTTCTTTGTATTGAAGTTGTTGCACTAAGGTTTTGGCATCACACCAGGAGCTGACAGCTAAACGGCTGAGCTCCTGATGAGCTGCTTATAAACTATAGGATATTTGATATTTAGATGAATAGTAGGTAAGGACAGGAGTGGCCACAGTGACCTCCTGCCGTGTTCCATTTTTTGCATGATGTACTTTGTATGTGCACCCCACCTGAGTTTAATGTCAGAACATAATACCCAAATATTTCACCTTCAAATTACGTTCCAAAGTTTTGTTAAACATGATTAATTTTATCCTTACGGTTTTATCCTTATTAATTTTCAATTTCCAATTTGTACACCATTTAGTTGCCTTTGTATTTAGTTGTACGCATAATTATAGTTTTTATTCGATGCAAAGACATCTATGTCGTCTGCATAAATAGAGGTATCGATATTAGACCGTTTCGGAAAATCAGCAGTAAATATGTTATATAATGTCGGTGCTAAAATGAGTCCCTATGGCACTTCCGGCCTAATTCGGTTTGATTGGGAAAAGTGTCTGACTGAGAAATCTTTAAAAAATCTGTTATAGAAAGTTATGAATAATTTTACTAAATATAGTGGAATATTAAAATCCTTTAATGTAAATATATAAGTCCCCGATGCCAAACGGTATCGAAGGCATTCTAGAGGTCCAAGAATAGGTCTAGGGTCATAATACCATTGAGGATGGATTCTTAGCTTCCCGGTGGTTCTCAATAGTTAAAGTAGTAGATTTATTTTTAACAAATTCGAATTATTCAAGAGGAATTATATCGATAATACGCGGCTGTAATATATATATTTCTCGAAAGTTTAGTTACCGTGTTAAGGAAGATAATAGGCCTGTAATGTTTTGCATATTTTCTACTTTTGTTTCCTTTAGGTTCACTGGGCCGTCCTATGAAACGCTGGAGGGAAAATTTTCTATAGGATCGTAACAGACCTTGGCCTAATACTTGGAAGGAAGAAGAAGAAGAAGTTTCCTTTAGGTGTGAGAACCAATCGGGAAACCTTCAAGACCACAGGCACTTACTGTATACCACGTAACTTCAGTGTAGGGTTATCATCTCATATCATTCCTCAACCTTGCATTGAACCAGACACGAGTATGGAGCGTGAAACATAAAAATAATAAGTTATAAAGTTAACTATTGGCCTAATATATGAAGGGATATATATGGAATAGTGGTGTAAGTCATTTTTTTAATTTTCAGAAAAACAGTGTTAGTTATCCAGTATACAAAGAATCAAGTTGGCTTGATATTGGCAATCATGGATATATTTTTGTCCTAAGTGATGGTGTTAATTGTTGATATATCTGACATTCAGTACGCAGTTTCTTCTTTACAAATTGTACTTCACTCATTTTTGTAAAAAACTTACACCACTATGCCATTTACCCCTTCATATATACTGAATGAATTATTCAATGTCAGATGTATCACTGGCAAACTTAAGAATTCCTGCTATTGCCACTTACTTCTCCCTCTATCTTTCTCTAGATTTTAATATTTAGAATTAATCATTCTAAGATGCAGACTTATTTAATCTTATAGCAAATTTATAAGTGGTTTCTTCAACTAATCATCACACCTGCTGTATAACATAAAAAAACTCTTCCTAAAAAGCCATTTTTAAATTTAAATTTAAACCATCACGGCTACTATTGCACCTAAAACGTTGGAGCATCATACTTATGAAAGTAAAATTGTTCCCTTTAGAATATATCACCGAACAATCAACGTTATATAGAATTTCCAATGCACTGCAGAATGGCATGTTGTGAAGCTATTGGTAAGTGCTTCAACAGTCCTGCCTCATCTGCTATAAATAATCCATTAAATTAATATTTTGGCATTATTTTAATTTAGTTTTGCAACATTAATCATTCATTGGAAAACATTAGTTTATGGTAGAGATATATAGAGAGCTTATGTCCGCGCAGCCAAGAAACTACGGGTTCGAGAGTACCAGAGAGTTAGTTAACAGTAATCATTATGTTACCAGGACCAGCTATCTTTACTATTCATCTTGGTGGAAGCGTGATTACATTGATCATCTCTAGTTCCGAGATTCGCTGGTTGAAACCAGATTAATTTTGATCAATTTTTAACTGACTGGAAATCCTAAATAGTACTTCCCTAGGAAGGGACATTAGGTTGTGTGTTGGTTCTGTATCGTAGATTTATAACAGAAAAAATACATTATAAAATAAGTATCAGAAAAACAAAAGAATTGTCGGCACATTCACGACCAAATTTGAATAGTTAAATAGTGTAGTACCAATTATTACTTTATTGTAACGGACCGTCAACAGCACGTACGGCTTACTGCCCGTGCGACCCATATTTCTAAATAATATTGTAGTTAAATAGCACATTATTTCTATGTATATTTCCTTGCCCTGAGCACCACGACCTGAAATATCTAATGCGCTATCCCAGTTATTTGGAAATGAATGGATTGAAAATCAACTCTACAGTCTTATGTAAGCTTTAGGTCGTCTTCCAGATCCGACACACCAGGTTCAACATTCAATGGTACATACCGCCATTTTTATATTGGGTCCGTGGCAGCGAGACGGGGATACAACCCTCCTGTTGGCCTTTTCTGCCTTTTATTACTGGTTGGGCTCGGAGTTACGTGGCGAGCTCCCACTAGATCCCCGCAACCACATATTTTTTTTATCATCTGTAGAGTGTCAACTAAACTATTTTTTTCCTATCATTAGATGAGGTGAAGGGTGATGAATTAAAATTTTTAGTTTATTGTCTACAGTATATGGTTCACAACTAACTTCAGTGCTCCATGTATATGGTGAAATAAATTAATGAGACATTAAGTTACATGAAGGGAGGGAAGGGATGGGGCAGTATTTTAGAGAGGGTGTTAAATGTCACTAGGGTTTCACTTTGATTTTATTGTGAATATCGTTACTTGCCCTTCCTCGGTAGCTAGTCGGTTCCTGTTTCAGGGTGAGCGCTGAGACTCCTATCTATAACGGGTTCGGAAGGAGAATTGCGTGGGAACAGACAATCACTAATTGTTTGAATTATTTTATTTAATTAATCTCTGCCAATTTAAATGAACGTTACACAGTAAAAATAAAACTTTTCTGTCCCTGGCCTTCGATATTTCGCTAATGAGGACTAGCAAATGACTTATGAGTTCGGGAGATTTTCCCTAAGTCCATAATCGTTGTTAAAATATATTTTTTTACTATACATTCAAGATCTTCTTTCTTCTAAGTGTCGAGTATAAGTGTCAGTGTATTACATTTTTGTCCTCATGAGTTCCGTATCGAAGTCAGGACCAATTATTCCCATATATGGTCTATACCCTAACTCTCATTTTGATTGGTTAGAATATTTAATCACATGTCCTCCAAGGGCGTAACTATTTTATTTAAACCACCACCTACCTTTTGATTTTATTCTCACGGCTAGGGACCGTGTTTGCCGGCTTGGGCTTAAAGCGATTGTAAATTTGGAGTTTGACATTTCTCCCAAACGTGATTTTTGAAGCTAGACCCAGCTTAAACATTTCAGGTCTAATTTGAGGAGTTACATGTTTATGACCTCTTTTACTTAGGGTTTCAACCGCTTCTTGTGAGAACTATTTACCAACATGAAACTTAATTTATTTTTAACTATATTCTATTCCTTCATTATTTATTCATTTCTTATATTCATTAATCACTATTAGGGCCGTATCATATTCGTCTCACAATGCCTCTTGTTAAAACAAAAAAAATACTAACGTAAAGTTATAAATATCTCTTTTTTTTTAACACAGCTCCCCTTAGAAGAGAAGTAATTAAATATGCTAATTACATCAAACCAAAATGTATTACACTATTACTTTTCCTACAAATACCATATATGGAAATGTTTTTTTACAAACACAAAATAGATTATATTATTGAACATATATCACCCTGGTTTACTTACAGTTTTCTGCATATTACCACTAGAACAACAACGACAACAACAAAAAAAACATGTACATTTAAACTCAATTTGCGATCGGTGGTTAAATCCTTACTTATTTTTTTTATAGTCAACAAATGTTTTTCTTATTTTAACCCTATGGTTAATTTATCATATCCCATACATCTTCTCGTTTTTTTTTCACTCACTTTATTATACGTTTGTTTCTGTTTTAATTACGTCACTTTTTTTTTCACTCGCTAGGTAATTTCACATAATACGTTTTCCATATATCACTCAGTTTATTATTGCAATGTCATGCACATTTTTTTTTATATCATCCCTTTATATCGTTCGCACTTTCCATGGTTCACACTTTACATATTCACTGGAACTCACTTATTATAAACTAACATTCTTTTTATTCCAATTAGCTACTAATCTATTCTATTTGGGTCATTTATTTCTTTAATGAGACATAGATCTTAATGTTGCCGTAAACATATTTGCCCTCTTTTAATCAAATGGTAAATTTACTAATTAGTTTCCTATGTAATTTTCGATGATTATCCTTTATAAATAAGTATATCGGTACTTAATAATAATCCTATATGTTTATAACCGCGATCTCAGTTTTCAGAACATTTCACGATTCATCATAATAATTCATTTGTAAATCTATCTCTTTTTTTATTTTATTTTTATTTTTTAAATAGGCGCTCCCTTTAGCTGTGGTCATTGAAAATTTATTCTCAATATGTTCACTGACTGATCTTCACAATACCTTGATAATCTATTTATTCTTTATAGAACTCCTTTATTCATCATTCGCATATTATTTTTATTGAATCGATTAAGGTGGAAATTATCCTTATTTATTTACTTGTCGGTAACATAATATCACATTTCATACGCGCAGAACCGTCGCTGTATACAGAATTTTATATCATCGTAGCTCATATTCGTCAATTTCGTTTTTGACGACAATTTATATTTCATCAGTAAACAACTCGACAACACCGGTCGAATCAAACTCATGTCGCTCTATCTACCCATAACAATTCTCGCTACCATATGAGCGAACGTTTATCGTTTAAAAGGACATAATATAAACGCCTCCTTCGGGCTTTGATCCTGTATTTATTCATTCTTTCACTTTGTCTACGCTATATATTTTTATCTGTCACCAATCATAAACTGTTAAAAGGACGATGCCTTAACCTCTTTTTTAATTGTACGTATGCTTATAACGCTTCCATTTTATTCCTCAAGAATAATATTAGATTTTTAAGAACATTAACTATGAAGTTATAATAGCACTTGTTTAATTTGTATATATATATTTTTTTATCAATGATATTTAAAAGTTTGGTTTAAACATTCATTTCCTTCGTTTCACATCGTATTTGGGTAAGTCACTTGTTTTCGCCAAATGAATTTTGTACCTGTGAAGGGTGTGCCTATTTCCGTCTCACTCGCACTCTTTCATCTTTTACAACATTTTTAAGTTTAGTGAACTGATTTTTATCTCTATTCTAGACTGGGTTCAACGTTTTCTTAAATATTCCCACTACGATCAGCTGTTCATTTCTTTGTAAGTTTCACAATTTACTTATTATTATCATCGTCTCTGTTATTGTTCACGCTTTAGATTAAGGCAAATATACATGCTAATTATTTTTATTTTTTTTATATAAGGCGGGGTGGTGCCTCTCGCTCCCTCTGTAAATTTAAATTTTCTTCCCCTGTTTTGGTCAACATTTATCTAGTCTCATTATGTTTTCTAGTGAATACCAATATAAACCCTTTTAAACTATTTCTCATTAAATTTTCCTAATGCTAATCTGACATATGCATGACCAACACTTCTTGCATTTATCATACTAATATATTCTTACTTTTTAATTACACATTTATTTAATTGTTGTGCATACAATGCAGATGCATGTTAATGTCTAACTGATATTACATCCATTCTAACAGGATAGTATGAATTTTGCATTCTACCATTTTGCGATAATTTCGCGCCCGGATCAAATACTTCAGCACGATATTTTTCTAGATAACATTTTCTCTCATCATGCACTAATTTAGTACAGTACTTCATTATGTTACTTTTGAATCTAACGTATTGGCTGTTTTTTGACCATTTCCTCCTATTTATTTGGCGCTTCTTTATTACGCGGTATGACTTACGCATATTTTCTTTACGTACTACCTTTTTCTTGTTTTTCTTTTCATACTTTGTTCGTATCTTTTCCATGCATCTACTTTGCATATCCACATTTTCAACTTGGAATACTGAGCGGTTGTTTGGCTGTACCGAAATCATCAGGTCAGTTGTTCCATTTTGATTTAATTTGACATCATTAATAACATGCATTTCATTATTGCATTTAAATATATTTCCATGTAATTCATCATCATTGGTTTGAGGTATTTTGTTTGCATCTATAATAGTTGGCTCGCATTCTTTTCCCTCATTCTGAAGTGTCATTTCCCTATCTGAGTCCCTTTGAGTTTGATCTACAGTACTTTCACCTGTTGTAGTAACTACCATATAAATATCATTGTTACTTTTACATTTATTTTCTTGGGGAGTTCATATCCTGTCTCCCTTTCATCATAATTATTTCTACCTATCTCACCCTTTCCTGCTAAACTAGTGGTAAATTTTTCTCCTGACCCCTCAATTTCTGATTTTAAAGAATCTCGAGTTTGTATTATTGCTAATCTCAATTTGCTCATGTCTTCCCTCAATTCTTTTTTTAATGATTCTAAATTATTACCAACAATTTCTTGTATTTGCCATATGAGGTTTCGAACGTCGATCTGTGACATATTTATTCTATTTGATTCGTCTTTGTTTTGACCCTCTAGCAAATTTTCTCCGCCATGCAAATTTATATTATTTCCTTCCATTATTTATTTATTCTACAATTTATTAATATTAATATTTATTTTCTATTCACAAACATTATATTTTTATGTTATTCAACACTCTAACACTTTCGTTTCATTTGTTAATTTTCCACATACTTTATTTTTCCGTCTTTTGACAACTTTTATGTTCTATTATTTTTTTAAAAAATCTGTCACTTTACCTTGGTATATCTTCATTATTTGTCTTACGTCAGGTTTGTAGAGATCCGCCATCGGTTATCTAGGTTGATCTGCTCCTGGATTGTTGTCCACTCCTGGCTGCTCCTTCCATCTCGTGGTTTGAATGTTGTCTTCCACAGTGTTGCTCGATCATGATGTTCTGTCCACAACTTTCGTGAGTCACTCTTATTTTGAATGCACTCACGTTGAAAACACTTTGTCACAGTAAAAAGACCCTTTCGTTGGGCGACACTTTGGGGCAGTATTTTAGAGTGGCTGTTAAATATCACTGGCCTTCGATATTTCGCTAATGACGACTAGCAAATGACTTATGAGTTCGGGAGATTTTCCCTAAGTCCATAATCGTTGTTAAAAGATATTTTTTTACTATACATTCAAGATCTTCTTTCTTCTAAGTGTCGAGTATAAGTGTCAGTGTATTACATTTTTGTCCTCATGAGTTCCGTATCGAAGTCAGGACCAATTATTCCCATATATGGTCTATACCCTAACTCTCATTTTGATTGGTTAGAATATTTAATCACATGTCCTCCAAGGGCGTAACTATTTTATTTAAACCACCACCTACCTTTTGATTTTATTCTCACGGCTAGGGAGCGTGTTTGCCGGCTTGGGCTTAACGCGATTGTAAATTTGGAGTCTGACATTTCTCCCAAACGTGAATTTTGAAGATAGACCCAGATTAAGGATTTCAGGTCTAATTTGAGGAGTTACATATTTATGACCTCTTTTACTTAGGGTTTCAACCGCTTCTTGTGAGAACTATTTACCAATATGAAACTTATTTTATTTTTAACTATATTCTATTCCTTCATTATTTATTCATTTCTTATATTCATTAATCACTATTAGGGCCGTATCATATTCGTCTCAGGGAGAATGGACAGTGTTGGTGGGATGAAATTCGAGAATATGTAGAACTCGAAAGTTCCAGTATGGCCTATCACCAATACCCTCCGATACCCAAGAATTTTTAAAAATATAATTTGTTACCGTTTTATTTACTTTCCCTAGAATGAAAATTTTACAATTATAATTCTCAATCCTTCCGCATAGAAGCTCTATAACTTCCCTACAAGTACTATTACCTTAATATTAGAATCATACCTCTATTTAACACTTATTGCAGTAGTAAAAATTATTAACATCTTCAAAGGACCTCTGCGCCAAATAAGATAATGAATATACCATTACGGAGAAGATCGCTAAATCTATTGATGCTCCAGCATGGACAACTGTTCTTGCTAAGGGGGGATAGACAGTTCACCCTGTACTTGCTCCACTTTCAACCATTCTTCTTGCTAGGAAGAGAGTAAGAGAAGGAGGGAGGAGTCAAAATATTATATTATTTATTCAACCTAACAAGGAGTTCTTAATCAGGAGGCAGTCATGACACAACTTGAGCTTCAGCGGAAACTTATTTTAAATGCATGAAATATATAAATTTAAATTAAATAAAATATAAATTCGTCTTCTTAATATCCCGTGCTGTCATTACAGAATAATGAAATACTCAAGAAACTCCTTTGTCATTCATTGTCTTCAAATTCCGCAGTGCCTTTTCTCGCCCTCGAGCTATTCCTTATATCTGACTATTTAAGTCATGTCCCAAATGGCAGTCAATGACCAATCACATTTCAATGGCTTTTTTAATTACATCCAATCACAGTCGTGTTTCGCCTCCAATTTATCAACCGAAGTGTATCATATTAAAGAAAGCTACTCCTTATTAACATTCTGAATAGGTCATAGCATTATTTTGCAGTGACTGACCCTCAAAGAAATACGGCTACCAGATTGTATATATAGTGCATGAATGTCAGCAGATAGCGCATGCGGGAGATAATATAAAAAACATTTGCAGCAATTGATTATACCACAAGAAAAGAAACCACTGTTTGCACTTTCTCAAATGAATTATTTTCCAGAAAATAACGTTGCAGAAAAATATAATTGACATTTTGCATCATAGGACATCAAAAATGAATTAATACCTATAATGTTGGTTATAAATCTCTCCACTAGGGTGCTTTCTTACACAATTGCGATTCTTTGGCAATAAATAATATGATCTGCTTGCAGTGATGAACAAAATATGTAAATGAAGCGTACCAATCGTTTCTCGTTTGTTTTCAAACATCGCCGTTTACATTAAGTATATACGTATTTAAAATAACTATAGTTACAGTAATATAATGTACGGTTAAAAACTATAAAATAGTTAACTCGTAGGTCCGTCTCCTCAACTTAAGTTCTTTTAAAACTCTGTAGGCCTTTCGGGACTAGTCCCATCATCAGCAGAATGCATTACGTCCGTTCTTGTTGACCCTTGTTGAATAGATAAATAATGATTTGTGAGTAAACACCTTAATTTTATTCGTTAAATAGTCCTAACAAATGCCACTCTTGATTTCAAAATTCTCTAGATAAATTCACTTCGTGAGTCGTGAATTTATCGATAATTTGGAAATCACTCGTGGCATTACTTATGATAATTCCGTGTATTTCTCAGTGGTCCTCTGGATATTTTTCATCTCCCGGAAATGTCGTTTTCCTCTCCTAATTAATTCTAGTTACACACCAATAGCAATAATTGCTTTTTCTCCATCTTCGTCGACACCACCTCCTGATTGATTCATTCAATACAATATTGTGAAAGAAATATATTTTTTTCAAATGCCCCAGGTTTGTCTTTCGACATTCCTGGTTCTCTCCTGGCATGGCGAACTTGTAACCCACTTCTTAGGTTGGGGCGCCTGGAAGGCGGGGTTACGTTGCTCCGATTATATGATGGGTGATGATGATGATAATGGTGCGCCAGGAGAGTCCCTAATCATAAGCTTAACCTAAGATGAATATGAATGATGATGATTGCGATGGCCATATGATTTCGGGGACCGTTTGGGCCTTAACGTTTTCCTGACATTTGTCTTACAGGTGAGGAAAAACTCCGAATATAACCTCACCCAGAAAAACTGTCCCGACCGGGGATCGAACCCGGCCCCGAAGCATGACAAGGCAGCACGCTACCCCGAGACCACATCGGTGGACTGTGAAAGAAATATAGATATCACTAACTCACTGGCAGTAACGAACCCGGAGGTTAATGACCTCATGCACATAAGTCTTCATATATTCCTGTTTTGAGGTAATATTTTTCATCATTAATTATCCCATCTCGTTCTTGACTTACCCTCTTTACCTCTGGTTTCCCTACAAAAAATCTTCATGCCCTCTTACATTCCTCTTCTTGCACATATTCTGGGCAGCGTAGTGTATGAGACAAAACTGTTCTTATTACATTTGATTTCACATACATATCGTGTAGCTTATAGTGTATAATTTCTCCGTTCGCCTGTCTGTTCAACTCACTTTTTTCCACAATTGTTCTTAAGCACTTTATTCCATTCGTAATCTTTCCTTCTATCTTAAAAAAAACTGTAAAAGTAAACACAACACATGTTGTGCCAATGTGTAAAAGCTAACACTTTTATCACCAACATCAATAGGAAGCTAGATACAAGACACACTGCCTTAAGCAAAGATTGCCCTAAATTGAAAAAAATAGAGTCCATAATAATAAGCAAGACCGAACACTGAAGATGGACAGACTCTCTTGCGCTCAATTAAATACTCATCATTGCAAAGCAGCTATGGCACAACTGTCAGTAAGCTTAAACAACAATAAAGTGGACATATTGTTTAACCAAGAACCATATTGCTACAAGGGAACACCATGCCTCATTCCTTCCAACTATACAGCATTCTATGCAAAAGCAAACACAGGTCTAGACCCCAGAGCTTGCCTACTCATTAAGAATGACATAGTGCATAACTTTATCATGTTGCATAATCACTCCACATCTGATAACATAATAATAGCCACAACGTCAACTAATCCTCCTCTCTACCTTGCCAGTTCTTACCTCCCTCCCTATGACACCCTTGAACAGGACCTTGGCACTATCGAGGCCTTCTTAATGTCCACAATACCTACTAACTTTGTCTGGGGGCTGGATGCAAACAGCAAGCACAGCATGTGGCATAGCCCAATCAACGATTCCAGAGGTAGGAAGATGACTGAATTCTTAACAGCACAGGGTTTGATCACCGTTAATGAAAAAGACGGCCCCACTTTCTGTAGCGCCCAAGGTAACAGCAGGATCGATATCACTGCCACAACAACGAACACGGCACACAACATCCAAAACTGGCATATCAGCAAAGAAGAGACGCTATCAGATCACAACCTCATAATCTATGATATAATAATGCAGCGCTCTCCTGCAAATATAACCCGACAAGTAAGCCACTCCACCAGGAAATTCGCAACCCAAGTTGGAAAATAGAACCTGTTTCAACAAAAACTCCGGCACGTAGAAAACAAATGGACGAAGCTGATAGACAAACAAAATACCAAAGGAACAACTAGAGAACTCCATTAGCACAATATGGAGCGACTTGGAAGAAATAAACAGTTGCTGCTTCCCTCCTTTCCTACCCACAAACAATCTTGTGCCTTGGTGGTCGACCGAATTAAACATACTCAGAAAACAAACAAATGTAGCAAAACGCAGGTTTAAACGATGCAAAAATCCATCGATAAAAGAAATCTACAAAGAAAAACTCAATGCTCTCACAAGAAACTACAAAACAGAACTCCTTAAGGCGAAGCAGGAATCTTGGAAAAAAATTCTGTACAGAGAGCTCTAAAGAATCGCCCTGGAAAATCTACAAGGCCTGCAAACGGGATTTTGAAAAAAAACACGCATATTCAACATTAACCCTGCAAGACGGAGTCTCCACTCTGAACGCAGAGGACACTGCTACTGCCCTCCTCGATAAATTTTTCCCAGATGACCCTCCAGCTCTCGACAGCGAAGAACAGAAAATCATCAGAACACAAGTAACAGCAAGAGTCGCGCCAGACACCCAGCCAAAACCTGACTTCACCTACCATGAAGTAGAAGAAATAATAACACGCCTAAACAACCATAAATGCCCAGGACCCGACGGCATCGAAGGCACTATCGTCAAAAGAATACATTCGTATTTACCAACCTTCTGGATAACACTATTTAATAAGTGTCTGAGACTAGGTTGCTTCCCGTCGACCTGGAAGAACGCTGCTATAATAGCAATTCCCAAAGCTGACAAGAGTAAACATCACCTCATAACTGGATATCGGGGTATCAGCCTGTTATCGATTCCTGGAAAATGTCTGGAAAAAATAATAATAGAAAGACTCAACTTCCACTTGGAATCCTCCGGGCGGACACCAAAGCAACAATACGGATTTACAGCAGGAAAATCATCCACAGATGTTATAAAAGCGGTTACGAATTATGTTCATCACAACAGACAGCAAGGACTAAAATGCTGTCGCCTCACTCTAGATATCGCTGGAGCATTTGATAATGCCTGCCACCCGGGACTCCTTGAACGGCTCTGGAACTTAGATTGCCCTCCGAATATCTTCTGTATCATCCAAGATTTCCTTCGAAATCGCACCGCCTCCTATAAACTAGGCAATGTGACCATCTCCAAACAAGTCACCAAAGGATGCCCACAAGGATATGTTGCTGATCCCACCCTCTGGAACATCATCATCAGTGGTTTAATTGAACAACTTTCTAACATAAAAGACCTAGATATTGTAATATATGCCGACGACATAATGATCATGCTGAAAGGACTCTCACATTCGCATATCCTGGACACTCTTCAAACTGCACTCCAAAACATTGAGGACTGGTGTAAAACACAAAAATTAGAAATAGTACAGGATAAAACAGCACTTATGCCTATGTACATCCGGAAAAGAACAGAATACAGTACTCATCCGACAGTCATAAAGTGGGGTATAAATGTTGTCTCAAGAATGAAATACTTGGGAGTTATGCTTGACTGCAAGATGGATTGGTTTCCCCACACTCAATTCCTAGAAAAAAAATTATTTAAGCTACGAAATAACCTAATTCGATGTTCCAAATCATCTTGGGGAATCTCTTACCACCACCTTCTCACGATTTATAATCATGCCATCCTCCCAGTCATCAGTTATGCGGCGGAGGCCTGGAGCCAATCATTATCCAGAAGAGCTAATATCAAATTAACGCAGATCCAAAGATCTTTCCTAATTTTCGCGACCAAAGCATACAAAACAGTCTCCATCGTAGCTCTGCAAGCAATAGCAGGGACAATGCCAATAGAGCTAGCCCTACATCTGAGCAAAGACATAAAAGCCGCTAGTAGAGGCTTGCCCACTAATGCAGTCCTGCCCAAACTTAAGAAGACTGAAGTATTAACTAGATATGGAGGAAAGACAACATCATAACAATAGATTACAGAGGTACAGTTATCCCAGCCAACATACAGATCTTCACAGATGGATCAAAAACGGAAAACCACGTCGGAGCTGGATTAGTCGTAGAAGAAAATTCAAAAGAAATTTACACCGAGTCACGTCGACTGGACAACGAATGCTCTATATTTCAAGCATAACTTATAGGCATCCAAATGTCAGTGGACTGGATCCAACAACAAAGTAATGTAAACACTTCCTATGCAATACACGTGGACTCGCAAGCTGCACTTCTGGCCATCTCTAACAAAAGAACTACACAACCAATAGCAGTCAACACCAGAAAGAAAATTATCACTCTGAAGAAGACAACTCAAGTCTCACTAAACTGGGTCAGAGGACATACAGGAATCAGAGGTAACGAACGAGCCGATTATCTAGCAAAAATAGCTGCCAGCTATAAAAATACTGTAACCTATAACTCCATCCCTATTTCTCGAACCAAGCAACTTCTGCTAAACTATTACATCAACATATGGAATGCAACATATACCAACTCCGAGGTATCATTTCACACCAAACAGTTCATTCCCTCTATTCACCACCGGCTCTCTATATCCCTATGGCCAAACTTCATCCTTACACAATTCCGAACCAACCATGGACGCTTCCGTACATATCTTCACAGGATCAAAAAGTCACCATCTCCCATATGCAACTGCCCCGAAAGTCCACCACAGACAGCAATATATCTTCTGACAGAATGTTCACTGTACTCAAGAGACCGGCCTCCTGTTCTAACAACCCAAACTCTACCTCAGATACTACAGCACCACATCAACACCGTCACAGTGACGAACTTCATCAGTAACATCTTCCGCTCAGTTCAAAAATAAACTCTTGAACAACCAAACTACAGCAAAACAAAATGTAAATGTATGTAAATAACTGTAAATATCCCGTGATATGCCCATGGTAAAACACGGGTTGAAATTATAATGTAATAAATTAAAAAAAAAAACGTAGGAGACTATATCCATAGAAAGACTATATTTCATTGAAAACGTAGACCTACTAGCCTCAAGAAACGATGACATGACTTCTATTTGACTATGATCTAATAATAATCATCATCATCACTCCAGGGAATAGGCAATTGCCCGTTCCGACTTCATAATGCATCAGCCCAATGTCTTCTAGGTCTTCCAACATCACGTCTTCCACTTGCTTGATAATTTCTTGCTAACAATGGATATCTCTCCTTACTCATTCCATCCATGTGATCAATCCATTTCTGTCTGTAATTCGTGACTTTATCCAATAAATGCTGTACTTTCAATTCTTCTCTTATATCCTCATTTCTTATTCTATCAAGTCTTGTACATCCTTTTACTTGTCTTAGGAACCTCATCTCCGCCGTCAGTATTCTATCCTTCTGTTTTTTCAGTGGAGCCCAAGTTTCACATCCATACAATATTGTGGGAACCGCCATAACATTATACATTTTTATCTTGGTTTCTTTTCTAATTTTATTTTTGAATGTTCTCTGTATTGTTCCACACACCGTCTGAAATTTATTTATTTTGGAGTGAATATCTCTTTCCACATTGTAGCCAACATCACAGCCCAAATATTTGAAACTAGACACCTGTTCTATACTTTGATTTTCTAAAATAATTTTGGATCTCACTGGATCTCTTCCTCTAATACCCATGGTCTTCGTTTTCCTTACAGAAATCTTTAGATCGTATAATTTACATATTTCATTTAATGCATGCATTGATTTCTGTAAGTCGTCTTCATTTTTCTGTATTATGATTACATCGTCAGCAAACAGAAGATTATTTATGCACACTTTATTATCCATTCTTATTCCTGGATTCACTAAAACTTTCCATTTATTTAAAATATCGTCTATATATATATTAAACAAAGTGGGTGATAAACTACATCCTTGTCGTAATCCAGTATTTGTTTTGATTGTATCTGTTCTTTTGAATCCGGTATCTATAATTATATTTGTGTCTTCATATAATTTCTTTATTGTTTCAACAAGGCACAGCGGGCATCCTTTCATTCGTAATATTTCCCATAAGTTTTGTCTGTTTACTTGATCGAAGGCCTTATCGAAATCTATAAATCCTATGTGAGTTTCTAAGTTATGTTCTCTTCTCTTTCTATGAGTTGTTTCAGTGTAATCTAATAATTAAAATTAAAATTAATTTATTTGTAATCAACGCTAACGATAAGTACAGAAACCTTTATGCAGAACTGAATGAAAATTAATTTTAAAACATATCGATTCTACTAACTCTTGTAGATTATTAATAAGCAGAGCAGGCAATTAATTTCTAGATTGCTCATATTCACTAATGAATAATTAATAGACGAGGAACATGTAATACGAATAATTAAATGAGTGAATGAATTTTGACAGCAGTTAGTTACGTATGATTGACAGTCAGTGCGATCGACTGCATTACTTTGTGTGAATGAATTAGTACGCAACACTTCACATTGCATCTCTCTTGTTTCATTAATCTTGCAAACGTGCTGACTTGTTTCCTTTATGCATTGCTATTTCATATTCTAATTGCAGTGTATCCACAAATTGAAGAGAAATATTACAGTATTACCAATCCATTTTGAAACTTCAATATATTGCGGTTACTTACACGGTGAGAGCTTAAGGTAGGGCGTTTCTCTTTATTTCTATCCCCTGTCAATGATAACGTCTGTAAAAATCCAGTTCTTAAGACACCAAACTAATTTTCATTAGATTGGTTTTTTGCGCGATAGTGCGTTTTATCGTACTTACAATAACGGCGACCACAACCGAAAGTTTAACTTCCTACATTTTGGGGTTCCAACCTAAATAACTATACTGTAATAAAATAACTGTACTGTAATACTACATATTATAAAACGCGTGTGGGAAGTAAAACCAGTGCCCTATATGCATACTACATACAAATATAAAATGTATATACAAAACATATCTAAACGTAGTGTTAATATGAATTATACAAAACAAATCACTGAATTAAATTTTAAATGAACTGAAATGTATTTGAAACAACATAAAACTATAAATACGTACTTGTCGCCATTTATCCCTAAATTGGTGTCACGGCCTCCTGTAGTTTCAGCTAATAAACATTGCCCATACTGTTAACGTTAGTGTGTTGTCTATAATGAACGCAAATATTTCCGAAAAATATGTCATTATTTTACTATTATTTATTATTTTTAAAACACCATCGCGCAAAATATAATGTAAACGCACGTTTGTTAAGTGTTTTACAGAATCTTTCTCCCCTCTGTAAAAACCACTTCCTAACCTGGCATCGTAGTATACTATACCAAGGATAAAAAAATGTTGCTCATAATTTAATCAACATAGTTATAAAGAATACCTCAAATATAAAGCTAAAAGTGTTGGCTTGAAAGTAAAGTCAGTGAAAATGGAGTTTACGAAGGTTAACATAAAGAATCGGAAGAATGTAAGGAAAATAGTGAAAACAAAGGAGAATTAGTAGTTTATTTACCTCGGCAGTATTGTATCTAAGGATGAGCGAGCAACTAGTGATGTAAAGTCAAGAATTCATAAGGCAAATGCAGTTTTTATCCAACTATATCCTCTGTGGAAATACAGAGAAATTAAAACTAGAATGCTCCGTATTTTCAGGTCAAATATTAGGTCCCTGTTATTATAAGAACACGGAAACTGGAAAATGACTGCTGAGATAACGAGCCACCAGGTCATCTTATACAGGTTCTCATGAAGATCCTTTGCATATTTTGGCTAAACATTATTTACATTCAAAATTTATCTTCTTCTTCTTCATCAAGGTTTAGGCTTATTTACTAGCCTGTTCCGGTCCCAAATTGCTGGTGTTTCCATCTATTCTTTGGTCTTCCCAAACTTCTTCTTCCTCGTGGTGAATAACTGTATGCTGCTTTTGGTATTATATTCTCAGTCATCCTTGCCAAGTGTTCTTTCCAGTTTGTTCAGTATTTCACTATTGTTGAGATTAATTCTCCTACTTTTAGTTGTTGTTTTATTTCTGTGTTATGTTTTTTGTCAGTTCTTTGATATCCTGCTATTGGTCTGAGGAATTTAATTTCAGCAGCTTATATTCTGGCAGATTGTTGTGTTGTCACTGTCCATGTTTCGGATCCATAAGTAATAATAGGCACTGCCATTGTCTTGTATACTTTCATTTTATAGTCTTTCCTGGCTTTACTTTTCAAAGTTCTATTTAGTGTTCTTGTTATATAATTAAACTTACTTAGTTTGTTATTTATATCTGGTTCCGCTGTGTATGATATTTTTCAATCTAGGTAGTTATATCTTACCACTTGTTCTATCGGTTTATTTTCTAATATTATCTTTGTCCGAACTAGATGAGCGCCCTTGAAGGCCATTGTTTTTTATTTTTCTGATGATATTTCCATGTTGTATTTTGTTATATTTAATTTAGTTTATATAGCATTCTTTGTAGTTCGTCCTCTGTTTTTGCTATTAAAATCCGGTCATCTGCAAAGGCTAGTGTTTTATTACTATATTTCCTACGTTAATTCCTCCAGTCGTCATTTGCTTCCATGATCTTATCATGTCGTCAAAATAAATGTTAAAAAGAGTGGTTGATAGTGGACAACCTTGTGAAACTCCTCCTGTTATGTGTATTGTTCCTTTGATTTATTTTTATTTTTGTTTTCTCATACGTTTTCTTAATTATTGCTATCAAGTGTAGTGGAATTCCTTTTTAACTTAATATGTTCCATAGTTTTGGTCTAGACACTTTATCAAAGGCCTTATTATAATCTATAAAGAGGATGTGCGTCTCTAAGTTGAATTCTCTTCGCTTCTCTATTATTTGTTTTAAAGTGAATACGACAATCAAAATCTATGAAAAACAAAATGAAAAACCCGTTGATATCTAAATAAAAAGTAAGGAAATGAGATGGATTGGCCAAACTCTTAGGAAATATCACAATGCTATTGAGAGACATGTCCAGTTTAGAAACTCTCAGGGTCAGAGAGAACGATTAAAAACACGACCGTAGTTGAAAAAGAATGTGGAAGAGGAAGTTAGAAGAGAAAGAAAGACGTGGATAGCTTAGGAACTGCTTCGTTGAGGCCCTAAGAGCAGCAGAATATACTACTACTGCTACTACTATTATAGTAATAAAAACTCTTAAATCGAAAATATATAGTTTTAAATCAATAGAATAAAATTATACCATTTGCTATGAAATAAGGCTCATCTTCGAATACAAATAAAAAATATATATTTCTAATAGAAATACAGGATTTTACTCCAAACTATCAGTTCTACTAAAATCTATGCCTATGCACTAAGACGTTTAAATGCCTTGAAACCACCCTACTACATTTGAGCTAAAGAGCCACCATCCCGTAATTGTTACACGCTTTATATTAGCTTGACCTGTATCTATCTACGTAACGGAATCTTTCAACACGATTTTCACCCACTTAAAAACATTGAATCGACTTGAAACTTTGTATACTTGCAAAGGATCAATGACAATACAATAATGTCATAAATATTTTATAATATATAATAGGTTGCGCACTTATCGACTTTTTAGTCCATCGTTGTAAGAAATTAATATTACGCCTCTGGTAGCTCAGTTGGTAGAGTGGTGGACTGTAGTGGTATATAATTTCAGTAATCCATAGGTCGCTAGTTCAAATCCGGCCCGGAGGATTTTTTAGAAGAGTATTACTTTTAGCTCATACTACAATAGTATAGAATTTAAAGATATTTACATTTTTAGAAAACCAAACTAAAAAATAAAAAATAAATAATAGTTTAAAAAACTAAAACAACACGCTTTACAAAACCAAACTAAAAAATGAAAAATAATTTTAATTTCCAACATGCTTGGGATAAAATTAAAGTGGTCAACAAAAAAATCATCTCCAACACATCTAGAATAAAACTAGAGTTAACTACAAAAAAATAATTTTACCATCAAAAGCGTGTGGTGCTCTAAATCAATTAATATATTTGATAATAAACAGATATTGGTAAAAGTAAAGTCTCTAAGAAGAAAACGTAAAAACCATAAAAAGCACCCCACGCGTTTTTATGGTAAAATTATTTTTTTGTAGATAACTAGTTTTATTCTATATGTGTCGGAGATGATTTTTTTGTTGACCACTTTAATTTTATCCCAAGCGTGTTGGAAATTAAAATTATTTTTCATTTTTTAGTTCGGTTTTCTAATAAAGCGTGTTGTTTTAGTTTTTTAAACTATTTTTATTTTTTAATTTTTTAGTTTGGTTTTCTAATAAAGCGTGTTGTTTTAGTTTTTTTAACTATTATTCATTTTTAAACGTGATATTGATTTCGAAGTACTTCATATTTTCTACTGACCAAACAAAATTGTGATAAATCGATATATATTAATAATAGAATAAATGCGCACAAATTGTACAGAAAAAATATGTTACATAAGTTTTGTCATTAATTTGATTCACATATTTGCAGAATTCTACCAGGAATTTCCCTCGTTTTTTGCAGGTGGTTACATGGTAACGGTCTCATGCTTGCTCGCACAGTTCACACACACACAGTTGTTCCCGGGATCGTGGAAACACTAGGTCTAGCATGTCTTGTGGTGGTATCCATGCACTGCTATTGAGTTCACCAGGTGTCGGAGTTCATGATTGATTTAAATAAATCGACGTATTATCGAAATTCGGTTAGGTGTTTCCTGCATATACGAAAAACAACGAAATTAATGAAAGGACCTTCGGGTAATTTGGAACCCTGTTTTGAATTTGTTGTTTTTCTTCTTTTACTTAAGGGATTTGAATTTTGTTTAATTACAGTGATTATCATTAGTGTTGTAACTATGAAATAGCATTGATATTTTATTCAAATATGGAAACATCTCATAATTTATAAACTTTTTTACATTACAAGAAATTTCCACTTTAACTTCCATGTTCGGATAAAGTGGACCCCATAGTCCACCTTAGCTTTTAGTTTATTTTTAAGTTTCTTTACTCTATTAATGTATACAGACAGGCCCACATTAATCTTTAAATATTTATGACTGATCATAATTAAAAAGCGTTGATATTTATTTACTGTTATGAAAAAAAAATTGTTGATTATGACATTCACACATCATTCAACTGCAGAAAGCAATGGTCTTTGGGTTTAGTAAAATTACAAGGATAACAAATAACATTAACTAAGAGAATGGTGGTTTTCACAGATAGCTTTCTCGTTGATAAAATATAGGTATTCGTGTAAAGTGGAGCCAGAGGGTCCACATTAACCTAATTCCTCTGTTATGTTTAATTATTTTATACAGCCACCAAGTCACATAATATCAAACCAAACCCGACAGTATATTAAAACATCATCTACATAATATAATATATTTAGGACTTTTTTCAACATTTGTAATATTCAATAGCAGAAATTAATAATTGATTCTTAGCTTGAAAACTTTTAAAGTGGTCATTTTCATATATATCACATAAATAAAAAAAACTGGCATTGAACCCGTCAAAGTAGATGAGGGGAAGAAGTTAAAATAGTTTCTGTTCGAGGGCAGCACCAAATAAAGAAGATATTAACAGGGTTCATTTTACCCCAACTTCCCTATACATTTCAGTAGGACATGTACTCAGTGCTTTCAATGCAGAATGTAATTAAGACAGTAGTCATGCAGATTACTAGTCTTGTATTACCCTTGTAGACAGATCATTTAAAACAGAAGCCAATGAATACATCTGGAAAATATTTTTATCATTTGAACATCACCCTCGACGTTAACCAGTGTCGTTGGAAATAAGTCAGCATGCCACGTTCGGCATTCACCGTTCGAAATTTGTATGAATTTAAGGATTGCTGACTACCATGTAGCTGAAGGAGAAAGGAATATGCGGTAGTCAACGTTTAATGTAGGACCGAGCCCACTGCAATGTGAACTTATTGGGTGGAAATAAGAGGTCCTGTTCTAATGAATTGAGGATATATCCGAGCACCCACAATTTATAGTTTTCTTGTTTCAGTTCACGGGACAGCATCCAATCTTCTTCTTCTTACTTTCCAGGATTAGGTCAATGCAACCATTTTCCGGTCTCAAGTCCATCGTTTCCTTGGCCGTCCCAAAGATCTTTTTCCATCTTGCATTGTCAATTCTGTCTAAATGTTCTTTCCATTAGTATTTGTGCTCGTATAGTTTATCGAGTATTGAAAATATCTCCAGCATCTAATCTTGTTAAATAAATACTGAACTTTGAAAAATATTGTACTACGCAAAATGATTGACTGTGACGTTTCACTTTCCGATTGGTTTGAATTGGAGAAGGATAAGTTCTTTAAAGTGGTGGGGGAGTACCAGCATAACAGTTTCCTTTGTATAAATACAAGCAATTTTCAGTACCGTGTATTTAAAACGATTTGCGTTTCTTAGAATGTGTACACCAAGTAAATTACCTATACGGTAATTATGTTCACTCCATATTCTATTTCCGAAACCTTTATTCGCAAAATTATTTTCAACATTCAATATGGGTATGTTCATTTCATTTCTGATAATCTGAGGTTGAATAAAAATACACCTCGACTTCGTCGCTCATGATTTTTTCAAAAAACACAACCTATTATTAGATTGCTGTTCATAATAATTAACTCTTACAAATAGAATATATCAATTGTAATATAACATTCTATATTATTCCAGTTTTTACAGATGATGTGGCTTTAGTGAACCATCAAGCTGCAATTTGCGTGCGCTTAAATTTGGACAATATAAACTTCTTTTTAAAAGTTAAATACACCCTCTAACACAAAAATATTAATAATGTCATGTAATTAGTTTCAGATAATACTTTATTAGGAGTTTTTCACAACCCTTTCTCGGAAATGTACATACATAATAATGAATATTGATCTGTAATGGACAATGTACTATACAGTAAAATCTGCAAAATAAAAATGAAGTATTTTTGTTCAATACAAACTTTCATTAACAATCTTAGGTTTAAGTTAAATGATAGCAAAAGTGATAGATTTACTGTATATGAATTTGTAGGTCAGCTGAAATTTATATTTTTATTTCAGACATACGGGAAAGCAGAACTTACAGGACTACACTAAGCATTATTATAAAAACATTTTGAGTATATTAGAGTACAGTATATAAATTCACTTAGTTGATACCATCCGCGTACATTTTTCCTCCTACATCATGCATTGGACGTGACAATACTTAACGTCTTTTAAGAAATATATATATATATATATTTGGTACACAAGAAATTAATCAGGGTATTGACATAATTGTACGCTACAAATTGGAAGGTCGAGGGTTGGAATCCCAGTTGGGTCAGGGTTTTTAAACTGAACCAAAATTTCTGGTGGCCCCATGGCACTGGGGTCGACTAGGTCTCTAACTGAAATGTGTATCAGACTCTAGAACAAGTGGGAGCCTTAACCTGCTGCTACCCCAAGAGTGTCCTATGGCCTGTAGTGGGATCACTTTACCTTATTTACAAATTGGAAGGTCGAGGGTTGGAATCCCAGTTGGGTCAGGGTTTTTAAACTGAACCAAAATTTCTGGTGGCCCCATGGCACTGGGGTCGACTAGGTCTCTAACTGAAATGTGTATGAGACTCTAGAACAAGTGGGAGCCTTAACCTGCTGCTACCCCAAGAGTGTCCTATGGCCTGTAGTGGGATCACTTTACCTTATTTACAAATTGGAAGGTCGAGGGTTGGAATCCCAGTTGGGTCAGGGTTTTTAAACTGAACCAAAATTTCTGGTGGCCCCATGGCACTGGGGTCGACTAGGTCTCTAACTGAAATGTGTATCAGACTCTAGAACAAGTGGGAGCCTTAACCTGCTGCTACCCCAAGAGTGTCCTATGGCCTGTAGTGGTATCACTTTACCTTATTTACAAATTGGAAGGTCGAGGGTTGGAATCCCAGTTGGGTCAGGGTTTTTAAACTGAACCAAAATTTCTGGTGGCCCCATGGCACTGGGGTCGACTAGGTCTCTAACTGAAATGTGTATGAGACTCTAGAACAAGTGGGAGCCTTAACCTGCTGCTACCCCAAGAGTGTCCTATGGCCTGTAGTGGGATCACTTTACCTTATTTACAAATTGGAAGGTCGAGGGTTGGAATCCCAGTTGGGTCAGGGTTTTTAAACTGAACCAAAATTTCTGGTGGCCCCATGGCACTGGGTCGACTAGGTCTCTAACTGAAATGTGTATCAGACTCTAGAACAAGTGGGAGCCTTAACCTGCTGCTACCCCAAGAGTGTCCTATGGCCTGTAGTGGTATCACTTTACCTTATTTACAAATTGGAAGGTCGAGGGTTGGAATCCCAGTTGGGTCAGGGTTTTTAAACTGAACCAAAATTTCTGGTGGCCCCATGGCACTGGGGTCGACTAGGTCTCTAACTGAAATGTGTATGAGACTCTAGAACAAGTGGGAGCCTTAACCTGCTGCTACCCCAAGAGTGTCCTATGGCCTGTAGTGGGATCACTTTACCTTATTTACAAATTGGAAGGTCGAGGGTTGGAATCCCAGTTGGGTCAGGGTTTTTAAACTGAACCAAATTTCTGGTGGCCCCATGGCACTGGGGTCGACTAGGTCTCTAACTGAAATGTGTATCAGACTCTAGAACAAGTGGGAGCCTTAACCTGCTGCTACCCCAAGAGTGTCCTATGGCCTGTAGTGGTATCACTTTACCTTATTTACAAATTGGAAGGTCGAGGGTTGGAATCCCAGTTGGGTCAGGGTTTTTAAACTGAACCAAAATTTCTGGTGGCCCCATGGCACTGGGGTCGACTAGGTCTCTAACTGAAATGTGTATGAGACTCTAGAACAAGTGGGAGCCTTAACCTGCTGCTACCCCAAGAGTGTCCTATGGCCTGTAGTGGGATCACTTTACCTTATTTACAAATTGGAAGGTCGAGGGTTGGAATCCCAGTTGGGTCAGGGTTTTTAAACTGAACCAAAATTTCTGGTGGCCCCATGGCACTGGGGTCGACTAGGTCTCTAACTGAAATGTGTATGAGACTCTAGAACAAGTGGGAGCCTTACCTGCTGCTGCTACCCCAAGAGTGTCCTATGGCCTTGGTGTATGTGGGATCACTTTACCTTATTTACAAATTGGAAGGTCGAGGGTTGGAATCCCAGTTGGGTCAGGGTTTTTAAACTGAACCAAAATTTCTGGTGGCCCCATGGCACTGGGGTCGACTAGGTCTCTAACTGAAATGTGTATGAGACTCTAGAACAAGTGGGAGCCTTAACCTGCTGCTACCCCAAGAGTGTCCTATGGCCTGTAGTGGGATCACTTTACCTTATTTACAAATTGGAAGGTCGAGGGTTGGAATCCCAGTTGGGTCAGGGTTTTTAAACTGAACCAAAATTTCTGGTGGCCCCATGGCACTGGGGTCGACTAGGTCTCTAACTGAAATGTGTATGAGACTCTAGAACAAGTGGGAGCCTTAACCTGCTGCTACCCCAAGAGTGTCCTATGGCCTGTAGTGGGATCACTTTACCTTATTTACAAATTGGAAGGTCGAGGGTTGGAATCCCAGTTGGGTCAGGGTTTTTAAAGTGAACCAAAATTTCTGGTGGCCCCATGGCACTGGGGTCGACTAGGTCTCTAACTGAAATGTGTATGAGACTCTAGAACAAGTGGGAGCCTTAACCTGCTGCTACCCCAAGAGTGTCCTATGGCCTGTAGTGGGATCACTTTACCTTATTTACAAATTGGAAGGTCGAGGGTTGGAATCCCAGTTGGGTCAGGGTTTTTAAACTGAACCAAAATTTCTGGTGGCCCCATGGCACTGGGGTCGACTAGGTCTCTAACTGAAATGTGTATGAGACTCTAGAACAAGTGGGAGCCTTACCTGCTGCTACCCCAAGAGTGTCCTATGGCCTGTAGTGGGATCACTTTACCTTATTTACAAATTGGAAGGTCGAGGGTTGGAATCCCAGTTGGGTCAGGGTTTTTAAACTGAACCAAAATTTCTGGTGGCCCCATGGCACTGGGGTCGACTAGGTCTCTAACTGAAATGTGTATGAGACTCTAGAACAAGTGGGAGCCTTAACCTGCTGCTACCCCAAGAGTGTCCTATGGCCTGTAGTGGGATCACTTTACCTTATTTACAAATTGGAAGGTCGAGGGTTGGAATCCCAGTTGGGTCAGGGTTTTTAAACTGAACCAAAATTTCTGGTGGCCCCATGGCACTGGGGTCGACTAGGTCTCTAACTGAAATGTGTATGAGACTCTAGAACAAGTGGGAGCCTTAACCTGCTGCTACCCCAAGAGTGTCCTATGGCCTGTAGTGGGATCACTTTACCTTATTTACAAATTGGAAGGTCGAGGGTTGGAATCCCAGTTGGGTCAGGGTTTTTAAACTGAACCAAAATTTCTGGTGGCCCCATGGCACTGGGGTCGACTAGGTCTCTAACTGAAATGTGTATCAGACTCTAGAACAAGTGGGAGCCTTAACCTGCTGCTACCCCAAGAGTGTCCTATGGCCTGTAGTGGGATCACTTTACCTTATTTACAAATTGGAAGGTCGAGGGTTGGAATCCCAGTTGGGTCAGGGTTTTTAAACTGAACCAAAATTTCTGGTGGCCCCATGGCACTGGGGTCGACTAGGTCTCTAACTGAAATGTGTATCAGACTCTAGAACAAGTGGGAGACCTTAACCTGCTGCTACCCCAAGAGTGTCCTATGGCCTGTAGTGGTATCACTTTACCTTATTTACAAATTGGAAGGTCGAGGGTTGGAATCCCAGTTGGGTCAGGGTTTTTAAACTGAACCAAAATTTCTGGTGGCCCCATGGCACTGGGGTCGACTAGGTCTCTAACTGAAATGTGTATCAGACTCTAGAACAGTGGGAGCCTTAACCTGCTGCTACCCCAAGAGTGTCCTATGGCCTGTAGTGGGATCACTTTACCTTATTTACAAATGGAAGGTCGAGGGTTGGAATCCCAGTTGGGTCAGGGTTTTTAAACTGAACCAAAATTTCTGGTGGCCCCATGGCACTGGGTCGACTAGGTCTCTAACTGAAATGTGTATGAGACTCTAGAACAAGTGGGAGCCTTAACCTGCTGCTACCCCAAGAGTGTCCTATGGCCTGTAGTGGGATCACTTTACCTTATTACAAATTGGAAGGTCGAGGGTTGGAATCCCAGTTGGGTCAGGGTTTTTAAACTGAACCAAAATTTCTGGTGGCCCCATGGCACTGGGGTCGACTAGGTCTCTAACTGAAATGTGTATGAGACTCTAGAACAAGTGGGAGCCTTAACCTGCTGCTACCCCAAGAGTGTCCTATGGCCTGTAGTGGTATCACTTTACCTTATTTACAAATTGGAAGGTCGAGGGTTGGAATCCCAGTTGGGTCAGGGTTTTTAAACTGAACCAAAATTTCTGGTGGCCCCATGGCACTGGGGTCGACTAGGTCTCTAACTGAAATGTGTATCAGACTCTAGAACAAGTGGGAGCCTTAACCTGCTGCTACCCCAAGAGTGTCCTATGGCCTGTAGTGGGATCACTTTACCTTATTTACAATTGGAAGGTCGAGGGTTGGAATCCCAGTTGGGTCAGGGTTTTTAAACTGAACCAAAATTTCTGGTGGCCCCATGGCACTGGGGTCGACTAGGTCTCTAACTGAAATGTGTATGAGACTCTAGAACAAGTGGGAGCCTTAACCTGCTGCTACCCCAAGAGTGTCCTATGGCCTGTAGTGGTATCACTTTACCTTATTTACAAATTGGAAGGTCGAGGGTTGGAATCCCAGTTGGGTCAGGGTTTTTAAACTGAACCAAAATTTCTGGTGGCCCCATGGCACTGGGGTCGACTAGGTCTCTAACTGAAATGTGTATCAGACTCTAGAACAAGTGGGAGCCTTAACCTGCTGCTACCCCAAGAGTGTCCTATGGCCTGTAGTGGGATCACTTTACCTTATTTACAAATTGGAAGGTCGAGGGTTGGAATCCCAGTTGGGTCAGGGTTTTTAAACTGAACCAAAATTTCTGGTGGCCCCATGGCACTGGGGTCGACTAGGTCTCTAACTGAAATGTGTATGAGACTCTAGAACAAGTGGGAGCCTTAACCTGCTGCTACCCCAAGAGTGTCCTATGGCCTGTAGTGGTATCACTTTACCTTATTTACAAATTGGAAGGTCGAGGGTTGGAATCCCAGTTGGGTCAGGGTTTTTAAACTGAACCAAAATTTCTGGTGGCCCCATGGCACTGGGGTCGACTAGGTCTCTAACTGAAATGTGTATCGACTCTAGAACAGTGGGAGCCTTAACCTGCTGCTACCCCAAGAGTGTCCTATGGCCTGTAGGGGATCACTTTACCTTATTTACAAATTGGAAGGTCGAGGGTTGGAATCCCAGTTGGGTCAGGGTTTTTAAACTGAACCAAAATTTCTGGTGGCCCCATGGCACTGGGGTCGACTAGGTCTCTAACTGAAATGTGTATCAGACTCTAGAACAAGTGGGAGCCTTAACCTGCTGCTACCCCAAGAGTGTCCTATGGCCTGTAGTGGGATCACTTTACCTTATTTACAAATTGGAAGGTCGAGGGTTGGAATCCCAGTTGGGTCAGGGTTTTTAAACTGAACCAAAATTTCTGGTGGCCCCATGGCACTGGGGTCGACTAGGTCTCTAACTGAAATGTGTATCAGACTCTAGAACAAGTGGGAGCCTTAACCTGCTGCTACCCCAAGAGTGTCCTATGGCCTGTAGTGGGATCACTTTACCTTATTTACAAATTGGAAGGTCGAGGGTTGGAATCCCAGTTGGGTCAGGGTTTTTAAACTGAACCAAAATTTCTGGTGGCCCCATGGCACTGGGGTCGACTAGGTCTCTAACTGAAATGTGTATGAGACTCTAGAACAAGTGGGAGCCTTAACCTGCTGCTACCCCAAGAGTGTCCTATGGCCTGTAGTGGGATCACTTTACCTTATTTACAAATTGGAAGGTCGAGGGTTGGAATCCCAGTTGGGTCAGGGTTTTTAAACTGAACCAAAATTTCTGGTGGCCCCATGGCACTGGGGTCGACTAGGTCTCTAACTGAAATGTGTATGAGACTCTAGAACAAGTGGGAGCCTTAACCTGCTGCTACCCCAAGAGTGTCCTATGGCCTGTAGTGGTATCACTTTACCTTATTTACAAATTGGAAGGTCGAGGGTTGGAATCCCAGTTGGGTCAGGGTTTTTAAACTGAACCAAAATTTCTGGTGGCCCCATGGCACTGGGGTCGACTAGGTCCTCTAACTGAAATGTGTATCAGACTCTAGAACAAGTGGGAGCCTTAACCTGCTGCTACCCCAAGAGTGTCCTATGGCCTGTAGTGGGATCACTTTACCTTATTTACAAATTGGAAGGTCGAGGGTTGGAATCCCAGTTGGGTCAGGGTTTTTAAACTGAACCAAATTTCTGGTGGCCCCATGGCACTGGGGTCGACTAGGTCTCTAACTGAAATGTGTATGAGACTCTAGAACAAGTGGGAGCCTTAACCTGCTGCTAACCCCAAGAGTGTCCTATGGCCTGTAGTGGTATCACTTTACCTTATTTACAAATTGGAAGGTCGAGGGTTGGAATCCCAGTTGGGTCAGGGTTTTAAACTGAACCAAAATTTCTGGTGGCCCCATGGCACTGGGGTCGACTAGGTCTCTAACTGAAATGTGTATCAGACTCTAGAACAAGTGGGAGCCTTAACCTGCTGCTACCCCAAGAGTGTCCTATGGCCTGTAGTGGGATCACTTTACCTTATTTACAAATTGGAAGGTCGAGGGTTGGAATCCCAGTTGGGTCAGGGTTTTTAAACTGAACCAAAATTTCTGGTGGCCCCATGGCACTGGGGTCGACTAGGTCTCTAACTGAAATGTGTATGAGACTCTAGAACAAGTGGGAGCCTTAACCTGCTGCTACCCCAAGAGTGTCCTATGGCCTGTAGTGGTATCACTTACCTTATTTACAAATTGGAAGGTCGAGGGTTGGAATCCCAGTTGGGTCAGGGTTTTTAAACTGAACCAAAATTTCTGGTGGCCCCATGGCACTGGGGTCGACTAGGTCTCTAACTGAAATGTGTATGAGACTCTAGAACAAGTGGGAGCCTTAACCTGCTGCTACCCCAAGAGTGTCCTATGGCCTGTAGTGGTATCACTTTACCTTATTTACAAATTGGAAGGTCGAGGGTTGGAATCCCAGTTGGGTCAGGGTTTTTAAACTGAACCAAAATTTCTGGTGGCCCCATGGCACTGGGGTCGACTAGGTCTCTAACTGAAATGTGTATCAGACTCTAGAACAAGTGGGAGCCTTAACCTGCTGCTACCCCAAGAGTGTCCTATGGCCTGTAGTGGGATCACTTTACCTTATTTACAAATTGGAAGGTCGAGGGTTGGAATCCCAGTTGGGTCAGGGTTTTTAAACTGAACCAAAATTTCTGGTGGCCCCATGGCACTGGGGTCGACTAGGTCTCTAACTGAAATGTGTATGAGACTCTAGAACAAGTGGGAGCCTTAACCTGCTGCTACCCCAAGAGTGTCCTATGGCCTGTAGTGGGATCACTTTACCTTATTTACAAATTGGAAGGTCGAGGGTTGGAATCCCAGTTGGGTCAGGGTTTTTAAAACTGAACCAAAATTTCTGGTGGCCCCATGGCACTGGGGTCGACTAGGTCTCTAACTGAAATGTGTATGAGACTCTAGAACAAGTGGGAGCCTTAACCTGCTGCTACCCCAAGAGTGTCCTATGGCCTGTAGTGGTATCACTTTACCTTATTTACAAATTGGAAGGTCGAGGGTTGGAATCCCAGTTGGGTCAGGGTTTTTAAACTGAACCAAAATTTCTGGTGGCCCCATGGCACTGGGGTCGACTAGGTCTCTAACTGAAATGTGTATGAGACTCTAGAACAAGTGGGAGCCTTAACCTGCTGCTACCCCAAGAGTGTCCTATGGCCTGTAGTGGGATCACTTTACCTTATTTACAAATTGGAAGGTCGAGGGTTGGAATCCCAGTTGGGTCAGGGTTTTTAAACTGAACCAAAATTTCTGGTGGCCCCATGGCACTGGGGTCGACTAGGTCTCTAACTGAAATGTGTATGAGACTCTAGAACAAGTGGGAGCCTTAACCTGCTGCTACCCCAAGAGTGTCCTATGGCCTGTAGTGGGATCACTTTACCTTATTTACAAATTGGAAGGTCGAGGGTTGGAATCCCAGTTGGGTCAGGGTTTTTAAACTGAACCAAAATTTCTGGTGGCCCCATGGCACTGGGGTCGACTAGGTCTCTAACTGAAATGTGTATGAGACTCTAGAACAAGTGGGAGCCTTAACCTGCTGCTACCCCAAGAGTGTCCTATGGCCTGTAGTGGGATCACTTTACCTTATTTACAAATTGGAAGGTCGAGGGTTGGAATCCCAGTTGGGTCAGGGTTTTTAAACTGAACCAAAATTTCTGGTGGCCCCATGGCACTGGGGTCGACTAGGTCTCTAACTGAAATGTGTATGAGACTCTAGAACAAGTGGGAGCCTTAACCTGCTGCTACCCCAAGAGTGTCCTATGGCCTGTAGTGGGATCACTTTACCTTATTTACAAATTGGAAGGTCGAGGGTTGGAATCCCAGTTGGGTCAGGGTTTTTAAACTGAACCAAAATTTCTGGTGGCCCCATGGCACTGGGGTCGACTAGGTCTCTAACTGAAATGTGTATGAGACTCTAGAACAAGTGGGAGCCTTAACCTGCTGCTACCCCAAGAGTGTCCTATGGCCTGTAGTGGGATCACTTTACCTTATTTACAAATTGGAAGGTCGAGGGTTGGAATCCCAGTTGGGTCAGGGTTTTTAAACTGAACCAAAATTTCTGGTGGCCCCATGGCACTGGGGTCGACTAGGTCTCTAACTGAAATGTGTATGAGACTCTAGAACAAGTGGGAGCCTTAACCTGCTGCTACCCCAAGAGTGTCCTATGGCCTGTAGTGGGATCACTTTACCTTATTTACAAATTGGAAGGTCGAGGGTTGGAATCCCAGTTGGGTCAGGGTTTTTAAACTGAACCAAAATTTCTGGTGGCCCCATGGCACTGGGGTCGACTAGGTCTCTAACTGAAATGTGTATGAGACTCTAGAACAAGTGGGAGCCTTAACCTGCTGCTACCCCAAGAGTGTCCTATGGCCTGTAGTGGGATCACTTTACCTTATTTACAAATTGGAAGGTCGAGGGTTGGAATCCCAGTTGGGTCAGGGTTTTTAAACTGAACCAAAATTTCTGGTGGCCCCATGGCACTGGGGTCGACTAGGTCTCTAACTGAAATGTGTATGAGACTCTAGAACAAGTGGGAGCCTTAACCTGCTGCTACCCCAAGAGTGTCCTATGGCCTGTAGTGGGATCACTTTACCTTATTTACAAATTGGAAGGTCGAGGGTTGGAATCCCAGTTGGGTCAGGGTTTTTAAACTGAACCAAAATTTCTGGTGGCCCCATGGCACTGGGGTCGACTAGGTCTCTAACTGAAATGTGTATGAGACTCTAGAACAAGTGGGAGCCTTAACCTGCTGCTACCCCAAGAGTGTCCTATGGCCTGTAGTGGTATCACTTTACCTTATTTACAAATTGGAAGGTCGAGGGTTGGAATCCCAGTTGGGTCAGGGTTTTTAAACTGAACCAAAATTTCTGGTGGCCCCATGGCACTGGGGTCGACTAGGTCTCTAACTGAAATGTGTATGAGACTCTAGAACAAGTGGGAGCCTTAACCTGCTGCTACCCCAAGAGTGTCCTATGGCCTGTAGTGGGATCACTTTACCTTATTTACAAATTGGAAGGTCGAGGGTTGGAATCCCAGTTGGGTCAGGGTTTTTAAACTGAACCAAAATTTCTGGTGGCCCCATGGCACTGGGGTCGACTAGGTCTCTAACTGAAATGTGTATGAGACTCTAGAACAAGTGGGAGCCTTAACCTGCTGCTACCCCAAGAGTGTCCTATGGCCTGTAGTGGTATCACTTTACCCTTATTTACAAATTGGAAGGTCGAGGGTTGGAATCCCAGTTGGGTCAGGGTTTTTAAACTGAACCAAAATTTCTGGTGGCCCCATGGCACTGGGGTCGACTAGGTCTCTAACTGAAATGTGTATGAGACTCTAGAACAAGTGGGAGCCTTAACCTGCTGCTACCCCAAGAGTGTCCTATGGCCTGTAGTGGGATCACTTTACCTTATTTACAAATTGGAAGGTCGAGGGTTGGAATCCCAGTTGGGTCAGGGTTTTTTAAACTGAACCAAAATTTCTGGTGGCCCCATGGCACTGGGGTCGACTAGGTCTCTAACTGAAATGTGTATGAGACTCTAGAACAAGTGGGAGCCTTAACCTGCTGCTACCCCAAGAGTGTCCTATGGCCTGTAGTGGGATCACTTTACCTTATTTACAAATTGGAAGGTCGAGGGTTGGAATCCCAGTTGGGTCAGGGTTTTTAAACTGAACCAAAATTTCTGGTGGCCCCATGGCACTGGGGTCGACTAGGTCTCTAACTGAAATGTGTATGAGACTCTAGAACAAGTGGGAGCCTTAACCTGCTGCTACCCCAAGAGTGTCCTATGGCCTGTAGTGGGATCACTTTACCTTATTTACAAATTGGAAGGTCGAGGGTTGGAATCCCAGTTGGGTCAGGGTTTTTAAACTGAACCAAAATTTCTGGTGGCCCCATGGCACTGGGGTCGACTAGGTCTCTAACTGAAATGTGTATGAGACTCTAGAACAAGTGGGAGCCTTAACCTGCTGCTACCCCAAGAGTGTCCTATGGCCTGTAGTGGGATCACTTTACCTTATTTACAAATTGGAAGGTCGAGGGTTGGAATTCCAGTTGGGTCAGGGTTTTTAAACTGAACCAAAATTTCTGGTGGCCCCATGGCACTGGGGTCGACTAGGTCTCTAACTGAAATGTGTATGAGACTCTAGAACAAGTGGGAGCCTTAACCTGCTGCTACCCCAAGAGTGTCCTATGGCCTGTAGTGGGATCACTTTACCTTATTTACAAATTGGAAGGTCGAGGGTTGGAATTCCAGTTGGGTCAGGGTTTTTAAACTGAACCAAAATTTCTGGTGGCCCCATGGCACTGGGGTCGACTAGGTCTCTAACTGAAATGTGTATGAGACTCTAGAACAAGTGGGAGCCTTAACCTGCTGCTACCCCAAGAGTGTCCTATGGCCTGTAGTGGGATCACTTTACCTTATTCACGTAATTGTACAAATCTATTCTGAATTGAATGCTTCGTTTTGAGACTAATTCTAATGAACAGCGAGAAGCAGAACTAGATGAAATATAATATCAAGTATTTGTACTGAAAAAAAAAAACTATTTCGATGTAAAATTAACAATTTCTCAAAGAATAGATTTGCATTCATGCCTGAATGTACTCATGTGTTGCCCTTAAGATATCATACTACAGATTGATTGATGGTTGATCATGAGAGCAATTGCGCTATTAGTTATGACACCGTTGGGCATAACCCATAGCATTTCCATTAATTGGACACAATATCAGCATTTGGTATGATGTATTCCATAGTTATGAATGTTACACTAGCTTGTATGTTAATATTTGGCATTTATGGCGATAACATTTCATGGGCGAAAAATCAGAACGTTCATTTTTAGAAATTGAAGTGAAATAACTCTCTAGAGTGTTAAAAAGTGAAATGCATGCAGAATAAATAAACAAAATTGTAAAACTAAATATAGATAGACTAGATCCTTCAATTAAATTATTGCATTATACAGGCGAAAAATGTATTCTCCCGAATATTTCATCTCAATCGAGTTCTGATTGAATAAAAGGACATTGGGAGATTTTACTTAAACTTTCGTATTAACTTTAGCCACACAAATGACCTTACAGTAGTACCCGAAGGGCATTGGGAGGGTTTCAAAGTTTGGAGGAAATTACACTGATCCTGAAAATTGCTGAAAACTACAGGACGGCCTACACTAAGCCATAAGAATCAGCACATATTATTCATGCTGAGAAATAAAGATACACAACGTCCTAAAATAAGTCCTTGAAACGAACATCGATAGTACGTACTCGGAAATACGGGAGGGTCAATAATAAGATATTGTAACCAACATCGATTATTTCTTGTGAATTTATTCTTACTGTTCTTATGGAAGCTAAATTATGTAGACATGAGTATGGCATTATATGAGCAAGTGCTTCTGAAAAGTTTCCCTCATACGAAACTGTTCAAACTGCAAAGCTATGCAAGTAACAGAAAACGGTGCTCTTTTTTCCTTAGTACGATTTACTCACTGTGCTATGACGGAAACGTATACCTCGGTGGAATTCAGGACGACACGAGAGCAATTGAGACAGCGTAACTAGCTCATGTGAACCAACACACACTTATGTTGTAATTATATTTTTTACAAAATAATTCCTTATTCGAATCTATCTTTTTTTTAACTCGATGGATTATAAGATTGTAAAAATTAATAACTGTTTAGGTACCATCTTTCTCATGTTAATTTAATTATCTTAAATTGTAGGCCTTTCGGAACATGACCACATCAGCAAAAAGTTACCATTTTTCGCTCTTTATAATAATTTTATAGAGTGCGTTGATATTGGTGAATGCGTTCTCATTTAAAGTCATAGTGCTGTCGACTTGTATTAAAATTTCTATTTACTTCTCTATGTTTATTTTTAAGATTTTATCTTCTTTTAATGGACCGCAGTAAAGATATGTTCTCTTTTCTATATCATCACCAGTCCCCATTATATGCTTGGGAATAACTGGATTTACATTCCGCATATTTAAAATCTTTAAAATGTATTTTAAATCTGGTCATATAATTTTTGCTCCTTCTATGTCTTCTACGTTTTCAAACGAAAAATTTGTAAAATAAACGTTTGACATTTATTCTAAACTGGGTTTACTTGAAGTCTCCATAATTATATTTTTAATGTGGTTTTTCTAATCCCTATCAATTTTCCAACTTCAAAAGTTGTACTAATTATTTTTCAGATAATACATTTTTTTTATTTTAAAATGGTTGCCCTATATGCTTTTTTAATGTTTCGTTAAAAGAATAGCAACAAAAGGGATTAAGGGATATTTCTATCATTCAGCTCTCTCGAGATATCTTAAAGAATGTAAACATAATCAACGGGATGTTCATTTTTTTATGGAATTCTCTATTTCCGTCACCTAATCTAATTTAGATATGGTATTATGAGTAAAATGGACTGAATTTTCATCATCATCATCATCATAGTACATTCACGAATTTAGGCCATTTGTTGACCTGTTTCGGCCTCAAGAGAAACACCATCCAGAAGTCTTTTGAGTGGACGTCCTGGTCTTCTTCTTCCTGCAGGTTGATATCTTAACATTAGTTTGGGTATTTTGTGATCTTCCATTCGATGAACATGTTGTATCCATCTTGACTTATAATCAGAAATTTTGTTTTCTAAAGATTCCATGTGTAATTCTTCTAAGATGTCTTCATTTTTTTGTGATCTAGTAGTGTGTATCCTGCAGCCCTCCGAAGATATCTCATTTCAGCAGATCTAAGTCTCTGTATATCCTTCTGTTTCAACGTCCATACTTCGCTACCATACAAAAGAGTTGGAAGAGCCAGTGTTTTATACACTTTCAGTCTTGATTGCTTTTGGACTAACTGTGGTTTGAAGATAGAATTTATTAACCCTAAAATTCTTAAAAATTTAGATATTTTTGCATTTACATCCTTTTCTTCTTCATATGAGATATTGCATCCTAGATATGTAAAATTATTCACCTGCTCCAAAATTTTATTGTCCAGTACAATTTTACTTCTGACAGGATCTACACCTTGAAATGCCATAATTTTTGTTTTTTCTGTAGATATCTTTAATCCATATTCTTCTGTAATTTTGTTAAGTTCATACAGACCTTTCTGTAGATTATCTTCGGAATTTGCTATTTGAATTTTATATACGTTAATTTTTACAATCTTTTGTTGTTGAATTTATTTTCTTCTACATTATTACTAACAAAATTGAACACCCTACTCGTTCTGGCGTAATGCCTGGTTGAGGTATGAGATCAAACCCCTGTTATTGAAAGTTTACGGTACTTATATGTATTAGGATGCCAGGTGAAATATAGATTAAATGAAGTCCTTGGCATGAGCATGAAGAATTGGTGAAATTAACTTTTTGGCAAGAGAAAACGGGGACACTTGAGAAAAATGTGCCCTTGTTGTGATCCGTCCGCCACAACTCCACATGGAGTGACCGATGCGCATACACGGGACGCAGAGGTGGAAGACGAGTCTAACCCAGCCATCATCGGCTTGTGAGCAATACGATTCTGAGCATAATTTCTCAGAAGGAGCACGACAAGAGAGAACTTGAAAGAACACTTGAGGGGAAGTATCGATATTCCCTTGACAGAACAGCGATCGTTCATGTTCAGTAAAATGAGTCAGGTGTCATGGAGGAAAATACATTGACTCTTCATGTGAAGAATAGTATATTGCGATGCGAGGTTGGGAAGTGTTTTTTTACAGAATCGAGGAAAATGTTTATAAATCGAGCGATAGCGAGGTTCTTACTTTCCGAGATTCTGTAAAACACTTCACAAGTATGCGTTGTAGATTATTTTTTGCGCGATGGTATTTTCAAAATAATAAAGAATAATAAAATAACATATTTATCGGAAATATTTGAGTTTATTATAAACAATTGACTAACGTTAACAGTGTGGATAATGTTTATTATTTGAAACTACAGGAGGCCGTGATACCAATTTAGTGATAAAATGGCAACAAGTACTTATTTATTGTTTTATATTGATTCAAATAAAATTCAGTTAATTTAAAATGCAGTGATTTGTTCCGTATAATGTATATTAAAAGTACCTTTTGGATTTTTTTGTATATACATTGTATGTAGTAGGTCTATACATAGAGGGCAGTGTTTTACTTCCAACACGTGTGTTTGTAATATTACAATATAGTTATTTTTATTACAATATTGTTATTTAGGTTGGCAACCCCGAAATGTAGGAAGTTGAACTTTCAATCATGATCGGCATTGCTGTAAGTACGACAAAATGCACTATCGCGCAAAAACAATTGTTATTATAGAACAAGATAATACTGTGAAGTGTTTAATTTGTAATAAGATGCATTACTTTTAATACAGTACTTTATGTATATATAGGGTGTTTCAGAATAAGTATTACTCACTTCTAGGAGTTGTAGAGTGGACTTAGTAGATAAAGATTTGATGAGAAACCCATGTTCGGAAACGTACCAATTCGATGTAGAATAAGTTTGAAGATCGAAACACAATGTGCTGATATATGGTGTCTTGTATTTCAGAATAAGGGTCAGTTTCGCCAACAGAGGTAACTGTATTACGCCAGTTTCCCCCATATATAATACATTGCTTAAACTGGCGTAATACAGTTATCTCTGTTGGTAAAACCGACTCTAAGTGTAATAGATTTCTAGGGGTTGTACTACATGTGTGCTTCCACGTATTCGTTGCATAAAATGTATCTGCGATACATGTTTTCATACACACGCTCCACCAAAGACCTGGAGTATGATGAAAGAAGTTTAGCATTTGAATGAAAGGATTAGTGCCTCCCCCCCTTTCCTTCCTCCCCCCCCCCCACCCTTCCTCTCCCCCAACGACGATCGTCAATCTGACCTCGACAGGGTTTAGCTACAACCCCTAGAAGTCTGTAATAATTATGTTATTGGAAATACAAGACACACGCCTATAAGCCCATTGCAAGATTCAATCTTCAAACTTATTTTATATCGAAATTGTACATTTCGAGACATGTTGGGTTCCTTATCTACCCTTTATCTACTAAGTACCTCTATTTAAGACTCCTAGAAGATAGTGGGATATGTAGTCGGGAAACAGAACGGGAGGTATGTATGTATAATATATGAGAATATTTGATATGTATACATACTGTTGGTGTAACGGTGTTCGTTATAAAATGATTTTAGTAACAAAGAAAAAAATGTATATTATAAGAACATTTTTCACAAATAGGTTTAGTTCAATAAGGTCATCCACTTCTTAGTTTGCGAAAGTAACTAATGAAAATATTTTTAAGAAAATAATCACAACTATTTTTTTTCTCCTACCATAATTGTCCTAGTTACATTTGGTCAACTTTTTGATCCATGCATATTATTATTATTATTATTATTATTATTATTATTATTATTATTATTGTTAGTATTCTTATTATTTATTATTATCATTATTTTAAATTATATAACAAACATTATATGGATGCCAAATATGGACTCTTCCCTTAAGGGAGGAGAAAGATTATGAGTGTTTGTGAATAAAGTTCTTACGCAGATTTTTGGGCTACGGGGAGATTAACGAACAAGTGAATGTAGAAAAATGCATAATAGTAAGCTAGATAATCTTTATGGGAAACCAGATATAATAAGAACAGTTAAGTCTATTAGACTGCTATGGACAGGACATGTGGCACGAATGGCGAATGAATGAGTGATATGAAAACTTCTTGTAGGAATATCAAAGGAAATGCGCTTAGCAGGTAGAACAGAATGAGATGGAAGAATAATATTTACCATGATTTGACGGAGGTGAATTATATAGGGAATGATTGGAAAAACGTAGCTGAAAGCTAGAGATGTATGGAGATATGAAGTCCGCTCGACCATGAATTTCTTATTTCGATAGTGCCAGTGAGTTAGTTATTGTGACATAAAGAATAAACATTTAATTTCCAAAAAAAAACTAAAATACTTTATAATTATAGGACTAAACGGAATAATAATAATACTAATACTAATAATAATAATACTAATACTAATAATAATAATAATAATAATAATACATCCAAATAATTTGTACGGCAACATTACTTCTGCGCAATTCTAGAAACCGCCACTGTCTTCACGTCCCTATCCGTTTCTCGAAAACTTCAAGCCTCTCGCTCCTAGAGCAAAGAAATGTTCACGTGTGATCTAACCACTTGCGCAACATTATTATTTTAATACGTTGTTTAATTTGTTTTCAGTTCTCTGTGCTGTGTTTATATTTTTGTCATTATTTTAAAGTTATAGGCAATTTTTTAGTTCTATATTTTAAAGATCTAGGTAATTTTGAAGTTTATTAGCATGTATCCAATTATTCTTTTTTTTATCGGATTCCATTTCGATTTTATTTTTTAATGAGTGTAATTGTTGAAACTGTATAAAATATTATCATAAGTAATGCCACGAGTGATTTCCAAATTATCGATAAATTAACGAATCACGAAGTGAATCCATCTAGAGAATTTGTAAATCAAGAGTGGCGTTTGTTAGGACTATTTAACGAATAAAACTAAGCTGTATACTCACAAACCATTATTTAACTATAGTTATTTTAAAATATTTATATATTTAATGTAAACGACGATGTTTGAAAACAAATGAGAAACGATTGGTACGCTTTATTTGCTTCTTTTGTTCGGTCACTGCAACCAGATCATAATATTATTTATTGCCAAAACATTGCAATGTTGTAAGAATGCACCCTAGTGGAGACATTTTTAACTTACCTCATAGATATTAATTAATTTCTGATATTCTATGATGTAAATATGTCAAATATATTTTTCTGCGTCATTTCCTGGAAAATAATTCGTTTAAGAAAGTGCAAACAGTGGTTTCTTTTTTTGTGGTATAATCAACTGCTACAATTTTTTTTATATTATCTCTCGTATGCGCTACGTGTTGACATTCATACACTATATATATAATCTGGCAGCCGTATTTCTTGTGGAGTCAGTCACTGAAAAATAATGCTATGACCTATTCAGAATGTTAAAAAAGGAGATGCCTTCCTTATTATGATAAACTTTAGTTGGTAAATGTTAGGCGAAACACGACTGTGATTGGTTGTAAATAAAAAATCATTTAAATGTGATTGGTCATAGACTCTCATTTGGGGCATGAGTTAAATGGTGAAACAAATCTTCATACATCTATGCATAGTGAAAATGTATTGGGGTTGAGACGTTAGCTATCATCACTGAGTAATCAAGTTACAAGCAGCTGTATGTGGAGAGAATTACATAAAACCTATTACAGTGGGCTCTTAACATGAGGTACACTATACGTATATTGAAGTGTTTATTGGATTCATGGTAGTTAGTTAGTGAGCATCCATGTCTGTAGTGTGCTTTATCCTGATTGGAGATCAGTTCAAAATGAGCAAACCCTAACTTCAATCACTGATATAACATCTGTGCTCTACGTAGAGTGGAATGTGTCATATGCCCATTAGCTACCAACAGGCCATCATTCCCTCTCCGATGGTGCCTTTACATTGTTCATGGTGGAAGGGCTTGTCTGTTTAATTTATCCTGGCGGTAAAATATTGCTATCAGAAGAGTCACCCTTCCAGCAGGTCAAAAGGCGATAAACGAGAATAAAATAGATATATTGGTAAAAAGGTGATGATCTATCACTGTAAAAATAAAACCGTGAAGAAACGCAGGCACGCATTCCATTGGAGTCAAAGTAAAGAGTGATTCAGAAATATGGCTATACATTTGACTGCATTTTGTGACGAAAATATTATTATTAAAGAAAATATGATGTTATCATTGGAAAGGAATTCCTTCAAATTACAACAATAGAACAAAACAAAACTGATCACTGTTCACGTGCAGCTTGGCGGGTTGATTTTTGTGGGCTAGCGTCGAACGCCTCCACAATTCTCTTCGTTGTTTCTGCATCCGTGATAATGCGAGGCCTTCCAGGAGGTTTGATTTTCTGCATCCTTCCCGTTTCCAGCAGTCGTTTTCTCCACTTCCCCACAGTCGACGGCTGCAATGTTACGTTAAACTCACGTTTTGCCCATCTTGCGGCCTCACGATCATTAGCATACGTTATTGCCCATGCAGCAATTGTAATTTGCTGTTGCATATTCAACGCCATTTTAACTAATGACGTAAGTTCTACACTGTTTTGTTTTATTCCATTGTTGTAATTTGAATAATTGCCTTTCCAACGGTAATTTCATATTTTCTGTAATGGAAATATTTTCATCACATAACGCGATCAAACGTATAGCCATATTTATGATCACTCCGTAGTTAGCTATATTTTTATGGGTAACTGATTTAATAAGGATCGTTAAGTTTCATCAACTGCAATGAGCAGGATATGTACCACGACTGGGGGATGGGAGAGGGACATGGAAATTTACTGTAAAAAAGTCAAAGGGAAAGCGCCATTACGTTAGCCAAGAATGAGGTAGGAAAATAACATTAACCAAGGTTTGATGGAGGTGAATTATACAGGGAATGATTGGAAAATATTTGCTTGTGGTAGGGATATGGGGAGGGCTTATGTCCCCGCGGCAATGAAGCTTCGGATTATTTGGTGCCAGTGATTTAGCCAGGTATTAGATTATATCATTATCAATATTATTAATTTAACCATTAATTATTAAACTTATTGCTGACCACGGACCACTCAAAATGACATCTATACGAAAAGAAGTGTAATTAAATTAGTATGGTTCAAATTCTCCCCTGTGGGGGAAATATAGGTTTACAATACAATACAGTTATATAATTACCTATATTATTATTGTCTATTGATCTTATTATTATCTGACTTTCACGTAATTAGAGGAATTGCTGCTTTGTGCCAGTCTTACTGGAGTTTCATGTCAAGTAAACGCTTAATGGGATGTCCTCGTCTTCTTTTTCCTATTGGTTTATATTATTTAGATTCTTAATCTGTATTTTGGCACTATATCCACACATATTTTACTAATTTAGAATTATATATTATTTTTGCCAATTCTGGAGTTATTTTCAATTCCTCTACTATTTCAATGTTAGTATTGTGTACTAGTTTTCTATTTTTCACAAATGTATCTCATTTCTGCTGCCCCTATTCTTTGGCTTCTGTTATTTTAGGCCAAATGATCCAAGATTAGCTATCATGTAGAAGAGAGGGAATAGACAGAATGTTATGTATATATATATATATATAAGTTGACTTCAAATTGTTTGTACAAAATATTATATCAGTTATTTTTATAAAGCTAATTAACTTATATTTTTTTCTCAGAGGGCTCTGGTTCGATAATCGGTCGGCAGTTTACTGGGTGAGGCATTTTTAGAAGTTTTTCTCATCTGTAAGAACATTTTAGGAAACACAAATGCCGAAATAGTCCCCGAACACCATCTGGCCATCACAATCTTTCATATAATATTCGCCTTCTTTAGCATGAATGTGTGAGTCAGTGGTGTGTCTTAAATATTCGTGTTGCCTAAGAAATGACCTTGGCATTACTTATTTCCATGATGGTCCTCCATGTCCTCGCGTGACCAAAAATTGTATGTGATCAAGAGTTAAAATCGTCGTGTCCATGTAAGGTCCGGGTGGCAAGGAGCATGTAAAAAGTACCTACAAAGGGAAGGGTTATTCTAAGATAAATAGCGAAGAGAGGGAAACTATTATTATTATTGTTATTATTATTATTATTATTATTATTATTAATGGAATATTATGGGATAAACATATCAAAAAAGAAACTAAAGTTATTTTTTTTAAACAATGGTTAAAAGTATTATGACTTATGGTTCAGAGGTTTGTACTCTAACTTATCAGATGAAAAGAAAATTAATGGTAGCAGAATTGGACTGTTGGAGAAGATATGCTACGATATCAAGGAGAGAGAAAATTAGAAACGGAGTTATAAAACAGAACATGAATGTACAAAACTCAATTTTAGAATTTATCGAAGAAAAGCAACTAAAATGGTACGGGCATATTAGGCGAATGGAGGATGAAAGATACCAAAAGAAATACGCAATGGACACCATCAGGAACGAGAAGGAAAGAACGACCAAATCTCACGTGGATCCAAGAGATTAGAGAAACTTTGACGGGCTGGGAAATAGAGGAACTAATGTGTTAAAATAGAGACGAATGGAGAAAAATTATAAAGCGAAATTGAAGACAAATCATTGGTGCCGCCGAAAAAATGTATCAACATTGTTAAAATCGGGAATTATAAAAAAGACAAGTTCCTCTTGGGAAACTTACAAAGGTACTTAGAAACTACAAAGCAAAGTTGTCTGTAATATTTTAATGTAATTCCATGTTATACGAAAGGACAAGGTTAATTTAAGTTGATGTTGTAAAGGAAAACAAAACTGAAAATTTTGTATGTGTTTTATATTATTTTTGTACGCTATTCTGCACTTTGAAAGCATTGGATACGAGAATAAAGTTTGTTTTAGAAATAAGAGTAATTTTTATCTACAACACAATGTTCCGTTAAGACAACTTCAAATCAATCAAGCTGCATCTAGACTTTTCCTTGAACAATAGTGACTGAAAAATTAAGTTACAAGTACAGCAACAAGAAAAAGATAAATTCAGTAGCAATATTTTATCGATATATAAAAATATGAGTTTTCTTCAACTGTGTATTATTCACGGTTTAAATTAAACTTTCTACTTGTAACCGGCATAAAGCCAGGGAGATGGATTGAGATAAGATGAAGCTTCTAATATTGGAGGTACATGTATGCAAAGATGCCAGCTTACCAGACCTGTCACAACATCACAAGAGCAGACAAAATGAAACGAAATTGACGACCTCTATCTCAAAGTAAATAAACAATCCGATTGAGGGTCTTTCCACTTTTCAGCGGTTGCCCTTTTACCAGCCGGCTGCTGGCCCTTCACATCCACATGTGTCAATCACAGAGGTAGATGATCAACAGCCAGTGTAGGGGTGACATGTGGTTAGCATGTCGAGTCCCCCAGCCGTTATAGCTGGTTCCTCAACCTGGAGCCGCTACTTATTGTAGCTACCGAATTGCCTCACGATGCTGGGTGGGCACCGGTCCCATACTGGCCGAAATACCATGAGAAAATTTCTTCCCCCATGGAGACTCGAACCAGCGCAAGTCCCGTAGCTGTGCGCCAAGGCTTCCTACCTTAACCGCTCGGCTACAGCGCGGGACTAAATAAACAATAAGAATTAAAAAAAAACTGAGATTAACATATACATTCTGCCACACTTAAATTACTGTTATATGATGACCTGAAAAAAAAACGCTGTAGGAAAGTGAACAAATGAAAACAAACCAGATGAGGGAGCAAGTACAACTGCAAGGAAGTAATAGTATTCATTAATCCAGAAACGGTGACCTTCGAGCTGCCACCTCCAGTTTCAATATTGAAAGTAGCATGTTTTGAAGATGTATAGAACTTCTCACCCGACCCCTGACGTCACTGCAACAATATGAACCCTACTAAACATTGTTCAGCTCAGCTTATAACACCATATTAATCAACAGTTGAACTAAATACGTTTTACTTTGTAATGATAAATCAATATATAACAGCAGAATACTCTAAAAACTGAGAGAAACGGAGGAATTTTAATGTCTAATGAGGTAACAGTAGGCTCTGTATTACGACGCGAGGTTGGGAAGTGGTTATTACAGAAGCGAGGAATTTTTAATATCCAAGATTCTATAAAACACTTCACAAACGTGCGTTTACATTATTTCCTTTTTGCGCGATGGGATTTTAAAAATAAAAATAACAGTGAAATAATAATATCTTTATGTAAAATTGTAGACTTTCACGGCAGGTATTTTAATCCATGTATTTTATGTCTTTCGGGGGTGGTCTGGTTTTATTAAAACTCAACGTTTCGTCTACTACTGCGGTAGACATCCTCAGGAGATTCTGCGTGTTCTTTGACTTCTTAACTCTTCAATTGTCGGCTGCAGACTGTTGAACTTTCAATCGTGGTTGCCATTGTAAGCACCAATCTTAATAATGTGGCTAGCAAATGTTTTCGATTTGAAGAAAATACCCAAATTCCGATTTCATAGTGTTACCTACTTACTTACTTACTCACTGGCACTATCGAACCCGTAAGTTCATGGCCGCGCGGACGTAAGCTCTCCATACATCCCTATCGTGAGCTAATGCTTTCCAATCATTCCCTGTATAATCTATTTTGTTACAGAAGGATTAAATATGAAACAAATATTATTCTTATAGTTATTAAAAAAATCGACAAAACGCACTATTGCGAAAAATAACGGTGCTGTGGAGTTAGTGACCGCCTCCAACCTCTTTCCTCGAAGAGAAAACGTCAACATTTTGGATGAGTCCATCAACTGGCCAAACACACTATATCCGTCTCGATGGACGCGTGCCTGTCCCAACTTAGATCTCAGGTTCGAATCCTGGGGGTTCCGGAGGAGTATTGGTGGTGGACGCTACAAGCCGGAGGGTCCAGGGTTCAAGTCCCGTTGGGGTCAGGATTTTTAAACTGACCCAAACCCTCTGGCGGCACTATGGCCCTGGGGTCGACTCAGCCTCTAACGGAAATGAGTACCAGACGCTTGTTCTGGGGGTAAAGGCGGCCGTCACGCAGGGCTGACAACCCGGCTGACATAAAGTGCCGATTGTCTAGAAAAAGTGGGAGCCTTAACCTCCTACTACCCCAAGGGCCTCCGGGTCTGTTGTGGGATCACTTTACTTTACTTTTACCACTCCTCTTCCCTCCCCCATCATGTCATTTAATTTCGTCTATTTCATTTTATACCACATTTCACCATATCTCACATTAGGTAAAAAAATAGTTTGGGTTAGCAAACCACAGCTGTTTAAAATATGTGTTTGTGATTATCTAATGGGGCACACTCGTGTATTTCTTCATAAACTCCGAGCCTGAGTACCAACGTAAGGAAGAGTAGGGTCAAAAAGCAGGGTTTTAGCCTCTCATCAAGGCCTTGGGTCCAGCCCAAATAAATGGCGGTATGAGTCAGGTGTGTAAATGTTTAATGTGTATCGAACAAGTACTCTATAACAGGCTACATATCACTGTAGAGTAGATTACATCGCATTCATTCCATAAAGTAAAAATTGCTATAAATGCTATGAATCTGAATTAAGGTTGCCGTATGAGGGTCTTATAACTGAAATAATCTGTATTAATCTAATCCAAGACAAAACTGTATTGGGAAGGACGTAGGAGAATACGCGATCGTCCATTCCTTAATGCATTTGGATTATAACATGCCTTCGGAACCCCGAATATCTGAATGGTCCAATGTTGAGTGTTATAACTTCTTCTTCTTCTTCACGGTTTAGGCTTATTTACTAGCCTGTTCCGGCTCCAAATTGCTGTTGTTTCCATCTTTTATTTGATCTTCCCAAACTTCTTCTTCCTCGTGGTGATTAGCTATATGCTGCTTTTGGTATTCTATTCTCAGTCATCCTTGCCAAGTGTTCTTTGCAGTTTGTTCTGTATTTCACTATTGTTGTGTCTACTTTTAGCTGTTGTCTTATTTGTGTGTTATGTTTTTTTTTGTCCGTTCTTTGATATCCTGCTATTGGTCTGAGGAATTTCATTTCAGCAGCTTGTATTCTGGCAGATTGTTGTGTTGTCACTGTCCACGTTTCGGATCCTTAAGTAACAATAGGCACTGCCATTGTCTTGTATAATATCATTATACAGTCTTTCCTGGCTTTATTTTTCAAAGTTCGTTTTAATGTTTCTCTTATATAATGACTATTATGACAATTAATTAAACAATGTATTATTGGATGAGATTGGACAAAGAAGGGTAAAATTGTATGGACACATAGGAAGAAAGCAGGATGGAAGACTACCAAAAGCTGTCTATTCATGGAAAATTGAAAGATGGAGCAGCAAAGGAAGACCAAGAACAACGTCGAAGAATAACATTCAGAATTCAATGAGGAAATTTGGTGTAACGGATGAAAACACAGAGGACAGAGAACGGTGGAGAACTTTAATCAAGGGAAATTTGCAAATGTTTGCTACAAACTGATAGTCTACAAGTCCGTAGTCATATTTGTATTTTTTTAAAAACTCATGTTAATTATTAAGATAGGTTGGAGAAAACCCTCAATGATGAGGAAAATTCTCAAATATGAATGAATGATTAAAGGAATTTAAGAAATGAAACTTAAAAACTAATACCTGAAGATTATCCCATTTACTGAAGAAATTAAAGAAGAAGCGTCATGTGATTCATGTGATAGGCGCATGTGGGAGGTCTAGTAGCCCATCCTTTAAGCGCGCATGATTTGTAGCCATCTCGCAAGATAAATATTGTCTACTCCTGATACGAGACAAACTATACATCATATCATATTGTCCCATTTCAAACAAAGATGATGAAAAATTACCACTTAACTTATGTGAAAAGATAGTTCAAATGCTCACTACTAATACGCCGAATAAAATATTATTCGAAATAATAAATAATAAGATAATTTAAATATGAATCAATACATTTAAAGCGCTGTGATAAACTGTGCTAATATCACCCTTATACAACAACAATAATAATAATAATAATAATAATAATAATAATAATAATAATAATAATAATAATAATAATAATCTTTACTAGGAATTTCTCCACAATACAGTAGTTTTCTTACAAACCAATGTAAATTTTACTCCTCCATAAATCCATATTCTCTGCATCACACCCCGTTAATTCTCTTGACACCATACTCCTATGCACTTCTTAAATTCACTGTCCTATTTATTATGTTGCCATCCGTTTCAAAATTTAGTATCATCTTATGTATGCTATCATCTTCGTTACGTGGCCAAACCATTTGTCTTCATTCTTCAATAACATGTAGAACATCATTTTGAACATCCGTTATTTAACTGATTTTAGTATTTCTAATTTTGATAATAATAATAATAATAATAATAATAATAATAATAATAATAATAATAATAATAGTAATAATAATAACATTATTAATATTATTATCTCATGGAATAATATGTAAAAAAATAATAATTTATTTCTCGCAAAATGAAGTATATCTCAGATTAAAGTATATACCCATTTATCATAATTTAAACTTACATATTTGAAACATTTTCTATTATTCACCTTGTGGAATAAGTAATACGAAAAATAATAATTTATAAAGATAACTAAATATCTCTCAAAGTAATAATAACCGTAAAACATTGAAATACCATTTTAACACTAATATTTGGGACCATTAGTCCTCATCTTTCATTGAACTCATAGGTTAAGGTATACAATAATATTATTTTATATCTCTCAAAATAAAAATAACTGTAAAAACAATAAAATGTAATTAAACTTTATTTAAGCTAACACGTTTCAGTCATACCTCGATCCACTTCCTCCAGAGTTCCTTCTTTTTCGCCTCTTCCTCAATTTCCCGATTCTCTTTCCTCTTTTCCTTGTCATTCCCTTAATGTTATCTATACATCATTACTTTGTTCTTCCCTTGCAACTTATTGCTTCAGTTCTTGCTATCATAGTTGTTTTTGTTTCGTTTCGTCTTCCATTCTTAACACGTATCCATGCAATTTCAAGTGTCAATTCTATAGGGTTTTCAATCGATATCTGATTTAAAATTTCACTTGTCCTTTTTAGAATTTTGTCCCTTCTTCGTTTGCCTAAATTCCTTCTATAACACTTCATTCACACTATCGTTTTATTGCGTGTTATATGATATCTCATTGACCAATTTTCTCCCCTATATGACAATATCGAATTTACCACTGGCTTATAAATTTATATTTTAATTTTTTTTGTGTGTAATTTCCTCTTCCCATATATTACACCACTTTTAGACCTTATCCGCTTTTCGATTTAATATGACTTCTTTAACTTTCCCAATTAGATTAATTATCGTTCCGAATACTCGTATGACTTCCATTACATTTGTTATGTATGGTTTCTCTATCATTTTCCGTTCTTGTCACATGTAATACTTTACCTTCAGATCTTTAAATCATAAATAATAGTTTTAAAAAACTAAAACAACACGCTTTATTAGAAAACCGAACTAAAAATTGAAAAATAATTTTAATTTCCAACACGCTTGGGATAAAATTAAAGTGGTCAACAAAAAAATCATCTCCAACACATTTAGAATAGTTCTAGAGTTATCAACAAAAAGAAAATAATTTTACCATCAAAAGCGTGGGGTGCTCTATATCAATTAATATATTTGATAATAAACAGATATTGGTAAAAGTAAAGTCTCTAAGAAGAAAATGTAAAAATCATAAAAAGCACCACACGCTTTTGATGGTAAAATTATTTTATTTTTGTTGATAACTCTAGTTTTATTCTATATGTGTTGCAGATGATTTCTTTGTTGACCACTGTAATTTATCCCAAGCGTCTTGGAAATTAATATTATTTTTCATTTTTTTAGTTCGGGTTTCTAATAAAGCGTGTTGTTTTAGTTTTCTAAAACTATATATTTTTTTTATTTTTTAGTTTTACAATTTTACAGAAGAAGATAAAAATGTAAATATCTTTAAATTCGATACTATTGTAGTATGAGCTAAAAGTAATACTGTTATAAAAAAAATCCCCCCGGCCTGATTTGAACCAGCGACCTATGTATGACTAAAATTATATACCACTACAGTTCACCGCTCTACCATCTGAGCTCTTACAACGATTGACTAAAAAGCCGACAAGTCCGCAACCTGTTATACCAGATTTAATTTTTTTGATTTTCTGATGATTCTGGCCAGGATTTTAGAAACAAATTATGAAATTATTGTATTGTCACGGGTACTTTACAAGTATACAAAGTTTCAAGTCGATCCAATGTTTCTAATTGGTTGAAAATCGTGTTCAAGAATCCGTTACATAGATACAAAGACACTTTTTTGATTTTCGGATGATTCTGGCCAGTATTTTAGATACAAATATGAATTATTGTATTGTCATGGGTCCTTTACAAGTATACAAAGTTTCAGGACCATCCAATGTTTATAAGTGGGTGAAAATCGTGTTCAAAGATTCCGTTACATAGATGAAAAATACACTTTTTTATTTTTTCATGATTCTGGCCAGGATTTTAGAAAATAAATATGACATTATTATATTGCCACGGGTCCTTTACAAGTATACAAAGTTTCAAGTCGATCCAATGTTTCTAAGTGGGTGAAAATCGTGTTCAAAGATTCCGTTACATAGATACAAAGACACCTTTTTATTTTCTGATGATTCTGGCCAGGATTTTAGAAAATAAATATAAAATTATTGTATTATGACGGGTCCTTGACAAGTATACAAAGTTTCAAGTCGATCCAATGATTTTAAGTGGGTGAAAATCGCGTTGAAAGATTCCGTCACATAGATAGATAGATAGATAGATAGATACATGTCAAGCTAATATAAAGCGTGTAATAAAGCTATGCCCACTCTATCAAGCCTGTTGTAGTTTCTGCTCATTTCCCGTTATCAGCAACATATCGTCCGCATAAATAAAAATTTGACGAAAGTCTATTGCTGATTAGAACACAACACGCAAGGACCTCGCAATTACAAACACCGATCTTCTAGACCTTCACCTTCTAATCAGCAATAGACTATCAGGTAAAGATGGGAACAAAATAGATGAGATCACCTATCAATCCATGATGTCTACTTGGGAACAATCCACCAGAACACAAAAGAAAAAATTCGAGTCTACATCTAAAACAATTCCTAGAACTAACTTGGACACCACACGCACCGTATTAAATATTATCAACCGACCACTCTCAGCTGCAGAAATCTCACTTCTAGCGAAAGCAGGCAATTCGCTGTCACACCTTTAGCTATACCTATGGAAGAAATAATATCTAACGTCGAATCTGCCATAGGTGTATTACCACTGGAAAAGGCAGAAACTATCCGCAACGAAGTCTCTCGCATTCTGAGAAAGGCTTTCAAACCAAAACACAATCTCTCCAATGAAGAAAGGAAGGCTATAAAGACCTTAGAAACGGATGAAACTATTATAATTCTACCAGTAGACAAAGGAAACTCTACAGTTATATTAGACACAGCAGAATATAATCGTAAAATCACCGAGTTACTGGATCCTGGGAACTACCGTAAGCTGTCAGACGACCCAACCAAAAGGATACTCCGTCAACTAACAACTTGATCAAAGCCTCCTCCAACTTCCAGACAACGTGAAGAAAGAACTTCAGAAGAACGAGGCCCTGCCACCCAGACTCTACGGACTACCTAAAATCCATAAAGACAATATACCTCTAAGACCGATCGTCAGCGCCATAGGATCACCAACTTATAACCTAGCGAGACATTTATCTACTCTACTAAAACCCCACACATCCAACAGTGATACATATATCAAAGACTCGATGGACTTCTTAGATAAACTAAAAGAGATAGCTCTGCAACCGGATTATCTAATGGTTAGTTTCGACGTCGTCTCTCTATTCACTAAAGTTCCCATAAAGGAGACCATTCACCTCATCGCTGCCAAGTTTCCTCAATATATCACTAATCTTTTCGAACACTGCTTAACCATCAGCTATTTCTTATTCAATAACGACTTCTATGAACAAATAGATGGAGTAGCTATGGGTAGTCCCCTGAGCCCAGTAGTTGCAAATTTCTTTATGGAAAACTTCGAACAAAAATGTTTAGAGACTGCCCCTCTTAAACCCAAGACATGGCTTCGATATTTAGACGACACCTTCGTAATTTGGAACCACGGGAAGATAAAATAAAAGAATTTCTGGCGCACATCAACAACATAAACTCCAATATACAATTCACCGTAGAAAAAGAAAAATATAACAGCATAGCCTTTCTGGACATCTCATCTCAATCAGAAGAGAAGAAGGTGACAAGATGTATCACACCATATATAGAAAACCTACGCATACTGACAGATATATTCATAAAACCTCCAATCATCACCCCAAACAGAAACTTGGTATCATCAAAACATTGACAAATCGCGCCAAGAAACTTTGCCATCCTGAATTATTAAAGACTGAAATCAAACATCTCCGTACAATATTCACAGCCAATGGATACACCAACAAAGAAATCAACAGATCAAACCATCCCAGACGATACAACAACAAGACATCAGAAGAAAAAAGGGCATTCTTACCTTTCATCAAGAATGTAACTGACAGAATTGGAAAACTGCTAAAGAAAGAAGACATAAGAACAGTATATAGACCTACCAGGAAAATCAAAAACCTCCTCAGACCGATTAAGGACCAACTTCATCCTCATCAATCAGCAGGCATATACAGGATCCCGTGCAGTTGCGGCCAAGTGTATATAGGCACCACTAAACGCAACATCACGACCAGACTTAAAGAACACGAAAGATACAGCCGTCTTAAACAAGTGGAAAAGTCGGCAGTAGCAGAACACTCTACTTGAAGGTCATACAGTACAATACAACAACACAGATATATTATCTAACTGCACACACTATTTTACCTGTCTGCAACGAGAAGCCATTGAAATATTCGAACATCTAAATAGTTACAATAGAAAGGAAGAATCATTAAAAGTCAACAAAGTATGGATACCAGTCTTAACAAGAGCCAGATGTAAACCCCTGCGAGAACAATCTACTAGAACATCAGACAGCAACCTCATTGGTGCAATGGAAGACCCTAATGCTGAGAACACGTCGCGGATAAATGTATAAATAGAGCAGGTAGTCGACAAAATTCTCATTCTCGTCTCTGAAGAATGATCCTAAGACTGAGAACAGAGCAAGACCAGAAAGGAGCTGAAGACGCGAATGCTGGACACCAACAACGCAGAGTGCGGCAGGAACCAGCTCTTCAGAAAGGATTGACTGAAGAAGAAACGAAGACATTGAACTCACTCAAAGAAACTAAAAATTAAAAAGTCTTAAAAAAGGATGATAACTTCATTCTTCGTAAGCCAAAACACACGACCAAAAGTGCTACTATAGACAAAGCAAATGGTATAGAGATTAATAACAGATTTATATCTCTACAGAATCTTCCAGACTTACCTCCGCCTATCGTCGTAGACGCTAGCAACATAAATGCCTATAAACTAGCCTAACTCACATTACTGCAGGATAAGAACAAGACATCACAATGAAATACACCAAAGACCAACTAAGAATTTACGCCAAAAATCAACTCTCATTCGACCATGTTAAATGCGTACTTCAAGACAATGAAGCACATTTTCATACACATATATACAGAAGAGGGATAATGACACAAAGAATCACACTTAAAGGACTTCCAACAAGAATAACAGCAGGCGAAATCTATCAAGAACTTAATGACAAAGATTATCCAATCGTCCATGTCAGACAACTTCACAAAACCAGCTACCAAAATGGATCCAGAATCAAAACTGCCATTCCAGTTTGGATTCTGACCTTCCTTCAACAATCAAACTTCATGACAAAAATCGTTCAACTAACATATATCTTCAATATAAAAATCAAACTTGAATCCTACAAAACACCAGCAGGAGGAATTCAATGCTACAACTGTCAAGGCTTCGGACATCTGGCAAACTGCTGTTCTAGAACTCAGAAATGTGTTAGATGCGCATGCAATCACAGAGTAAAAGATTGCAAAGAAACAAAACTAAAATGCACTAACTGCAATGAACCTCATGCTGCAAGCTACAGACAATGTCCTATCTACAAGAATTATGCAAACTCTAGACTGCAACATACATCAAAGACTTCACAACATACATGAAAGCCTGAAAAATCAGAAGTCAACACTACAGCAGCAAAAATGGACATTCCAATAACTCCTACTCCTACTAATACAAATCCTGAAAACCTAGGTTATCAATTTCTATCCCTCATATCCAAAATCCTCATGAATCCAGAACTCCTAAAAACCACAGTAATGCTACTTACAAGTCTAATTTCTTCATGTCCATAAATAAATCCAAATAAACTACTTCAAGAACATCTTTAAGACCAAGAAGCTTAAGCACAAGAAGAACACAACATCACATCTTCAAGAATAATTCAGAAAACAGGTGGGAGAAGACCATTTTCTTCAGCTCAAAATTATAATTGCAGAAGACTTCAAGATAAGCACAATAAGGACTGGGTCAAGGCCTGAAAAAGGCTGGTACCATATTAAACAACATCAAATAACTCACAGTGCTGTCAGTTTCAAGACAACCCTTGAGGATGCCGGACGCAGTCTCTGGCGAAACGTTGGGGAACTACAAGCCTCAAGACCACGGCCAACAGCCCGGAAATCGTCTACAAGATCATCATAGTAACTCCGGCCGTGAAAACCTAAGTCAATATATTAGCCTAATATTGGTTTACGCTCCCTCATGCCGCTACTAATTTCCTCTTGTAAAATACTCCCCGCCCTTTTATTGCTCTTGTCCCGAATGGTACCTCAGAAAAAACGAAAATATATTTCCTTTTAATTCATTTATTTCATTTCGCTTCTTTTAAACTTCACTCAAATCTCAGATCATTATCTTGTATTTATTCATTTCCTTTATTAACTCTACATCATTAGCATTTACTGTTTCTAAGCCTATGTATCAGATCCCCAAATTAAATTAGTTGTTTTTTAATTGTAGTCTCCAATTAGTCCGTCCTAAGTTTTCGACGCAGTTTGTATTCTTTCGAATCAGATATATACACCCTAGTGTGAAGGATCAATGAAACGACTGCGTGATTTTCTGTAGGGGTTTACTCCATTGCCTTTGAAGTTCCCTCTTCTCTTCAAGGCGGCAGATTTCCTCAATTTCCCTTTGAGAGTAAAGTGCCTATTCCGCCGTTCCCGCTCTGTCGATGGACTCCATCTCGATTGATAACACCGTTGATATTTTCAAGTACCTTGTAAAGGGGCCTACACAAGATATTACCAGCACGAGTCACCTGACCCAAGGTTGTTAACGAGGCATTGCTCCTCCCGTCCTCTTTTCTCATCGAGGCTTGGAACCGGCAAATGGCAGAATTAATTTCGAATAATTATTTAATAATTTATATCTGCCCGATTCTAATGCAAGGACCTTTTTCTTTATAAATACGTTATGGACAAGCGAAAATCATACTTAGAAGTAATTAAATCAATGTAAATTAATAGAATAAATTATAAGAAATCTTTCCAATAATTTTATTCTTATTGTAAATCAATATCAAATAATAGTCAGTATTACATCCATTTTAACACTTAATATCATCTTTGCAGAAATTAAAATTTACATCCCTTTTCGACGTAGCTCTTCAATTATAATACATAAATTTCTTCAATAAAAACTTGAGTCAATGCAAAAAAGGGATGCGGTCTTTTATTAGGACCATGGAAATTGATGGATTAAAATTGCCAAATATCTCACATATTTACATACATTTCAAGATAAAGTTTTATACTCATTTTCTTGATGGATTTAGTTAGAACTAGAATTAAAAATGTTCTCTTCTAACATAAACATAATATTTTCAATTCTAAGAAAACAATAGATGATCTAAGTGTAATGTTTATATTACTTAACTAAATTCATTTTTCGGGATCACCGAGAGTAGAGCTGTTTTTTTATTTGTGAACTCATTACGCCAGAGCGACCTTCCTAGCTATATGGTAAACAGTATTGGAATTGAAAAATAACTAACTTATTTGCACTATATCAAGATACAATTTCATAATAATTTTCATGATGAATTAAGATACATCTAGAGTTAAAAAGGTGTGAACATTTCTTGATCAGTTTATGCGTATTTTAATTGTTGGCAATTAATGTGCATAATTAAATTGTTAGGTAGCCTACAATTTTTCTAAAATTGTTGTGCGTATATTCTTAAAACTTTAGGAGTGTAACAGAGATATTATTAGCTGTTCAAAGACACCGTATAAAATTATCTTATTTTTTAATGATGTATTACACGTACCTTATACCCGGCATGCACTGCTACACCTAAATAAATGATAATGTGTTTTTGCATTTAGTTGAATAAGTAACAGGAAAAATAAATAAAAATTTATATCGTTATTATTTTTAGATACCCCGTGCTGATTAACCGGCGTTGCCCGTGAATGTACGCATCCCGATGTACCTGGCATAAATGAGCAGAAAGACAAAATTCGTTATTTTGAGTTATTCATAAAAGAATACCCGCCGTGCGGTGCTATGCTTGCCCGAGAATCTACTTCTCCCGATCTTCTTGGCATCAATGAAAGACAAAAGTGGTTATTGTGAGTTATCCTTAAAAGATAATATATGCTGTCGCTGACTTTTCATGAAATATTAAATTCCGTGTACAATAATTTTCTGTATTTGTTATGGTTAAAGGAGCGTAAGCAATTTAAGCTTACACAAAGTGACATTATTTCACGTTTTTTCACTACAGAAGGTGATTTCTAAGATTGAAGGGCTTGAGCATTCAAACTGTCTTATAACCTTCCCGGGAATATCCTCAACATTTTGCAAAAAGTCCCACGACAATCGGATGAATGGTAAGGCAGCATATGCTTGCCCGAGAATCTACTTATCCCGATCTCCTTGGCATCAATGAAAGACAAAAATGGCTATTGTGTATTATCTGCAAAAGATAAACATATGCTGTCGCCGACTTTTTTGTAGAGTTGTTTGAGATATTAATTTTTGTGTGCATTCATTTTGTGTATTTGTTATGGTTTAGGTAGCGTAAGCCATGTAATGGTAAAAAAAAAGGACTTCACGTCTTCACTACAAAGGGTGTTTTAAGGGTGTAGGAGTTGCGTATCTCAACTCTCTTATAGCCTGCGGTCATCCCGGGAATCTCCTGAACATTTTGCAAAAAAAAACCCTTTACAATCGGATAAACGGTATTGCCGCGCATAAAGTACGAACAAACAAACAAATATTCATTTTTATATATTGGATTAATTATTTTGTAATATATTATACATGTAATAAGTGATTAATATGTCAATTAAGTATGCTAAGGTATCAATTATGGCGTTAAATTATTGTAAATATATTAATCTATACCAGAGGGCAGTTAATAAGTACTCAGTAGGTCTGAAAAGGCGGTCCCACTGGATAAACTTGTCATCCCTGATATGTATAGATCAAAATAAAAAATATATTTTCTTTTAATATATGATATTCTGTTTTAGAAATTAAAGTAGACATATTAAAAATAAAATATCGCATCTTTTACTTTATTTTTACGTCAACTTGTGATTAAAATTGTAGGCATTTTCTGATCTTTTAAAAACGAAAAAACATGGGCGTATACTCATTGCTAGAAAATATTTCCCATTTTAATAAAAGACATAGCTTTACGCTGTAGAACTGCATTAATATTTATTAAGGGTTTATGCATTTCATACTTTTTAAACTCTAGCTCTACCTAAATCCATGAAGAAAATCAGTATAAAACTTTATCTTGATACGTATGCTAGTATAGGAGGTACCAAACAGAAAAATGTATGGATATCCCTCATATTGATTTTTTTGAGGTCGCTGCTCAACTGCATTACTTTTTTATTAAGGGGCCCACAATAAATTCTTTTCACCACAAACACACAGTTTTGTGACCCCTTTTAATTATTTAAAGTGCTTTTACCGCACAGGTGTAGAATCAGAAATTTATCGAATTGGATGCACTTTTAATGTTGTCGTTTTCAGAAATATAGTTTACTGGCGACCCTGGCTCCACCTGTGCTAGGAAAATGTAATTACTGGTTACATCCTGAAATTCTGTGCTCAGGTGCGTCTATTGTGTTCTCTTTTACCAACTATATAGAAGGGAACGAAAAAAAAACCTCGCTACGTGGAAGAATGAGAAAATTTCAAGCTGACCATTTCATAAAGGTCCTTTCATACATGGTACAACTGTGTACACGATTGATAAAGAAACATCTGTTCTGCGATAGTTTGGTTAATATTTTATTTACCAAAGGTATTTAACAGGTAAGGTCGTTTGCGTTGCAATTCAATCTAAGCGTGAAATGATCGACAGATTTTCTTCTGAGACCTCTTTTTTCAGGCTGGAGATTCGTTTGTGTGCCGTAAATATATGAGGTGAAACCCATGACTTCCCTTCCTTTCCAAAATAACTCATTCTCGAAATATATAAGCTCTGAAATAATCCATCGATATTGATAAGGTATGGACCCGCGAACCTTACAAGTACATGCAGGCATGATAACCAGTAGTTCACCTCGAACGGATTTCGCATTTTAGTTTTTCTTGCATAAGGTATTAAAAACGTTCTGAATAAATTTATTCTATTCCTAGAAAATCAGATTAAAAAGTCGTCATATATATAATTCTTCTGCTATTCTAGTGGGCACATATGAATGTTACAACGGTTACAATTAATAAACTATCCATTCCTATCGAGTATCTTAAATTACTTCCTCAATTAAATCTTATCATAAGTATTGCCACGAGTGATTTCCAAATAATCGATAAATTCACGTGTCACGAAGTGAGGAATGAATTTATCTAGAGAATTTGGAAATCAAGAGTGGTATTTGTTAGGACTATTTATCGAATAAAATTAAGCTGTTTACTCACAAATCATTATTTAAATGTAGTTATTTTAAAATATTCATGTATTTAATGTAAACGGCGAAGTTTTTAAACCAGAAAAGTGAGGTGATGTTCGTTCACTGTAACTCGAACATATTATTTATTGCCAAATAGGATCGCATTATTTTAAGAATCCATTCTAGTGGAGAAATAATGAAACATACCAAACTATTTTTATAATCAACATTATAGGTTATTCATTTATTTTTTTAAATAAACAACTCAATAAAATCAAGGAATCTGTTCAGCATTTGCTACATTCAATACATTTGTTGGAGAAAAATAATGCGATGAGCTGTTGAGAATATTAAAAAGGAGAAGCTTTCTTTATCGCAAAAAGCAGGAGCTGATAAAGATAAATAGGCAACGAGCGAGGCGAAACACGACTGCCATTGGTTGTAAAACAAAATTCATTGAAACGTGATTGGTCATTGACTACCATTTGGGGCATGAGTTTAATAGTATCATCATCATAGTACATTCACGAATTTAGGCCATTTGTTGACCTGTTTCGATCTCAAGAGAAACACCATCCAAAAGTCTTTTGAGTGGACGTCCTGGTCTTCCTGGATTTTTTCATGTTGAGACTTGAAAGTAGTTTTGAAGTTCCTTAGGACAGGTTACCGGCCCGACGCTAAGTAGTCCAGTGGTAGGGCTGCTACCGTTTAGTCTCTGGACAGACATTAGGATACCGCATTTACTCAGTACCCGATGGAACGGTTATATCGCCGTGACTCGGTCCTCAGAGCCTCGTTTGTGCAAACGGGTTGTACCACGAGAAGGTGAGGATGAGATTTGGGTAGGAGAGGTTGTGCACACGTCACTACCCCTTACAACCCGAGTTTAATAATAATTGCAAATAATTTCCCTTCTATTAAGACGATCTACTAATATCGTTCGGTACTCCTGTAAGTTCTATAGCGACGTCTACTGACACCGTTTGGTACTAGTAGTAGTAGTAGGACTTTATTAGACAAAAAGTAAGATATTTACAATATTATTTACAAATATGGGTCGCACGGGCAGTAAGCCGTACGTGCTGTTGACAGTCCGTTACAATAAAGTAATAATTGGTACTAGTGTAAAGAAAAATAAACAAATACAGCAATAACATTACAATTAAATAAAGAAAACACAATAAAACTATTACCATTAAATAATAACACAATAGCATTATTCACTAAAAACATTAACATTACAATTACATAAAGAAAACACAATAATATTACAATTAAGTAATAACACAATAGCAATAACATTAAATTACATAAAGAAAACACAATAATAATATTACAATTAAATAATAACACAATGGCATTATACACTAAAAAAACATTAACATTACAATTACATAAAGAAAACACATTAATATTACAATTAAATAATAACACAACAGCATTATACACTAATTAATTTATATATAATTGTTAATAATTAATGGTATTGCATTTTGATAACATATATTTATTCATGAATGAGTGTTGTCCTTATTTTTCGCGTTTTGTCCAGAAATTTACCGAGGTTTATCCAATTTTCTGGATTTACCAATAACTCGTAGCATGCCAATCTTTCCCGATTTGAATTTAGAAATCCTTCCGGTAATAACTGACGTCTCCAATATTCTAAATCATTACATTTTCCTAATATATGTATCTCATCTTCAAAGTTCCCGCACATTGGACATATTCGCATATCGTGATCGTCGCTAATTTTTAGAAATTTCCATGCCCCTAGCCTAAACCAAGCAAGCCCTGATCTCTCCTTAAATCCTAGGTTGAGTATATACGATTCTTTTCCCCAGACGTGTTTTAGGTCTCTTTGTAAACACAGTGAGCGTTTTCCTGTACATTCGGCGAAGGTATCTTGTTGGTTTACATCTAAGTACCTCCTCCTTATTTTTCTCCACACGTTCTTGCGATTTTCAGTCCCTTTTTCCCATATCCAGCCCATCCCAATCTTTTGGAGTTCTCTCCTAACCTCGTCTCCCCAAAATTTAACATCTATGTTTTTAATTTGGTGGTCGTAACAAATTGCTCTAAGCATTGTTTGTTCACCTTGGATTACTCGCAACCAGTATTTGAGTACACGAATTTTACAGTTAATATCGTCCTGGAATGACCCGAATTCATATAAAATTCCACAGTTAGAAACGGCCTTACTAAGTCCTGTAATATACTTTAGAAAATGCGTATATACCTTATTTAGTATTTCCGTTCTTTGGAAACCCCAAATCTCACTACTATAGTGCATGACTGGCCTGACCATAGCTCCATACACTTTTTCTAATGTGCTGACTGGAATATCAGGCACTCGACCCAGAATACCGAGTACACTGTTAAGTTGTCCCCTCCCTTTAAATAATGCTATATCAATGTGTTTTTTCCACTTTCCGTTCATTTTCAACGTCGTACCAAGATATTACTATATCCTATATCGTTAAATGCTAACATAATCAGTCAGCATAATCCCCTAAACAGATAAATTGACAAAAATATTTTGAACCACAGCGGAAAATGTAATACTTTTCTAAAGCCCTTCGACGTTGTTACTTAAATTTATGTTGAGGACTTCATAGTTTTAACACTTTAGGCTTTAAATAGTATTCTTAGCGATGGTTCAAAACGACTTTCAAAATTGTTGACACGTTAAATCACGTGATTTTTTAAACATATTTGAGCAATTAACAAGTTGTAGTTGGATTACGTTATGAATTAAATTAAGTTAGGTTAGGTCGTTAAGTTAGTTTCTATTTGTTACGAAAGTTATTCTCAGCTTCAAACAATGAAGAATATCTTAATCATTTAATCCGTTGGAATTCAAAACAGCCCATCGCTGTAGTCTCAGGCATAGCGTTGCTATTTCCTGTGCAGCGGGACCGGGTTTGATCCCCGGTCGGAAAACGTTTGCCAGATATATATATATATATTTTTTTTTTGTTTTCCTCACCTCTAAGACATTTCAAACATCATTTAGCCATTATTATCACATTCGCCATGTTTAATATGAATGTGTGTGTGTGTGAATGGTTTATTCCATCTTAATGTTGTTTTGTCTCAGAGAAGGCCCGGGCATTGAGCTGATCACTCCTTTGAGGAGGCTCTCCAAGCTCTTGTGCGGTCAAAAAATTATGATTTTGACCCACAGTTTAAAACCTCTCTCCCGACATATCGTGCAACTTTAAGACCCGGGTGATGTGTGGGATATAATAATTATCTATAAGGTGAGAGGTTAAACTGAGTTAAATAAGACGAATCCAAAACGAAAATAATAACTCTGAGCAGCCGTTGCATGATTCATGATGTATATATACGAATTTTAGATTACAGTAAAACCTCCTTATTCGCGATTACCTTATTCGCGTTTTCATTATTCGTGGGTTAAAAAATTACAACAAAATTCCTGTATTCGCGGCTGCAAATTTCCTTATTCGCGGATCCAGTCGGTATATTAGAAGGATTGGTATCCTTTATTAATGCATCGGCAACTTTTTTTACTGCAAGCATGTGCCAAGGCGGCTTCTACAAAGAGTGATTCAAGCCAAATGAAGAAATTAATATAAATGTAAAACAAACCTTATTTTCACTAAGCCTGAAGTTCGTTGTTATAAGCAACCGCCGCAGTATTTGACGTGTCGCTATGTTCGTTGATAAATAGCGCCCTCGCCCCGATTAGTGTTTTATTATTTCAACTTGCCATTCGTTGCAATAATTTTGATTGAATAACACGTGTCTCTTCTGCTTTGTTACCAATTTATAATGTTTAGTAAAAGGAATTAAATTTAGTTCCGAAGCGGAAAAAACGTAGTTTTGCCGCTTAAAGTAAAAATATAAATCTTTGACTGTTTACGCGTTGACAAGTCGTTTCCATCTATATCACGCTGTTCCGATATGATAATGAATCAAGAAATTCGAAGACAAAATAAGGAATTCTATTGCAGAATTTACAGCTGAACATCAATCTTAATCGAAGGATATTTTAAAAGCGGTAAAACAAGAAAAACATACTAAGTTCTTTAAGTTTTTGCCTAAACCTGGCAGTAATAATTAATATAAATTGTTCAAAATCTATCATTAAATGCTTTTATTTTGGCTATGCCACAAATGCTAGTCAATGACCAATCACGTTTCAATGAGTGTTGTTTTACAACCAAGGACAGTAGTGTTTCACCTCGCTCTTTATCGATTTCTCTTTATCAGCTCCTGCTTTTGTGATAAAGAAAGCTCCTCCTTTTAATGTTCTGAACAGGCCAAAGCATTATTTTTTCTCCAACAAATACATTGAATATAGCAAACAATGAAAAGATTCCTTGATTTTACTGAGTTGTTTACTAAAAAATAAATGAATAACCCGTAATGTTGATAAAGATATATAGTTTGATGTGTTTCATTATTTCTCAACTTGGGTGCACTCTTACAATATTGCGATCTTATTCGGCTATAAATAATGTGATCAAGCAGCAGTGAATGAACATAACCTCACATTTCTGATTTTTTTTCAAAACATCGCCGTTTACATTAAATATATAAATATTTTAAAATAACTATAGTTAAACAATAATTTGTGAGTAAACAGCTTAATTTTATTCGTTAGATATTCCTAACAAATGCCACTCACTTCGTGAGTCGTGAATTTATCGATAATTTGGAAATCACTCGTGGCATTACTTATGATAATTTTTATTTTATTTTGTAATCTTTGAACGTATCGCCTATGTACCCATACATATTACCATTCTATCATATTCGCGGTTCTATAATCTCGACATATTTGCGGAATATATCCCAGCGAACAAGGAGCTTTACTGTATTTATACATCCATTTCTAGCCATTAAACAGAGTATCATCCATTATGAAAAGATAAACTCTCAATATGTGAAGTTCTAGACCAGCTTCATGGGCTAGTGATCAGTGTTTCTGACTACTGTTCATGAGATCCCGGGTTCGATTCGCGGTCAAACGATAGGATTTTTTCCTCAAAGGGAATCATTCCTGTCATTGCCCATAACCTGGAATTTAGGTTAAGATTAGGTTAAGAAATCTCCTGGCGCTTCATTACCATATATCACCCATCATATCTTCGGGGTAACGTAACGCCACCTTCTAGGGCCCCAACTTTAGAAGTGGGTTACAATGAAGCTATTGACAGGAGAGAATATCCAGAAATGTCGAAATGACAACCTGGAGCATTGAATAAAAAACATTAATACCTTGATACATACAGACATTTACATTACAAGGATTGAAAATGAGATTTTGTGGCTGAGTTGAAAAAACGAATTCCTAGAACATTGTAAATCCATATAATGTAACAGCTGGCAAAATTGAAAATACCGCACTCTTGAACAGTGAATACATTACTAAGTACCACTTTGGAATACGGCACTGTTACATAATCCATGCGCTTGTAGATGCACAGAGTTGAAGTAGTTTCTAAACTGTGGTGTTTAAGAAGGACTCGTGCAGAATATATATCTCGTAGAACAGCGGTGACATTCTTGTTTTATAAATGGAAGGTTGCGAGTTCGAACCTTGTCCAAGGTTTCCTTTCTATTTTATTTCTTCGTCAATTTTAATTAAAACTCATTGTCTCTTGATCAAGTTTAATTACAAGACGAATTATATGTACCAATTTTAATTATACGATTGGCAAATTATAATTGTGTGACTAATTACATTGGTCTACAAGGTTTTCTTCACAAGAAATCTGATTAGTGAATCTAGTGTATTTTTTCATACTGAATTCAGATATGTAGTCAGAATTTTTCCATCAGGCACAGTTTTCTGTGACAGCTAATTTTTTTAAAATTGATTTTAGCAATCTCTTTGACCTGTCATAGGAAATCTTTACCATGTAGGGCCTATGTAGCGATTTTATTCAAGCTGTATTTAAGGGCTATCTCTGATGAGCACGGTGAGCGTTTTCATCAGCAAATTTCCATAATGTAAAAGAGGTACCAAGGCAAGTGGAGTTGGCTGACTACTGTTGGACCAAGAAGAGAGATGTTCCAGATGCAAAATATGCCTGAAAATCACTGTATCTACATCTATATAACAGTCTATGGTAAAATTAAAATAATCCCACTACAGGGCATAAGAGACCCTTGGAGTAGTAGGAGGTTAAGCCTCCTACATTTTCTAGACAATCGGCATTTGATGTCAGCCCCATTGTCATCCCTGCGTGACGGCCGTATATATTCCCTGAAGAAGTGTCTGGTACTCAATTCCGTTAAAGGCTAAGTCGACCCCAGCGTTATGGTGCTATTAGAAGGTTTTGGGTCAGTTTAAAATTCCTGGCTGCATCGGGACTCGAACCCTTCACTTCAGGATTGTAGGGTATTTCTTCTGGCCAATTATAATTAAATACCGGTACTGAATCAATTTTGACCAATTTTAATAATATGTCGAATTTTCTCTAATAATTTTAATTATAAGACGAATTATGTCGATGGCAATTTTAATTATTTGACGACTTATCTTGTGACCATTTTCAATTATAAGACGAGCTACAGCTGACCAACTTTAATTATATGACAAAATATCCGTGTGTCATTTTAGTTATGTGATGAATTATTCTTGACAAATTTTAATTATAGCTTTCCCTCCCTCTCTCTCCCTCTGTCTATCTCCCTCTGAACAATTTTAATTATCCTGGTCAACAAAAATGAGCTTTTTTCTTTCGCAAGAATAACAATATGTGATTCTAGAAGTATTTTTCATCCTGAATTTAAATATCGTTTCAGTTATTTCCTATCAGGCAAAAGTTTTCTGTGATATTCATTTACATTTTTTTATAATTTTTAATAATATCCATCCAACTCTAACTCATGCTGACTTACCTAGAAAGTGGTAGATATTCGGGCATATTTTGCATCTGGAACATCTCTCTTCTTGGTCCAACAGTAGTCAGCCAACTCCACTTGCCTTGGTACCTCTTTTCCATTGTGGAAATTTGCTGATGAAAACGCTCACCGTCTTCATCACAGACAGCCCTTAAATACAGCTTGAATAAAATCACTACATATAAGGTAAAGGTTCCTATGACAGGTCCAAGAGATTGCTAAAATCGATTTTTAAAAAGTAGCTGTCACAAAAAAACTGTGCCTGATGGAAAAATTCTGACTACATATCTGAATTCAGTATGCAAAAATGCACTAGTTTCACTAATCAGATTTCTTGTGTGGAAAACCTTGTCGACCAATGTTGTGTGACGAATTATCTCTGCGGTTAATTTGAATTATGTGACGAATCATTTCTCGACCAACCAATTTTACTTATACCGAATTGTCTCTGTGACCATTTTTAAACGTATTAAGAATTGAGCTTATAATGAATTTGATCTATGATCAATTTTAATTCTAACGAATTATTTTTATAATAATTTTGATTATAAGACGGATTGTCTCTCTGCCCAAATTATTGTAACGAGTTTATCCTCAAACTCTAAATCTACAAAACGGAATCCGTTACAACATTACTTATTTTCGTAAGGAAGCCACGCTCAGGGTTATTAAGTTACAAGACTGAAAGCATGTGGCTGAGATCAGTCGTTATTGAAAAATACTAGCAGATTCCATGTCCTCTCAATTGCAAGAGGTGATATAGATGGGAAGATGTTGGACTAAACATTTTTTTGCTTTTAATTGTTTGAATGTTCTAAATGAGGCGCCAGTGCGGTTCTTTGATTTTTGGAAAGTAATATTTTTTGCTACGAATAAAATATTTCTTTCTCCTAATTACAAAAACAAAAAGCACAATACATTCAAGATCTTGGTGTTAATTACAAATACAGTTATAATGGAGACATCAAAGAATTATATATTTCTTCTCTAAAGAAAATACTTGCTTGTGTTCGAACGCGCATTCTCACTGATGCCAATCCAATAAGCTACAATATTATTATGCAGCATTCTTACAATACATCTATATAAATCAGAACATTTCAAACTGTGTTCCGACAACATGTAACATTGACTTCTCCGAGGAGTAGCGAAAATACTCGACTGAATAGTTCTGAAGACAACGGCCACTTTCATTTTTGACAGCTATACATAATTGTATTTCGTAGTAAACGCCTATCAAATTGCTGGAAATCGGAATTATAAAAAATAGACATTAGAATATGTTTAAATGGCTCAAATAGCAGGGTGCGGGTAGGCAAACAGTTTTCAGACAACTTCGAAATTCACAATGGGTAAAGCAAGGAGATGCACTATCTCCTCTACTATTCAATTTTGTACTAGAGCATGCCATTATATTTTAAGAGGATAAAGAAGGCGTATAACTCAATAGTATTAATATTCTGTTGGTATAATCATGCTGATGATGTAGTATTATTAAGAAAAAGCGAAGTGTTCTGAGTATTGCTATTATTGTTCTATTGAGTAACACTAAAACATCAATAAACTAAATATGTGGTCACCCCATACAGAGACTTTTAATAATATATAAATATATATATATATATATGATACTATCTATAAGTATGATAAGAACGTTTTATTGGGTTTTCCGCGTCATGGATTTAAGGTCGGCCTCTGACTACGTTTTGGCATGATCCCACCCGCCATTATCAAGGAATGATAGGTTCGAGTCACATGGCATATACGAATGAACTCTGAATTAAATAATCTAATAGGAAATAGAAATGTAATAAACCACATTAAAGTTTAAAGACTGCGCTGGATTGGACATATAAATAGAATGCAGGAAGACAACCTTGTAAGAAGAATATATAAATGGAAACCAATATGCACCAGTACAGCTGGACGCCCAAAAAACAGATGGCAGGATGATGTTATAAAATATTTATTAGAAATGAAAATTGGAAATTGCCCAGTCTGTATCCAGGATAGTTCTAGGTGGAGAAAAATCATTGAGGAAGCCAAACATTCAATGAGGGTGTAGTCGCCTACTAAAGAAGAAGAAGAATATAGGTTCGAGTCACTGGTTTAGATCTAATATAATTAAAAACATTGTTTTCACTGTGGTCCATTTTGGATGCCCATCCAAGGTTCAGGTCTTATGTAGTTAAACACTATCAGTCTTACTAATAAAAATCTCTTATACAGGCTTTTATCAGTTGTTTAGTTATACAATGTATAAGCCTTATGTAGATTATGTATAATTTCCTTACTAATAAACGTTGTGCCGGAGCTATATAACAATCCAACCGTTGTACACAATACGTCACAAATTCGTCATCACTATGACGTCAGAACAATATTACGCGCAGTTTGTAACAGAAATAAAACAACATCAACTAGTGATTAATTGTGTAAGAAATGAGTATGGATAAGAATTAATAGAGATTCCCTAATTGGGCAGGTACGGAAAAAATAAATGTGTTTTAATTTATTTACATTTTCTTTACACAATGTCAAATATATCGAAGAATTACACAGATAATGTGCTGCCTTCTAACGTCAAGAATTTCGAACAATTCTTGGAAACTAATAAAAGTTTTTCCCATTACTTTATGAATTATATGCAGTGTTTTAAGATAGTTTAGAAAACGTTCAAAATAGTACAAAATGTTACCGACAACAGAATAATGCTTTAGGCGAAAAACTAAATTGCACTTTGATCGGGAATCGAACCTAGAACCCCACTTACTTCAGTCAGAAGCTCTAACCACAAGACTATCCTATCAAGCTAATATGTGGTTTGCTACGATAATAGCACCTCTATAAGTAAATACATTTTTATATTGGTATGTGTATTATTTTTAATGATGCAAGAGAGTTTTGATAAAATTATATTATGAAGCATTTACATTCAGGTTAAATCTTGTCTACAGAAATTATTGTAGAGCATATTCAATTGTGAATCAATGTTCAGTTTAAAAATATTATTAGGCCTAATCGAGAATGAGTGTAACAAAAGGCATTGTATGATGCCTTTATTTTCCTACCCAGAGCTTTATTAATATTATTTACGTCCTGTGCATCCATCAAACAGTCGTTAAAGTGTTGCATTTTGCGTTAAATTTAAGGAAACTTTCATCAATATCATAAGAAAACAATCAGTTGATCTAGGAGTCCGACATTTTGTCTAGTTATACAATCCTTAAACAAGGCTGGAGGCATGTATAACGATTCCCATGTAAAGTTGTACACCTCGTATACACTGAACAGCTAATACAATGTTTATTAGTAAGAATTTTCAACTGAGATGTGTATAAACCTTGTATAAAAGTTATATATGGATTATTAGTAAGAGGGTATATAGTTAAACACTATATAAGACCTAAACCTTGGATGGGTGTACGGAGCGGCGATAAATTCAATGTGTTTTAGTAGTAGTAGTAGGACTTTATTAGACAAAAAGTAAGATATTTACAATATTATTTACAAATATGGGTCGCACGGGCAGTAAGCCGTACGTGCTGTTGACAGTCCGTTACAATAAAGTAATAATTGGTACTAGTGTAAAGAAAAATAAACAACAGAAACAGCAATATCATTACAATTACATAAAGAAAACACAATAATAATATTACAATTAAATAATAACACAATAGCATTATACACACTAAAAACATTAACATTACAATTACATCAAGAAAACACAAAATATTACAATTAAGTAATAACACAATAGCACTATACACTAAAAAAAACATTAACATTACAATTACATAAAGAAAACACATCAATATTACAATTAAATAACACAATAGAATTATACACTAATTAATTTATACATAATTGTTAATAATTAATGGTATTGCATTTTGATAACATATATTTATTCATGAATGAGTGTTGTCCATATTTTTCGCGTTTTGTCCAGAAATTTACCGAGGTTTATCCAATTTTCTGGATTTACCAATAACTCGTAGCATGCCAATCGTTCCCGATTTGAATTTAGAAATCTTTCCGGTAATAACTGACGTCTCCAATATTCTAAATCATTACATTTTCCTAATATATGTATCTCATCTTCAAATTTCCCGCACATTGGACATATTCGCATATCGTGATCGTCGCTATTTTTAGAAATTTCCATGCCCCTAGCCTAAACCAAGCAAGCCCTGATCTCTCCTTAAATCCTAGGTTGAGTATATACGATTCTTTTCCCCAGACGTGTTTTAGGTCTCTTTGTAAACACAGTGAGCGTTTTCCTGTACATTCCGAGAAAGTATCTTGTTGGTTTATATCTAAGTAATTCCTCCTTATTTTTCTCCACACGTTCTTGCGATTTTCAGTCCCTTTTTCCCATATCCAGCCCATCCCAATCTTTTGGAGTTCTCTCCTAACCTCGTTTGCCCAAAATTTAACATCTATGTTTCTAATTTGGTGGTCGTAACAAATTGCTCTAAGCATTGTTTGTTCACCTTGGATTACTCGTAACCAGTATTTGAGTACACGAATTTTACAGTTAATGTCGTCCTGGAATGACCCGAATTCATATAAAATTCCACAGTTAGAAACGGCCTTACTAAGTCCTGTAATATACTTTAGAAAATGCGTATATACCTTATTTAGTATTTCCGTTCTTTGGAAACCCCAAATCTCACTACCATAGTGCATTACTGGCCTGACCATCGCTGCATACATTTTTTCTAATGTGCTGACTGGAATATCAGGCACTCGACCCAGAATACCGAGTACACTGTTAAGTTGTCCCCTCCCTTTAAATAATGCTATATCAATATGTTTTTTCCACTTTCCGTCCATTTTCAACGTCGTACCAAGATATTCAAAATGTTTCACGTTTTGAAGTACTTGATCTCTGTATTTCCATTCCTCTGCTCTACCATAAACCGTCCCATTTTTAAAGGTCATTGTTTTTGTCTTACTAACATTTACAGTCAATCCCCAATTCCTACAGTATATTTCCAGTAGGTCAAGACCTCTTTGCAGTCCCATGATTGTCTTGGAACAGATAATTAAATCATCTGCATACAACAGGACTGGGATTCTAACATTTCCTATCTCCGGAGCTTCAATTTCCCCTCCTATCATTACGTCTACAATATCATAAACGAATAGATTAAATAGCATTGGTGATAAAATGCAACCTTGTCTCACTCCCCGATTGGCTTCACTGCTCTCTGTAATGTGCCCTTGGTCTACTTTTATACAAAATTTAACATATTTATAAATTGTTAATTATATAAGATTTAACCCAATGACTTGAACCTATCATTCCTTGACAATGGCATGAAGGATCATGCCGAAACTTTGGGATCAGTGGCCAATATATATATATATATATATATATATAATCCATATACTTATTTTCTTACATTATATATATATATATATACATCCTGTTTATTTGTTTAAGTTGTTGTTTCTGATTATGTATTTGTTTCTTAAGATGTGCATATCCTTCACCAACAATATACTATCATGATTATATATAATAGTTAATTATTTTATGATAATAAATGGTTTCGTTTTAACATTATAAATCAAAATTAATACAACTGCGGAATATCATATTGAAATAGTTAGAGAATTCAGTAGTCATAGATAGACAACAGATGATGAATTATATTATAGACGAACAAAGAATTAATATTATTGAATATATACAGATCCACTTATAAAATAATAAATAAAATAAAGTTCACCCACTCTCGAAAACGTTGGCTTTTCAATGGGCTAATTTGAAATAATTAATTTCAGAAATTGAGAAATTGTTTAAAGTCCTAAAGCAATACAGAATATTATTAACACGGTATATGCCTTTAGTTCTATGTTGCTCAAATATTTAATGTCCAGTGATTTAATTAACTAAATTGACTGTGCTCGTGCAAATTGTTTCCCTTGTCGCTGCACTTAGCAGAACATACTCCCTCTCTGTGTTCGCTGTTATTTATGAACATTATTTATTGACTTAAATATATGCACTTTATTCATCAGTCTAACATTTGCAATTAACGAATTGGCCTCCTGCTGTTTTTAACTTCTCTTCGGAATGTGGGTAAGAATGTTAATACGTCGTCATTAATGCATTTATTTATTAATTAGTAGATTACCCAGCACTGCACGGGCACTAATTTATTTTAATCATCTGGTCAACAAACAGTTTACTACCCCAAAAACTATGGATCCTCTACTTATCTCGTTTGTTTTATATACATTTCATTTTTATCCATATGGGTGCTGAATTTGGACTTTAATGGTATCACGAAAGTAATTATTCATCTCAGCGAGCCAGGAAATTATCGGATTGTACACTGATATCGGTTTTTTAGATTGTTTTAACTTGTCGCACACCTTTCGCCCATTATCTGTCCAACGTAAGAAGCACATGTTGACATTTAACTTCCGAATGTATTAATCCGCGCAGTATGTGTAAGAGTGCAGGCGAACTCTGTCAGCTGTTTGTTCCAAGCCGATAATTTTAATCCATTATATCGTTCATTATGGTGCCAGGATTATGCTCCATGAACTTATAAAATACATTTAACTTCTTTTTCACTACTCTTTAACAATTTACCATTTCATAGTAATTCTGCCAGAGGGCAGGTCCTTCGCTGCAATCATAGCATTTTCATGCTATGCTTGCAGCTTTGCTAGGGAATTGTAGGTGTGGTAGCTTCCCGTTGCTTTCCACACCGGCGAAGGATGATGATAATAATGATAAGTATGATGATGGTGATGATGGCCATATGATTTCGGGGGCCTTTTGGGCCTTAAAGTTTTCCTGGCATTTGTCTTACAGATGACGAAAACCCCCGATAAAAACCTCACCCACAAAAACTGTCCCGACCGGGGATTACCATTGTATATTGACATGCCTCGTCGTTATTATAATTATTGTTAATACATAATTTTAAACTAACACAGTAATAATATTTAATTAAGTAAACGCTTAATGCATAATGTAGTTTGGCACTTTTTACTTAACCAACACACTGCATTTGTCAACAAGGGGTTCATGCGACACATTTTTTCACCAGGATTAAACATTTCCCTCCAATGCCACTCTTTGACTACATAATGCCCTCATTCCTTGCCTTACTATCCCAGTGACACAAGAAAAAGCAATATTTTGAGTTACCAGTCTGCATTTCAGAAGACGATAAGCGCCGCGACAATATGACTAACGCAGCCGAGCGCAGATAAAATTGCGTTTCCAGAAGAAAGTTTAGGCGATAGCGAACAACGGTTTTCACCATTGTTATCAGGGCTCTGAACTACATAGCAATCACATGTATTTTGTTCTGCAGCTAATTTCATTGTCGCACTGTGTAATGGGTCTGCTATTTCTTCACAGAGAAAACTCAGGAACCCATTTATTTTCCTGAAGTGTCTTTTTACCACTCCATCTTAAATTAGGCTTTATGAAGAATTTTGTGAAAGGAATGGATAAAGTTGGTCAGGATTTTCAGTTTTTATTATCTAAATTTCCTGCAATTAGTTCTGCAAAAATTAGAGAAGGAACTTTCATTGGGCCTCAAATCCGTGACTTGGTAAATGATTTTACCTTTGAATAGTTGCTGATAAATACTGAGAAGCAGCTTGGCTTGCATTGAAAGATGTATATGACAATTTCTTGGGAAACCTAATGTCTGAGAATTACAGAGAAAAATGCTGGACTCTAACCAAGGCTATGGGGTGCAACGTGTCCGTGAAATTGCATTTCCTGTATTCCCATTTCGATTTCTTCCCATCTAATCTTGGAGATGTGAGTGACGAACATGGTGAACGATTTCACCAAGATATCGCTGCCATGGGAAGACTATATAAGGGAACATGGTCAACAAACCATTTGGTGGATTACTGCTGGGCACTCCTACTAGAAATTTCTCTATCCACCCACAAATGGAATGTTTCCAATAAAGGATTCTAACTTCTAAATACATTATAATACAAACAATTAATTGTGATACATGATATGTATATTGTCCACTGCTGTGGTCTCGAGGTAGCGTGCTGCCTTGTCACGCAGCGGACCCGAGTTAGATCCCCGGTCGGGGCAGTTTTTCTGGGTGAGGTATTTATCGGGGTTTTTCCTCACCTGTGAGACAAATGTCAGGAAAACTTTAAGGCCCAAACGAAATCATATGCACATCATCATCATCCTTATCATTATCATATAATCATCACCATCCTTCACCGGTGTGGAAAGCAACGGGAAGCTACCACACCTACAATTCCCTAGTAAAGCTGCAAGCATTGCATGAAAATGCTATGATTGCAGTGAAAGACCTGCCCTAGGGCAGAATTATTATGGATAGATGGATGGATATGTATATTAATCAACTACATATTCCTCCTGTATTGTTACTGAGTCGTTTCCAAGTTAACGAAAGAGTTATATGTGGCGTGGCTGAGAAAATTACTTACAAAATTGATGAATGGCGAAAAAGTTCCTGAATAATGGAAACTAGGGTACATTTCGACAATCCATAAAAAAGGAAAAAAATACCAATGAGAAGATTATAGAGGTATAACAATAACAAGTACTATGAGTAGACTCTATGGACGTATACTAAAATATTATTTGGAAAAAAAAACTATAGTGATATGGAATTAGAGGAACAGTCAGGATTTAGAGCAGGTCGTTCCACAACCGACAATTTATTTTGCATTTCTCAGGTAATAGAAAAGAAAATGCAATATGGACAACCTTTGCACCTACTATTTGTAGATCTTGAGAAAGCATACGACAATATCCCTATAGAGAAACTATGGATTTCTTTAAGACGTATGAGAATTAAGACTATAATAATTTAAGTTATACAAAATGTATATGACAATTCCATATCTAAAATTACAATTGGCAGTAAAATGTCACATGGTTTCACGACAAATAAAGATTTTCGTCAAGATTGTTGTCTATCACCGACTCTGTTTAAAATATATGTACATGAAATATTGAAGATTTGGAAAAGAAAATTTTCAAGCATGGGAATTCCTATTTCAAATAACAAAACTTTATACAACTTACATTTTGCAGATGATCAATTGTTAATTACACAACATTATGAAGATTTAGAATATATTACTAGAACATTAATAGAAGAATATGAAAAATAGGGATTAAATTTGAACATGAAAAAAACAAAATATTTATCAATTGGTGAACCAGAACAAAATTTAATTTTGGAGACTGGAGGAAAAAAATCTTATAGTGAGATCACATATTTAGGAATTAAAATAAATAAAAATGGACATTATGAAGAAGAAATAAGATATAGAAATAATGAAGGAAAATTTACAATTGCTTGCCTCAATGGAATATTGTGGGATAAAAATATGAGGAATAAAAATAAAATGAATATATATCATAGAATTGTTAAAATCATCATTACTCATGGCCATTAACAACAACAAAAAATAAGTATCTTTTGGCAACGGAAAAGGATTCTATACGAAGGGCAGCACGAATTTTAATAAGAGAAAAAAAATTAGGAACTCAGTTATAAGAGAGAAAGTGAAGATTGAAGAAACTATTTTGGATTATATTAAAACTCAGAAATTAAGATGGTACGGACATGTCCAGCGAATGGAAGAGGATCGACTACCAAAATCTGTTTTGGAATGGAAACCTGAGGGAAGACAAGGCAGAGGAAGACCTAAAACCTCCTAGAGTCAGGGAATATGTTTATACATGAAGGTGAAACATCGACAACCAGGAGATTGGATGGACCGACAAAATTGGCTATTAGGAATCGGACGATGTCAAAGACATTAATAAACCGAAGATCTATCTAACTTTCCAGAAAAATTGGTACGCGATGGAAAACGTCTGATTTAATTTTCGCAATCAGCGTATGCGATTTATTAAATACATTATTTTTATCTCGCGGCAAGACACAATGTTAAAATTTATTGTACTGTGTTATCTGACGCTCTATATTAATATTAATTGTTATATAAACATTTAAAATCCCTAATGAAATAAAGTGGCGAGTACTTATAACATTCAAACAAGTGCGCGCGAAAATACGTATTTCTGTTTCTGGCGCACTTATATCTGGAACAGTTATGTCTCGTAGGCTGTTGGTGGAGCGGTGGGAGACTGGGGATCAGAAGCCCCTTTCTCTTGGTTCAATGGAACCCGAGACCATCTGTGGGGGCACCATGGGAGATGCGCACCCTGGATGCCTACATTGCTCAGTGGGCTGCCTCACAGCAGCTACACGACTAGGCTTAGCCTTGCGAACGGGCTGTTTGGGATAATACCGGGCGTAATGCTGGGAATTACCACCAGATCAATAAGCTCGGGAAAGGAGGAAGCGCGGTCATTTGGTCTGTGGGACTTAGCGCCGACTCTGGAACCGAGTGACCCAAGGGCAATCTGTGAGGTCGTCAGGAGTTGAGCGACCTGACGTACTAATGCTCAGGCTGGACCCACTTCAGCAACCAAACACGTCCCCAGCTGGTGCACTGGGAAAAAGGTCGGTGGATCAGTAGAGAGTCCTCCCGGTCAAGGGACTCGTGAACCAATAGTGGGGTAGGCAAGAGTTGAGCGCCTTGTCGTACTATTTGCTCATCTGTTGGAGATTGCGAGCTCCGAGCTGGCCCACAACAACTGCAGAAGGCGTCCCTGGGGGCACACCAGGGCTCGGCTCGGACCAGTGCAGAGGGGAGCAACTGTACTGGTTCCTGGCTCGCCCTACGGGCCCGTCGACAAACTGTGGGGTCGCCAGGGGATGAGCACCTGGATGTACTAAAAGTCTCACACTGTTGGGCTTGTAGCCCTTGCCTGTCTCACAACGGCTTCAGGACAGGCCCTGGAGGCAGAACAGGGGAATGGTCGGTGGATCTGCGACAGCAGTCCTCCCGGCTAGGCTCATGGAGCCCGTGGACCAACTGTGGGGTCATCAGGAAGGAGCGACCTGATGTACTGTGTAGCTCAGCAATTCACCAGAACTGCAAACTCCAACACCCTCTCCCTGGGCCCTGGGGTGTTGGTTTAAGGACCGTGAACTTGAACGTGGACGTGAACATGGGATAGGGAGGACTAGAACTAGGACTTGGGAGTATGGTCATGACGACCGAGGTATCCCAAGGGGTGGACGGATGGGCCTAGACTGCGGTGGGCAGGACATTTGGCACGAATGGGGAATGAAAGACGTGCATGGAAGCTTCTTGTAGGAAAACCAGAGGGGAAACGTCCAGTTGGTAGACCAAGAATGAGATGGAAGAATAACATTAACTATGATTTGAGGGAAATAGATTATACAGGGAATGATTGGAAAACATTACCTCAGGATAGGGATGCATGGAGAGCTTACGTCCGCGTGGCCATTAACCTGCGGGTTCGATAGTGCCAGTGAGTTAGTTATATATGTGTCTAATTACTTATAATATTGACATTTAAGCCACATTTACTTACATGCTCATTGGCACTATCGAACCCGTTAATTCATGTCCGCGCGGATATAAGCTCTCCATACATCTGTATTCTGAGGTAATGATTTCCAATCATTCCCTGTATAATCTACTTCCCTCAAATCATAGTTAATGTTATTCTTCCACCTCATTCTTGGTCTACCAACTGGGCGTTTTCCCTCTGGTTTCCTACAAGAAGCTTCCATGCACGTCTTTCATTGCACATTCGTGCCATATGTTCGGCCCATCGCAATCTACGAGATTTAACTGTTCTTACCATATCTGGCTTCCTATAAAGACCAAGTAGTTCATTGTTATGTAGTCTTATCCATTTATGAGTATGTTAATCTCTCATTGGTCCAAAAAAATTCTTAAGAACTGATCATTGTATTTACAGTTTATCTTTACACACATGTATTTATATACGGTATATCGTAAAATATAGGTCATTTAAAGTTAATACAAGTTATTACCTATCTAAAATTGTTAAATACACTCATTGGTTAAGAGGAATTATAATTTAAAATAATTTAAGTTATATACGCACTTTTATGCTAAAATTTGTCAGAAGAAGAATGGGATTCATTTTTATCTTCTTCACAATGTTCACTACAAATATATAACGATATTTATTGTTACCTTGCCCTTCACACCCTAGATGATTGATAGGTTATGCTATGAAATATGTTATCTGATCGCCGAGAAAGTACACAGTCGAAAATATGAAGATATTTATATTATGACTTTATATGTATCGTACCAGGATTAACTTTTGGCTTGCACGCGGATATAAATTTAAGATGCAGTTTGTGAAAAATAATTTTTTACATCAATATAATTTATAAAAATCTATGTATCTATGTTTGTTTCTTCGTACTTTATGCACGATCCGAGTGTGATGGGGCTTTTTGAAAAATGTTCAGGAGATTCCCGGTATAAAGATAGGCTATAAGAGAATTATGATACTCAACTCCTACATCCTTAAAAATTGCCCCTTGTAAACGCGAAAAGGGTATCTCTTTGGATGCTTAAATTACTTACGATGCCTAAAACATAAGAAATACTCAAAATGTATGTACACAGAATTGAATATCTCCAAAAGTTCTACAAAAAAGTCTGCGACAGCATATGTTCATCTCTGACGGATAACTCACAATAGCCATTTTTGCTTTTTATTGATTCCAAGGAGATCGAGACAAGGTCGTAGATTTCTGTGCAATCATAGAAAGCACATAGCGGGTATTCTTTTACGGATAACTCACAATAACAAATTTTGTCTTTTAGCTCATTTATGCCAAGAAGATCGGGATAAGTAGATTCCCGGGCAACACCGGGTAATCAGCACGGGAAATGTTAAAAAAATAACGATGTACATTTATAATTGTTTTTCATTTAATTATTCAACTAATCATAAGAAGTACATTAATTTCCGTCTTTCAACTCATTTATTCCAAGAAGATCGGAATGAGTAGATTTCCGGACAACGCCGGGTAATCAACACGGGGTACTTACTTACTTACTTACTCACTGGCACTATCGAACCCGTAGGTTCATGGCCGCACGGAAATAAGCTCTCCATACATCCCTATCCTGAGATAATGCTTTCCAATCATTCCCTGTATAATCTATTTCCCTCAAATCATAGTTAATGTTATCCTCCCACCTCATTCTTGGTCTACCAACTAGGCATTTTCCCTCTGGCTTTCCTACAAGAAGCTTCCATGCAAGTCTTTCATTCCCCATACATGCAACATGTCCTGCCCATCGCAGTCTACGAGACTCAACTGTTCTTATTATATCTGGCTTCCTATAAAGACCATGTAGTTCATTGTTATGTAGTCTTCTCCATTCACCTGTCTGTTCATCTCTCTTTGGTCCAAAAATGTTCCTAAGTACTTTATTCTCAAATACTTGTAATCTCCTTTCCTCCCTTAAAGTAAGGGTCCATGTTTCGCACCCATATAATATAACTGGTAGAATAATAGTTTTATATATTTTCAGTTTAACGTTTTTTGAAAGGAGTTTGGATATAAAGAGTCTCTGCAATGCATAATAGCACGCATTTCCAGAATTGAGCCTATGTTTAATTTCTTTGTGCATCTCATTCCTATTTGTGATTATTGCTCCTAGGTATTTGAATTCAGCCACTTCCTCAAAATTTCCCTCATTTGTCATTAGCTGTCCATTTCCATTATATAATGAATTTCTACGTGTGACCATATATTTAGTTTTACTGATATTTACTTCCAGTCCTAATTCCTTAGTGTTACTCAATAGTGTGTACGTGTTGTCCTTTAGTATCTCCTCGCTATCGGCCAATAATACTACATCATCAGCATAAACTAACAGCTTATTAATACCATTGAGTTGTAAGCCTTCCTCATTCTCTAAAGATTTAATGGCATGCTCTAGTACAAAATTAAATAGTAGAAGAGATAGTGCATCTCCTTGCTTCAACCCATTCTGGATTTCAAAAGTGTCCGAAAACTGTTTGCCTTCACGCACCCTACACTTTGTGCCATTTAGACTCATTCGTATAAGTCTAACTAACTTTTTAGGAATTCCGAACTCCAGCAGGAAACTATATAACTTCTCCCTCTTAATTGAATCATATGCTTTTGTGAAGCCTACTTATAGTTGATGTACAGACCCATTACATTCCCATTTCTTTTCTAAAATCTGTCTTATACTAAAAATCTGATCTGTTGTAGATTTGTTTCTTCTAAATGCACATAGATGATCTCCTAGAATGTCATCAATATAGGGAGTAAGTCTGCTTATTAATATATTTGTTAGAATTTTGTCCGAAGTTGAAAGTAAATAGATGCCCCTGTATTTTGTTGCAATCAGTTTTATCTCCTTCCCCTTATAAAGTGGTACGAAGTATGGATTCCTTACAAATTCATCTAGGAAGAGCTTCTTTTTCCAAAATCATACTAAGCAACCAGCGTATCTTGTCCGTCATTTTTTCCTTCCTCCTGATTTTATCAGTTCTTGCTGGGAATCTCATCATAAAGCCCTGATGCTTTATACATCTTCAATTTTGCAATCGCCCATTTCAACCTCTAATGCACTTGTTTCTGAGACTGGCATTTCTGCTGTCGATATATGATCCTCGCACAAGATCCTTTCTTCTTGTATATACATTTAAAATGCTGTATTACATTCACTTTTCTAGTATATTTAATATACTCTTGGAATCTGCAATCATATCCCCATTTTGATTCCGAATTATGTTTGTTCTAGCCTGAAACCCTTTCTTCTCTATACTAATTCCCTGATATAATTCTCTAATGTTCCTATTTTTTGCATTCATTTCAAGATCATTAATCTTCTGTCTCAAATATTCCCACTTTTTACTCTTTTGTAACTTGTGGTTTCCCGTCTGATACTACCCAATTGCTACAATTTTATCTCATTTGGCTCGTTTAACCATTTCAATTTTGCTAGTTTTCTTTTCTTTACAATATCGGCACATTCCTCATCAAACCATTTCTTGTTTTGCCTCTTTTTTAAACAAGCAATGATTTCTGATGCTGACAATTTAATAGTATCTCTTATAGCCTCCCATTCTTTATTTAAATCAGTTTCTTCTTCTTTTGCCACATTGCAATCTGAAGGTTCAGTACTTCAAATCTATTAACAATTTTGATTTGGTATTCTTGCCGCATTTGATCATTTTTCAAGTTTTTTAATTCAAATTTTACAGAATCATCTTTAGCGTTTGTTCCTCTCATAAGCGATAGCCGTTGTCTGATTTTCACTCTGACCAGATGATGATCCGAATTGCAGTCTGTCCCTCTAACTGATCTAACATCGATGATGCTACCGTGCCAGCGTTTATCCACTAATACATGATCTGTCTGGTTCCGAGTTTCTTCATCTGGGGACGTCCAGGTATATATATGAATATCCTTATTCCGAAATGTTGTGCTCTTAACAATGAGATTCTTTGTTGTGGCAAATGTGACTAATCTAACTCCGTTGTCGTTACTATCTTCATGATGACTGAATTTGCTTATTGTTGGTTTGAATATATCTTCCCACCCCACTTTTGCATTAAAATCTCCTAAGACAATTTTCATATGATATCGTGAAAGGCTATCAAATAAGCATTCTAATTCCACACAGAATTCATCCTTGTTCTTGTCATCTTTATCTTCTGTGGGGGCATGTACATTTACAATTATAAAATCATGTCGTATACCCTTTAGAATTATGTATGGTATTCTATCACCAACAAACTTAAAATTTCGGATAGCGGATAGGATCATCCTCCTGACTAATAAACCCGTTCCAAATGCAGGTCTTTGTGCACTCCCGTAGTATAATGCAAAGCTTCCTGATTCCTGACTACCTTCACGTGGCCACCTAACGTCCTGCAAAGCGACTATATCCAAGGGTGCTTTATCTAATTCCCGCGTTAATACCTCTAGTGCCCCGCTATTGTATAAACTCCTAACATTCCATGTTCCGAGGAACATGTCCCTGTGTTTGACCGTTTGGCATGGGTTTTCTGAAGTAATCCCCGCCCGGAGATCCGAATGGGGGACTATTTGACCTCCGGAAAATTTACCCCAGTTGAACCCATGTCCGCATTCCTTGACGGTTGTATTTTTACGGTGAAAAATCGTCACTCTTTCGGCCAGGGTACTTTCTCGTCTGGCTTATTACCTTCGACTAGTCCGGCATGGGTAACCCTATCGGCAGCAATGCCACCGCTCACACACCTCTCAGGTTCATTCAAGCACGAAAACCACTCCACCACGACAAGGTAAAGATACCATGGAGGGATCAACACGGGGTATCTAAAAATAATTACGATATACATTTTTCCTTTCACTTATTTAACTAAACATAAAACAAATTAATTTTCATTTATTTAGGCGTAGCAGCGCACACGGTGTATTAACTAGTACTAGATTCAAATTAGACATGTAGATGTGTCATCACAGCTACTGCACGTTCCTAGCTATCGGCAGTAAAAACAATGTTCTGTCGAGGGTATGAAGCCGACCGTTGTATTAGTAGTAGAGTCTCGGATATAGATGGCAGAACTATTAGTAGTAATTGCCAATGAAGTTATAGTGGTAGATTATAATATATAAAACACCGATATGTATAAGAATATATCCCATATTTATCATGCGTAATATATTTAATTTTCACTGAGTGAATGAAAGGCTTCCATTTGATATCACAACATTTAATAGAAGTACATTTCCATTTAATATACAAGCGGATGTATACAGTTGGCACTGCGTAAGCCACACTAAGTGTTTCAAGCCACCCTCCATGTATGAATTCTTAGAATTGTATTATAATTTTTTGTTTCGATTTTAGGTTCGTGCCTTAAAATTGACAGATGTATTTCCAAAAAAATGCTACAATACTTTATGAACTAAGCCAGATTTCTGGTGGGTAGAATTTCACTTACGGTCTTGTTGGTTTGCCACATATATATATATATATATATATATATATATTTACATCTTGTTAAACCGCATGCAAACAGAAATTGCAGTCTCTAGAACATTAAATATGTTGTGGTCATTTTTGGTGTCTACACGTAGGATTCATGAGGTGATCCTCAAAGCTTCACTGATTCGAAATTTAGTGTTTAGAAAATTTTAACCACTATGTTACTTAGATTACTACAAAGTTAAAAACAGTCCTTTTAATAGAATTTAATTACCAAGCAATGAAGAAGAATAAAATTATTAAGGATAGATCAAGAAACAATAATTGTAATTACTTCTACTCCCCTCTTCGATGCAATAGCCAATTCCAAAGAAAGGTAGCTATTAATTTGTTCTGAAGATATGATTATATATATATATATATATATATATATATATATATATATATATATATATATCGCCCTACTTAGTCTTACAGCTGAAATGACCATGACAAAAATTCAAATGGTCCTATATAAAATAAAATTTGTGCCATTACAGTGTTAAGAATAGGCCTATATATATCTATATATCCATCCATCCATAGTAATTCTGCCCGAGGCCAGTTCTTCATTACAATCATAGCATTTGCATGCTATGCTTTGCAGCTTTACTAGGGAATTATACGGTAAAGGTGTGGTAGCTTCCCGTTGCTTTCCACGCCGGTGAAGGAAGGTGATGATGATAATGATAAGAACGACGATGATGGCCGGATGATTTTCGGGGACCTTTGGGCCCTAAGCTTCCTGAAATTTGTTTTTCAGGTGAGGAAGAACGCCGAAAAAAAAACCTCACCCAGGAGCCTGTCCCGACTTGGAATCGAACCCGGGCCCGCTGCGTGACAAGGCAACGCGCTACCTCGAGACCACAGCGGTGGACTTTATATATATATATATATATATATATATAACTTATATTCGTGTGTGTGTGAGTGTGTGTGTGTGTGTGTGTGTGGGCTGACGGCTAAATGTATCGTTACATAATGCTAATTTTCAGCATTTAGTTTTTAAAGTAATATGTCTGAATTGTAATCCCACAAGTAAGGTAAAATTCATGTTTAAAACAATGCATAGAAAAATAAAAAAATATAAAAATAATATTATTACAGAAGAATGAAGAAACTAATGTTTATACGTTTAGGGAATAACACTAAAGAGTATGTATATATATATATATATATATATATATATATATATATATACATATGTGTGTGTGTGTGTGTTTGTGTATGTGTGTGTGTGTTGTTTGGCCGAAAAATGAAGTGGAAGATTAACATTATCCCATATTCGGAGATGGTGTAATATATAGAGATTGATTGGAAAACTGGAAAAGAATAGCTCAGGATAGGACTGTACAGAGAGCTTATGTCTGCGCTCGCATGAAGCGTCGAATTCTATAGAACTAGCGTTTCAGGTAACTCATATTTCTGTTAACGTACTAGTAACAGCTATCCTTTTTTTTTTTCGAAACCACACACAGCGCATAGTAAATAATTTAGAATCAAGTTCAAATTCATTAATGAAAAAATAACTGAACATTAGAAATGGGAGTTAATCGGAAAAGAAAATTTAAAAAATCTTAAACATCGGCTACTTTCGTGTTTTTAGAACGGAATTCTGTGATGATGTTGAAATAAAATTGGAAACCTATTATCCAAAATCAGAATAATTCTACATTAGGAGTAGGGAATTTACCTGAAAGCTTTATTTAAAAATAACTGTGGCTGAAACCATGAAACTTTTCTTTCAAAACAGTAGGATAAATACGATTCCAATAGCATAGACTTTTGTATTCGGTATAACAAGCAAAATTAGACCATACATTCAACTTGCTCAGGTAATATATTAGTTTATGAATTTCCTGCGTGACCTACCAGTTATATTATATGGGTGCGAAACATGGACTCTTACTTTAAGGGAGGAAAGGAGATTACGAGTATTTGAGAATAAAGTTCTTAGGAAGGTTTTTGGACCAAAGAGAGATGAACAGACAGGTGAATGGAGAAGACCACATAACAGTGAACTACATGGTCTTTATTGGAAGCCAGATATAATAAGAATAGTTAAGTCTCGTAGACTGCGATGGGCAGGACATGTTGCACGTATGGGGAATGAAAGACGTGCATGGAAGCTTCTTGTAGGAAAACCAGAGGGAAAACGCCCAGTTGGTAGACCAAGAATGAGGTGGGGAGAACAACATTAACTATGATTTGGGGGAAGTAAGTTATACAGGGAATGATTGGAAAGCATTAGCTTAGGATAGGGATGTATGGAGAGCTTATGTCCGCGCGGCCATGAACCTACGGGTTCGATAGTGCCAGTGAGTAAGTATGTAAGGCGGATTCTCTTTTAATAGTACCTTTTATTCCAGAAATTTTGAAAGCGTTTTGCTGACTGATTTCTATTTACATACCCATGGAGTTTCTCTAAATCCAACTTAAAAACTGTATTATTATATTATTATAATTAGAGAGAGTAATTTTTTTTAAATTCGTGTTTTAAACTATCAGAGAGTATTATAACAAATCATTTTGACATTTTATTTATTGATAAAGAACAATATGGTAATCTGATATATTCATTCCAGGTTTCATCGGATGCTAAATTACAGGGTTCCTATATATAAGTTCGACATTATGACCTTTAAATTAACTGTCGTTCGACACAATGTTCTGGGCCTAAACACTTCTAATAAAATAGGGTAAAGATTTTGGTGAAAGATAATTTTTTTGTGTAATTCATTATCGTAGCAGCTTTAGTATATCCATGTTTCATGATAAAAGAACTGTTTTTAAGACATTTTATTTTAATTGCTTAAACACGTTTCTTCTAAAGGGCATTTATGTTCTAATCGGTAATTTTTGCGCATTCTTAATGAATTTTGATCACATAATCATTATTTGTCCACGGCTGTGATCTCGAGGTAGCGTGCTGCCTTGTCACGCAGCGGGCCTGGGTTCGATCCCGGTCGGGGCAGTTTTTCTGGGTGATGTTTTTATCGAGGTTTTTTCTCACCTGTAAGACAAATGTCAGGAAAACGTTAAGCCAAACGGTCCCAGAAATCATATGGTCATCATCATCATCATCATCATCTTCCTTATCATTACCATCATCATCCTTCAACGGTGTGAAAAGCAACGGGAAGTTACCACACCTATAATTCTCTAGTAAAGCTGCAAACCATTGCATGAAAATGCTATGATTGCAGTGAAAGCCCTGCCCTCGAGCAGAATTACTATGGATGTATGGAATCATTATTTAGTTCGTTATTTCCTTTGTATTTTCTCTACATATTTTGATCATGTCTATAATTTTGTATGTACTTCTAGCTAATACCCGACGTGCGCTGCTACGCATAAATAAATGAAGATTAAAGTACTTTTATGTTTAGTTGAATAAGCTGAAGGAAAAACAATTATAAATTAAATTGTTTAGATACCTCATGCCGATTACCCGGTGTTGCCCGGGAATCTACTTATCCCGATCTTCTTGACATAAATGAGTTTAAATACGAAAATTAATGTTTTATGTTTAGTTAAATTAGTAGAAGGGACAAATCATATAGTAATTATTTTTAGATACCCCGTGCTATTTACCCGGCGTTGTCCGGTAATCTACTCATCCCGATCTTCTTGGCATAAATGAGCTGAAATAAAAAAAACGTATGTATTTATTATGACTAATTAACTCATGCTCCAAATGGGAGTCAATGACCAATCACGTTTCAATAATTTCTGTTTTACAACCAATCAGAGTCGTGTTTCACGAAATATTTATCAGTGTTATAATTACCATATTAAAGAAAGCTCCTCCTTTTTAATATTCTGAACAGGTCTGACCATTATTTTGTAGTGACTGAGCCAACGAGAAATACGGCTACCAGATTGTATATATATTGCATGAATGCCAACACATGCCGCATGCGGGAGTTAATATAAACACATTTGTAGCAATTGAATATACCACCAAAAAAGAAACCACTGCTTGCACTTACTTAAATGTATTTTTTCCCAGGTAACAATCCAGAAAAAAATAATTGTCATATTTACATCATACGACATCAGAAATGAATTAATATACAGTTTGATGTGTTTCATTTTTTCTCCACCAGAGAGCATTCTTACAATATTGCGTTCCTTTGGCAATAAATAGTATGATCTGGTTGCAGTGATAAACAAAAGAAGCAGATGAAGCGTACCTATCGTTTCTCATTTGTTTTCAAACATCGCCGGTACATTAAATATATAAATATTTTAAAATAACTATAATTAGATAATGATTTGTGAGTAAACAGCTTAATTTTATTCGTTAAATAGTCCTAACATATGCCACTCTTGATTTCCAAATTCTCTAGATAATTTGGAAATCACTCGTGGCATTACTTATGATTAATTGAATAAGTAAAATGAAAAATGTCCCGCGCCGTAGCCGAGCGGTTAAGGTAGGAAGCCTTGGCACAGAGCTACGGGACTTGCGCTGGTTCGAGTCTCCATGTGGAAGAAATTTTCTCATGGTATTTACCAGTATGGGACCGGTGCCCACCCAGCATCGTGAGGCAATTGGGTAGCTACAATAATTAGCGGCTCCAGGTTGAGTAACCAGCTATAATGGCTGGGGGACTCGACATGCTAACCACATGTCACCCCTACACTGGCTGTTGATCATCTAGCTCTGCGATTGACACATGTGGATGTGAAGGGCCAGCAGCCGGCTGGTAAAAGGGCAACCGCTGAAAAGTGGAATGACCCTCAATCGGAAATGAAAATTAATTATAAATGTATATCGTAATTATTTTAATATTCCCGTCCTGATTACCCGGTGTTGCCGGGTAATCAACTTATTTAGATCTCCTCGGCATAAATTCGTTATTATGAGTTATCCGTAAAGGAATATCCGTCATGTGCTGCTATGCTTGCACAGGAATCTACTATTTGTCTCGATCTTCTTGGCATCGATGAAAGACACAAAAATGGTTATTGTGAGTTATCCGTAAGAGATAAACATATGCTGTCCGGGACTTTTTTGTTCAGCCTTTCGAGATATTCAATTCTGTGTACATTAATTGTGTGTATTTGTTATGATGTAGGAAGCGTAAGTCATTTAAGCGTCCAAAAAGCTAATTTTTTCACGTTTGCCACTATAAAGGGCGTTTTTAAGAGTGTAAGAGTTGAGTATCATAACTTTCTTATAGCCTATGTTCATCCCGGGAATCTCCTGAACATTTTGCAAAAAGCCTCATCACAATCGGAACAACGGTATGGCCGCGCATAAAGTACGAACAAAGAAAGAAACAAACAAACATTTTTATATATTAGATATCGGTCGTATTCGATTAATTTTACATGTCGCACACTATTACTCTTCCAAAGGTGCTAGGATATCTTAACCTTTACATCATCTTCCCATATTGTACGTTCGTACGTATTGTGTAGACAATTGTTTGAAAGGCTGTAATAATAATGCACATGCTGTAGAGTACAATAGGTTTTGTAAATAAAATGTGCAATTGTACTGTACAGTACTTATGTACTTAGATATATATTAGTGTAGCGATCACAAGGATATTAACATGATGTAGTACAGTGTATGTATACATAATGTTATTGGAAAATAAGAAAAAATTCACTTGATTTATACCAGAAATAAAAAAGTAAAGCAGACTCGTTAGAGATATTGTTCAAATTGGCCACCTCCATTCTCACAACACAGTCGTCATTGGCGAATAAAGGATTCTCGTACCCATGTTCAAGATACTAGGTGTCGCGGATCATATCACATGCTGCGATTATGCGTGCAACTAACAGTTTATCTGTATCAACATGGGTTGCATACACCAGTGTTTCCAAGGTCCACTCAAAAATAACCAAGTGGACATAGATCTAGAAAGCGAGCTGGCCACATTACAGTTGAACTACCTCTTCCTACATCCAGCGGCCAGGATACATTTCATCGAAATTATTTCGCACATTCCGGCAGAAATGGAGAGGAGCCTGATGTGGAGAGGAACTTCTTTAATCAATCTAGGTATGACGTGCTCTAAAATGTATAAATGACAATATTTAATCTGTGGGTAAGAAGGTAGGGGCTAATAATGTGGTCAGAAATTACACTTAACCATACGTTCACCGAAAATCTCTGCTGGTGTCCCCTCTCAAAGATGGCATAAGGATTTTCATAATCGCACATATGACTGTTCTTTGAGTTCAGAACTAGCCCATCCGTATTTAATATTGTCTCATCAATGAATAACACTGAGGAAAAGAAGAGCGGTGGCTGCAGCAAAGTCCAATAACAAAAATTGTACCCATTGAGCGACGTCCACTGGCTGTATGGCTTGTACTTTTATCAGATGACAGGGATAGAGCTAGTCTTCGTGCAGGACTTTCCGTGTGGTTTGATGGTTCCTGTTCATTACACGTGCGATAGCACGAGTATATACTAGTCGGAGATCTTTGCTAGCCATCGAGAAGAGCGGACGTGTTTTTGTTAGAGTGGTTGAAGTGTGCAGGGGACAAAGCATTATGGAAGAAGTTAGAAAGCTGATTGAAACATTGTCAACTGAAGTGAAAGAGGGGTTTGAAAAGTGCAACGTGGGTGAAAAAATTCGTGATATTGAGACGAACATGCATCGGATGGAGGACAGATTGAAATGGCTGGAATCTAAATTAGACTATCTCGAAAACCAGAGTCGCCGTAATAATATTGTGATATATGGTGTGCATGAAGAAGACAGGGAAAGCTGGGAGGAAACTGAACATATAGTTAAAAGAGTAGTGGCGCAAATCGGGATTGATTTGGTGGACAGTGATATTGAAAGAGCGAACAGAGTAGGTCGTGGTAATAGTGGAAAGAGACCGATTGTATGCAAATTATCACACTACAAAATAAAATGTTGGATCCTTAGAGACAGTAAATATCTTAAAGGGACCGGTATCAATATTGCCGAAGACTTTAGTGAGAAGGTGCGCCGCGAAAGAGACTTTCTTAAGCGACACATGCTCGAGGCGAGGAGGCAGGGCTGCCATGCAATCATGCAATTTAATAAATTGATTATAAATGGACGAATCTGGAGCAGAGAAAAACTACAAAATATGGACAACTCTGAAAATGAATTTGAAGAGGTCATTGACAGCGAGTCCCCAAAACATACAGGGGACGCTTCAACAGCAGGTGGTCTCCTTACAGCAGAGGAGGGAGAAATTTCTACACGAGAAAAAGAGAGAGGGAGCACTACCTTAATAACTCCCAGGAATCCAATAAACATACAGCAAAAAACGGCCGAACGCAAACAGCATACCCCACCTCTAATAGGTGAACGACCGGCGGACACAAGAACTCCAACAAGAAAATCACTAAGACTTCTGAATCTACCCGCAGAAAAGGAACTATTGAGAGGGGGAAGTTCGAAAAATACAGGTAAGACTAATGACAAGGGAACACAATAGGGTTTGTTGACAGTCGGTTCATGGAATATCGAAGGGTTTAAAACAAAAACTTTCAATGGACAGATGTGTAGAGTTTATTGAGACTTTTGATATATTAGCTCTAGGAGAAACATGGTTAAAAGCTAACGAATGCGTAAATCTATGTAATATGAAAGGTTATTTTAAGGGTAATCAAAAGAGAGGAAAGAGAGGTAGATATCCAGGCGGTGTTGCCATTTTATATAAAGCTAACTTAGACCCATATATTAAAAAGGTAAATATTACTTTAAAAGAGGCAATTTGTATATATTACCATACAGAAAGAGCAGATATGTGTCTGTTGTCTATTTATCGTCAACCACTAAATTCCAGGTATGCCAATCCAAATTTTTTCGTTGAATTGTCTGACTCGTTGGCAGAAATAAAAGATAGGTTTCCGGAAGCGGTAATAATAATTTTAGGGGACTTTAACTGTAGGATTGGGGAGGAAAATGTCACTATAAAATCGGATGATAATGAAACACGAGGTGACGGTAGGAGAAGCAAAGATAAGATTTTAAATTCAGAAGGAAACCAATTGTTAGCTTTTTGCGATGCATTTGAACTTGATATTCTGAATGGGAAATATGGGGAAGATAAAAATGGAGAACTGACATTTATTAATAAAAATGGAAGTAGTGTAATCGATTATTCAATATGCACACAAGACATGATTCCAGTCCTAAGTAATTTCTGTATAGTTTCCAGAATCGATTCACACCACTTCCCAAACAAACTTATTTTAAATATGAAAGGTATTAGTGAGACAGTTAATGATGAGGTGGCAACAATATTGCTGCCAGTTATCCGTTTCAGGTGGATCGAGGATCTGAGAGAAGAATTTAACAGGAGTTTGGAAACGCTAATACAGGATCTGCAATTAAAAGATCTTAGCGGGGAGGAAATTATTAAAACTTTGACAGAATGTTTTCAAAAAACAGGAGAAAAATTCAAGGTTAAATACGCAATGAACCAGAAGGACAAAGGGTGGTACAATAATGCATGTAGAAAGAAGAAGGAATTTGTCGAAAGTAGTCTTTTAAAGTTCAGAAAAGAAAGCACAGATGAAAGCAGAAAAAATTATGCGCAAGAGAGAAAGGAATATAAAGACTTATTGGCAGAAAAGAAAAAACAAAACTAGCATGGCAAAATAAGAAATCCGAAGAAATGAGAGTCGCGACTTAAAGTGGGAACATTGCGGACATATGGAAAGCGATAAGGGAACTCAAAGTAAAGTCCATAAATCGGACAAGAATAACGCCCGGGGAATGGAGAAGTTACTTTGATAGGGTGCTGGGAAATGAGAGGTTAAGATATAATCAAGGAAATATAGTTGAGATCCCTGACCCAATTCATATTCAATTACTGGCTCAGGATATTTCGAAAAATGAAGTGGTTTCTTCCATTAAATATATAAAGAATGGTAAAGCACCTGGAATTGATAGAATACCAGGGGAATTCTTGAAAAATATGATATCATCCAATAAATTATTAGACGGTTTGAAAACTGCGTTCAACTAACTTTTTAATGGAGGAGATTATCCGGAAGCCTGGGCGACAGGTGTCATCCAACCGCTATACAAAGGGAAAGGTGGGGCACAGATACCAGAAAGTTATAGGGGAATTTGTCTCTTGTCAGTGTTCGGAAAAATATATTATAAAGTACTTTACGAACAAATCAGACAATGGGCTAAAGAGAACAATAGGCTCTCAAAATATCAGGCTGGTTTTAGAGAAGGGTACTCCACGGTGGACAACCTATTTGTTCTGAGAACATTAATTGATGACAATCTGAAAATGCAGGGGGGTAAATTATTTTGTGCATTCATTGATTTTAAGATGGCATTTGATACTGTGGACCGAAGCGCACTTTGGGAAAAATTCAATCGGAAAGGATTGTCTCATAAAATGCTACATGCTTTAATGTCAATTTATAAATATGTTAAATTTTGTATAAAAGTAGACCAAGGGCACATTACAGAGAGCAGTGAAGCCAATCGGGGAGTGAGACAAGGTTGCATTTTATCACCAATGCTATTTAATCTATTCGTTGATGATATTGTAGACGTAATGCTAGAAGGAAAAATTGAGGCTCCGGAGATAGGAAATGTTAGAATCCCAGTCCTGTTGTATGCAGATGATTTAATTATCTGTCCCAAGACAATCAAGGGATTGCAAGAGGTCTTGACCTACTGGAAATATACTGTAGGAATTGGGGATTGACTGTAAATGCTAGTAAGACAAAAACAATGACCTTTAAAAATGGGACGGTTTATGGTAGAACAGAGGAATGGAAATACAGAGATCAAGTTCTTCAAAACGTGAAACATTTTGAATATCTTGGTACGACGTTGAAAATGAACGGAAAGTGGAAAAAACACATTGATATAGCATTATTTAAAGGGAGGGGACAACTTAACAGTGTACTCGGTATTCTGGGTCGAGTGTCTGGTATTCCAGTCAGCACATTAGAAAAAATGTATGGAGCGATGGTCAGGCCAGTAATGCACTATAGTAGTGAGATTTGGGGTTTCCAAAGAACGGAAATACTAAATAAGATATATACGCATTTTCTAAAGTATATTACAGGACTTAGTAAGGCCGTTTCTAACTGTGGAATTTTATATGAATTCGGATCATTCCAGGACGACATTAACTGTAAAATTCGTGTACTCAAATACAGGTTGCGAGTAATCCAAGGTAACAAACAATGCTTAGAGCAATTTGTTACGACCACCAAATTAAAAACATAGATGTTAAATTTTGGGCAGACGAGGTTAGGAGAGAACTCCAAAAGTTTGGAATGGGCTGGATATGCGAAAAAGGGACTGAAAATCGCAAGAACGTGTGGAGAAAAATAAGGAGGAGGTACGTAGATGTAAACCAACAAGATACCTTCGCCGAATGTACAGGCAAACCCTCACTGTGTTTACAAAGAGACCTAAAACACGTCTGGGGAAAATAATCGTATATACTCAACCTAGGATTTAAGGAGAGATCAGGGCTTGCTGCTTGTTAGGCTAGGGGCATGGAAATTTCTAAAAATTAGCGACGATCACGATATGCGAATATGTCCAATGTGCGGGAACTTTGAAGATGAGATACATATATTAGGAAAATGTAATGATTTAGAATATTGGAGACGTCAGTTATTACCGGAAAGATTTCTAAAATCAAATCGGGAAATATTGGCATGCTACGAGTTATTGGTAAATCCAGAAAATTGGATAAACCTCGGTAAATTTCTGGACAAAACGCGAAAAATAAGGACAACACTCATTCATGAATAAATGTATGTTATCAAAATGCAATACCATAAATTATTAACAATTATATATAAATTAATTAGTGTATAATGCTGTTGTGTTATTATTTAATTGTAATATTAATGTGTTTTCTTTATGTAATTGTAATGTTAATGTTTTTTTAGTGTATAATGCTATTGTGTTATTACTTAATTGTAATATTATTGTGTTTTCTTTATGTAATTGTAATGTTAATGTTTTTAGTGTATAATGCTATTGTGTTATTATTTAATTGTAATATTATTATTTTGTTTTCTTTATGTAATTGTAATGTTATTGCTATTGTGTTATTACTTAATTGTAATATTATTGTGTTTTCTTTATGTAATTGTAATGTTAATGTTTTTAGTGTATAATGCTATTGTGTTATTATTTAATGGTAATATTTTTATTGTGTTTTCTTTATGTAATTGTAATGTTATTGCTGTTTTTGTTTATTTTTCTTTACACTAGTACCAATTATTACTTTATTGTAACGGACTGTCAACAGCACGTACGGCTTACTGCCCGTGCGAACCATATTTGTAAATAATATTGTAAATATCTTACTTTTTGTCTAATAAAGTCCTACTACTACTACTTATTAGAAGGATCATCTTCCACCCTATGAAGACAATTTTCTTCAAACTCTGCAGTGCGGCAGGTACGTCTTTCACCGGCGTCTACTCTGTTTACCTTTATTTTCCGGAATAGGTATTTTACGCACGCCTATACTGGACAATCTTCAGTGTCAATATATTACAGTACACACGCAAGGAAAGAAAGAAAGAAAGAAAGAAAGAAAATTAAAAAAAAAACAGAAAAAAGAAAGGAAAGAAAGTGGCCTGCCGTAATTTGAACTATCAACGTTCCAATCTCAAATACATCGCGTTAACCATTAAGCCAGCACGTTAACTATACAGATTCTGCGTGTTTCACTCTGAGCTAAGGCTCACGTTGTACCGAGTCTGCTTTAACCCGTGCAGTGGCGTGCAATCATCTGCTAAATTCGACATTTTATGGTATTTGATAATCCAATATTTCATAAACGTTGTTGGCGAATTATTAGAAAACAGGATCTCGGAATTAATACCAAGATCTGATCTTATGCTAGTATAATTTTCTCTTCTATTTTGCTTTACTGTTGATTAATCTGTATTATTTGTCGATTACTTTGATTCCCTGTAACTCGCCCATTTTCCCTCGTGGCCCAATGGTCCCTATCTCAAATTACTTGTATAATAGCCCTCTGTAAGGAGTTAAATTTGTGCTGTATAATTCATTTGAAACCTGTATATAGTTTATAAATGTAAATATGTAATTGCATATTTCTATTAGTTGAGTAGAAGAGACCTACTGGCCTTAACGCTGACAGAAAAAGTAAAACATTATTATTATTATTACTATTATTATCATCTAAAATATTTAACATCCACTAGAACAGTTAAAAAAATCTTCAACATAATCTGTTTGTTCCAATGACTTATTTAAAACCCTCTTGTATTTCTGAACATGTTTTGAGTTCATCTTATATCCTCCTGATGTTTGGAAGCTTCAGACAACCCTTATGCTCTTATGCCCATTTGTGTGGTATAGGTTAAAATGAAAAGTTGATGTGGAATCTCTCAATCTTTTATTTTGTCATTTTGTTCCCCCAGAACTCGATTCAAACGAAATCTTCTAGGGGACCATTTTTATTGCAAGAATTTAATTGAAGCATCTACTAAATTCCTATTTAATATCAATTAATTTTGCATGCCACTATAGCTTATACTGTGGCTTAGAATGACACAGTAATTATGAGTTTTAAGTCATTAAAATTTATTTCGGTTCTTGGATTCTTCGGGTAAAATATTACATTTTTCGCCAGTATCTTAGCTTTCAGATCTTATCATTAAATCGATTTCTCTCCTCTTAATAAAAATCGAATTTCTGCTCATACCTCTAATAAACAAAAATATGCATACATCCTGATTTTATTTTTATTTTCATTAATCATAGCCTATTTAATAAATCATCAGCATAGCAAAGGAAGTAGAAACATGAGAAGCATTATAACATTGAATCACTATGGATTTGGAAACAAAAAAAAAAGATCGGAATCTTGAACATGTCTGGAACATAATTAAAAATACCCATGTTTAAAAAAGGGGGTATAAATGCAAAATTAAATTGTGATTTTTATTGCCTGTTTATATCGCTCCTGACATATCAGTAAATATCTGAAGTTGAAGATTCCATTGCTAAAACGTGAATTATCGAAGAACTAATGCACAGAAAAGCCATCAACTTAACAAATTCGATTAAAAAACACAGTATAGATATTTGATAAATAGTGTTACATGTTCTAAAGACACTGGAAATGAGAGAAACAGTCGTAGTGAAGCGTCATGTTAGAACATGTTGCTTCAAGTCCTCCAATCTTGAGGATCACTTGAGTTGTAAGCTCCGAATCATTTTCAGTTCTAGGATTTTTGCCACATTTTATTTGTACCTGCTCCACTGCGCGGCATAGCGAAATTGTTAAAGCTATAAGCTACAAGCCGAGGGTTGCCTGTTGGTGTCCCGATGAAGCAAAGATTTTTGAACTGACCTGGCGTCAGCTCAGCCTATAATGGAAATATTCTGGGAATAAAAACGTGCGTCACGCTGGACTGACACCCCTATTGATAAATCAAGCCGATTGTCGGAAAGGATTTAGCTTGTCACCTACCATCTTAAGAGCCTTCTAAGGTCTATTGTGGGATTAAATTACCTTTACCTTTTCATTAACTTGTCTAAGATATATGTTACCGAGAATTAAAATGTGATGGATCTTGACAACACCATTGCCCTGAAATTAAAAATCTAATATTGGTGTTAAATTTATTACACCGTATTTAGATCGGTCTAGCATACCACCTGAAGAGCATATTTTATCGCTCGAAGAACCATTTGTGACTGAATTTACAAAGAATAGCACTGCAAATAACTGATGTCATCTTGTAATGAAATATCTCGGTGGACTAGTTGTTAAGTTCCTTACTTCTAGTCCCAAGGGTCGTGAGTTCAAATCCGATCGGGGTCGATGGTTTTTTTAGGATGGAAAAATCCAAGAAGCAAGTCTTCCGGGAGAGATTTCAAGCTATGGTTCCTCAATCTGAAAGTATTCAGGATCGTAAAAGATCCTTAAGACTGAATAAAATGGCTTTTAAGCAAAATTTACAGACCGTATCTTGCCTGTGATATCTAAGTTGCCTGCTAGATGTCTCATTGTGTCGGTATGTTGAAAGCATGCCATTCATGAAATCTGTGGACAAATAAGAAGAACTAAATTAACTTGGTCTAGTAACTCCTAACAAAAGGAGAGGCTAAGGCTCAATACAGGGCCTATTTAAAATAATATTATTAAGAATAAGGAGTTTGAGATATATTATTTTATAATTGTATCAATCCAAACAATTTATTTTAAGTGTTGCTATGATTATTATATGTCAAAGATCAAGGAATGCGAAAACGAAGACAGATTTTGAGTCTGTTAGCTGACATTATGTTTCGTAGAAGGTTGTAAAGGCAGGAAAGTTAATGGCTGCAGGGTTGGCAATTTATATGTCATTAAGCCCGGGCACAGCAGTTTTACGACCAGTAACAAGACTTGATTGTGAGCCCCTGGACTCTTGATTTATTGCTTAGAGAAGCATCGATATATGACTTGCATAAGATAACACCAATCTGCTACTTTGTAATATTGTAGCTCCATAAATAGAACTTATCTACACAAACTGTGTAAGATAGACGCATAAAAATCTCTATTTTATGTCCGTTTGTTACCCTTGATAGCATTTATATTTTCATAAATAGAAATTATCAAATCAACAACAAAATCAACAACTTAGTTGTGATTGTTCAAAATACAACATGAATAATACTATGAAAGTAAGTTAGTTTTAAAATATGATTTCTTTATTCATTAAATACTTAACCAAAACAATAATTTTCGTATTTTTAGGCGTATATTGAAGTTAAATGTTAATCTTGCTATCAGAGAAATCAGTAAAGCAATTTATTTAATATGTATAAGAGTTATATACAAATTTAAACCAATTACTGTGTTTATTTAATGTAATTTGGTTAGTATTTTATATGTAACGTGATAAAATATTTCAATAGAACTTAGGATTTGAAAAGTATTTTAATATCAAGTTCGCGTTAAGCGTTTAAATCTCCCGCGTCTGTTGGGGACAAATGTAATTTAATTATTTATAACTAAATTAATTATATTTACACAACCCAACATTCTAAGTTACGATTTTAAGAAATATAAAACTGAGTACCAAAGTGAAAACAGAAGATGAAACTTAAGCTTTCGAGAGGCCTCCTACAAAAATACACTGCTGATTATTGAGGACGACTGAGATCTCAGGTACTGTTTTATATTTCTTAAAATTTTAACATAGTGACTTCAACGGAGTTTCGTAATGTATTTTAAAAATCGTATACCCAACATTCATTGATTTCATGATTATGTCCAATGTAAAGGGAAAAATTAAAACAAATCACTTTGTCACTGTGTGAATAATGTGTATACACAAATTAACCGAACTTCACTACTATATTTAACATTGTTGTTAGTAATTATTCACTACAACTTCGGTTCGATATGGCGATCACCAAGCAAGTTGCAAACATTGTACCTGCGATTCATGTTCTGATACTCTCTCGCTCTATCTTATTCTTGCAGACACTATGTTAAATATATTTTGATTAGCTTGATATTGGACATTGCGACAAAAATCATTGAATGTTGGGTTGTTTCATTGTAATTAATTCAGTTATAAATAATTAAATTACTATGTGCTGTAATTATCCCCGTTAATGAGGGGGAATTAAAAGCTTAATGCAAACTTGTTGTAGCTACAGCATAAAAACGGCACGTTTCCGGACAAATGTTCAAATTCATAACCTTATATATCAGACCCCTCTACAAGCCCTAGAATTTAGTAATAGAAATTTGCGAACAGCATATATATACACCATGTCCCATTCAAACCTCCCACATTTTAATTAATCATAACTCTCAATGTATGTGGAATTATGAAATGAGGTTGGTATTAAAAGAAATAGAAACTCAAAGAATTTTTGTTTACATTGCTGCAATTAATTCATTTGTCACATGTTGTACAATAATGACATAAAACAAAATGGCGACTCCTCAGCAACGAGCACAAACTGTTTCAGGTATGCTGAGACGAAGTCAATAATTACAGTGCAAAGAAATTACCGGAGAGAATATGGAGGAAATAGACCTGATGGGAAGACCATTAAGGCGTGGCTTGAGACGTTTCTGGCGACTGGAAGCGTTAAAAAGAATCAGAAGGTGCTCGTACACGTGTTTCAGAAGAAAAGATTGAAGAAATTAGAACTAGATAGAGGTGTTATAGTGTGTGGCAATGAAAATTCTTTGAGTTTCTGTTTCGTTTAATTCCGCATACTTTGTTAGTTATGATTAATTAAAATGTGAGAGGTTTGAATGGGACACCCTGTATATGCAATCATTCAGATAAACCCTATTGTAATCAGAACGTGAAGGAATTTTAGTAGTTGAGATAAAAGTTGCGTTCAATTGTGTCAGTTGGCAGTCATTTCCGTGTCTAAAATATGGGATCGGAGAAGATCTATAAACACTTTTCAAATGTATTTTCATGAGAACAAACTCAATAGCTTCATTCCTTCGAAATTTGATAAAATACAAGTATATAACGTGAAATGATTTATTTTTAATTAAACTTTAGGCTATATAACTCATGCCCCAAATGGGATTCATTGACCAATCACATTTCAAAAATGTTTTAATTACAACCAATCACAGTCGTGTTTCACCTAGAATTTATCAAACAAGTTTATCATAAGTAATGCCACGAGTGATTTTGAATTTATCTAGAGAATTTGGAAATCAAGAGTGGCATTAGTTAGGACTATTTAACGAATAAAATTAAGCTGTTTACTCACAAATCATTATTTAACTATAGTTATTTTAAAATATTTATATATTTAATGTAAACGGCGATGTTTGAAAACAAATCAGAAATGTGAGGTTATGTTCATTCACTGCTGCTTGATCATATTATTTATTGCCAAATAAGATCACAATATTGTAAGAGTGCACCCAAGTGGAGAAATAATGAAACACATCAAACTATATATCATAATCAACATTACGGGTTATTCATTTATTTTTTTAGTAAACAAATCGGTAAAATCAAGGAATCTTTTCATTATTTGCTATATTCAGTGCATTTGTTGGAGAAAAATAATGCTTTGACATGTTCAGAACATTAAAACGGAGGAGCTTTCTTTATCACAAAAGCAGGAGGTGATAAAGAATAATCGATAAAGAGCGAGGTGAAACACGACTGTCATTGGTTGTAAAACAACATTCATTGAAACGTGATTGGTCATTAAATAGCATTTTTTTTTATTTGAACAAGTTTTACAACCTGCGTTTTACCCTGTGGGTATATCGCAGGATATTTAGTTTACACTTTATATGGATTTACAATTAATGGATTGCAATTAATATGGATTATTTCAGTGTCTGGAATATTTCATTTATGTATTTGATTGTTTGTGGCATTTTGATAACTTTTCTTAGCACTATACTTGGGTTCTTGATGTGCGCTGGTCTGTTCTTTTCTTGTAGCTTGCAGTGAAGTAAAAGATGCATAGCTTTTGTGGCATGAGTTAAATAGTCATATTAAAGAAAGCTCCTCCTTTTTAATATTCTGCAGATAATAGCATTATTTTGAGGTGACTAGAGCAGGAGAAAATGCAGTTACCGGATTGTATATATAATGCACGAATGTCAGCTGATAGTACTTGCGGGAGATAATATAAAAACATTTGTAGCAATTGATTATACCATAAAAAAAGAAACCACTCTTTGCACGTTCTTAAACGAATTATTTCCCAGGAAATAACGTTGCAGAAAAATATAATTGACATATCTATATCATAGGACATCAGAAATTAATACTTATAATGTTGGTTCTAAATTTCTCCACTAGGGTGCATCCCTACAATATTGCGATCCTTTGGCAATATATAATATTATCTGGTTGCAACTATGAACAAGTGTAACATTCGTTTCTCATTTATTTTCAAACATCGCTTCTAATTTGTTTTCAATCGTCGCCGTTTACATTAAATAAATAAATATTTTAAAATAACCATATTTAAATAATGATTTGTGAGTAAACAGCTTAATTCTATTCGTTAAACATTCCTCACAATTGCCACTCTTGATTTCCAAATTCTCTAGATAAATTGGAAATCACTCGTGGCATTAGTTATGTGATGTGAACTTATTATTTACGTTCATATAATTTCTTCTGAATACACTTACTTGTTTACTTAAATTTATTAATCAAAATTATCATGGTTTATTAACATGTTGGTGAATGTTGCGTCATTTTTGTTAATATTGCTTTATTTTGTCCGGTGTCAGCAGGTGTCTTTTATAACATTTATGTATTTCTCACCTGGTATTGGTGGGATTGTAATCCATTTCTTAGGTTGGAGCACCTGGAAGGCGGAGTTACGGTACCCCGATGATATTATGGGTGATAAATGATAATGAAGCGCCAGGAGAGTCCTTAACCTAAACTTAACCAAAATTCCCGACCATGAATCATAGGAATAGTCCCCTTTAAGGTAGAATTCTTACGGTCTTCCCGGGACCTCATGAACTGTAGTCAAAAATGCTCACCACTTGCCATGGGGCTGGTCTTATGAACATTACTACATAGGACTGTCACGTTCAATTTTCTGGTCTTTTTGTAAAATCGTAAAGTCCTAAAATGAGACATAGTATTAAATAAGGAAGAACTTTTTCAATGTTTCAATGTTTTATAGTGGGTTATGACGTTATGATAATTCTGACCGAGAATACGATTAGATGTGTCTCTTTCATGATATAGTTTATTCCCAAGTTCTGTATTTTAATCTGTGTTCATCACGATTCCATTGCTTTAAAATGTTGTAACTGTAAAACTTGCTGCTCAGTTGTGGATCGCAGGTGACACGTTTCCTCTAAGGGAAGGGATGTGGAATATCTTCTGCAGCCTTCAAGTCTAGACCAGATCCCTGGGAATCTGAGAGAGGAACCTCTCCATGGAGGTTGTATTGGAGTGAAAATTAGCTCCACTCATTTTACAGAGTATACAAAAAATAACTTGTTATATAGTAGATTAAATGTTAAGTGACATTTAAAAAATATTTGATTTGCATTTGCATGTATAATAATCTAAAAACAATTTTGAAATATCTCTCAACCCTCTCTCTCTCTCTTTCTGTTTCTTAGTGTACCTCTTCATTTATATGTACTTTTATGTCCCCATGCTTCCCGGGACTTGCAGTGACACTTCGTATCAGGAAATAATTTTAAACCTCAGCATCACATATGTGTATGTAAGCCCATGTTTTCTCTTAACAGAGATTTACGCGCTCTCCCCCTACAGGGAAGAATTTGAACCATAATAATTTAGTTACATTTGTTCTTTATAAATGTCATTTGAGTGGTCCATGGTCAGCACTCCGCCTCATACTGACATCTAGGAAACCAAGGCACCACATATATAATTTTTAACAACAAAAGAGCACGGACATTTCCAGATCGAATGATTAGTTCTATGCTGAGGCCACCTTCAGACAACATGGACATTCAAGATCATTCACTCGTACATTCATACTAAACAGAATGAATATGATATGGATGCTTAAGATGATCAGGTAGTATTCGGAAACGATTTGAGTCCTAAAGTATCCGGAAATTTGTTTTACAAATGAGCAATATCCTGCAATGGAATCTCAAGCAGTAAATTTGTGCCGAGCGTGAATCGAACCCGGTACTGCTACGTCTGGCGCAACAACATTACTCTTAGATCATAGCGGAGGACACCATATATGGATTACCTTATTAAATGAAAACGATTCCTAGAAATTTGTTAATAACCGATGGGTGTAAATTATACCAGCTTTGCTATTACAGGATCTACAACGTTATTCAACAAATTAATACAATATTCAATCTATTATGTTATTCTATGCATAACATTTCGTATGTTCGTTTAACTTTTGATAATATTGCTACCACGTGTCATTATGTAAAACATTTCATTCGTTTGTAATTAATTCAAGAAATTTACAAAAAAAGATCGCTGCCTTGAACGAAATAATAATTACCGATATATTTTTTTTTCGAATGCCCCAGGTTTGTCTTTCGACATTCCTGGTTTCTCTCCTCGCATGGCGTAATTGTAACCCACTTCTGAGGTTGGGGCGCCTGGAAGGCGGAGTTACGTTGCCCCGATGATATGATGGGTGATGATGATGATAGTGGTGCGCCAGGAGAGTCCCTAATCCTAAACTGAACCTAAGATGAATATGAATGATGATGATTGCGATAACCATATGTTTTCGGGGACCGTTTGGGCCTTAAAGTTTTCCTGACATTTGTCTTACAGGTGAGGAAAAACCCCGATAAAAACCTCACGCCAGACAAACTGTCCGCCGAACCCGGGCCCTTCTGCGTGACAAGGCATCACACTCGACCACCCCCCGAGACCACAGCGGTGGACTAATTACCGATATATTTACTTACAAATTATTGCAGGTTTCCGAAACCAGTATATTACTTTACATTCCTGCCTTCTTCGTTTTACCTATTTTGATAACATCTGCCTCTTCAGAAATGGAATAGAGTAAAAGGAAATATAATAACCCCACAAAACTTAAAATGGTTGGACTGCCGGACATTAGGATAATTTAAAGAAATTTAGAAAATACTCTGCGTAAACATCAAATTGCAAAAGAAAGATGAGCATTGGACTGGAATCCTCAGGATTCAAGGAGGAGAGGAAGATCAAAAAGAACTTGGAAGAGGATTATTGAACGAGAACTACGTGAAATGGGGAAAAAAAATAGTTTGTAGGTGAAGATTTTGGCAGGTGATAGAGATAAATAAAAACATTTCAATGCGGTCCTATGATCGAGCTAGGATCAAAAGAAAATGACGATGATGAATTCTTATTTGTTTTAATTTCGATATGAAAATTGCTTTCACGCGTAATGTAAGCCTACGTGTATTAATTGTGTTTTTAATTTAATTTACTATATTATTACCATTATCATTATTATTAATATTATGTTTAAAGTATAAAAATGTCGTATGTTCAGGATTCCAGTTTTCAAATTTTAATATATATATATGCCCACCGCTGTGGTATCAATGTAGCGTGCTGCCTTGTCACACAGCGGGCCCGGGTTCGATTCCCGGTCGGGACAGGCTCCTCGGTGAGGTTTTTTTCGGGGTTTTTCCTCACCTGTGAGACAAATGTCAGGAAGCTTAGGGCCCAACGGTCCCCGAAAATCATCCAGTCATCATCATCATCCTTATCATCATCATCATCCTTCACAGGTGTGAGAAGCAACGGGATGCTACCACACCTATAATTCCCTAGTAAAGCTGCAAAGCATAGCATGAAAAATGCTATGATAGCAGTGAAAGACCTGCCCTCGGACTGAATTACTATGGATGGATATATATATATATATTTATTTATTTAAATTCATTATAATAATTATATTATCATCTGATAATGAATGCGAAAATATAGGATGCCCTATTTCTTATGTGAAGAAACAGCTGAAAATTGAACTCTTAAATAATTGGTATACTCTACGGGCAACTAGAGTCAATGGCGCAGTTTCAAGAAGGATGTATTTTCCTATAGTTCAAGACAAGATTATCATAAGTAATGCCACGAGTGATTTCCAAATTATCGATAAATTCACAACTCACGAAGTGAGGAGTGAATTTATGTACAGAATTTGGAAATCAAGAGTGGCATTTGTTAGGACTATTTAACTAATAAAATTAAGCTGTTTACTCACAAATCATTATTTAACTATAGTTATTTTAAAATATTTATATATTTAATGTAAACGGCGATGTTTGAAAACGAATGAGAAACGATAGGTACGCTTCATCTGCTTCTTTTGTTTATCACTGCAACCAGATCATACTGTTTATTGCCAAAGGAACGCAATATTGTAAGAATGCTCTCTAGTGGAGAAAAAATGAAACATATCAAACTGTATATTAATTCATTTCTGGTGTCGTATGATGTAAATATGACAATTATATTTTTCTGGATTGTTACCTGGGAAAAAATACATTTAAGAAAGTGCAAACAGTGGTTTCTCTTTTTGGTGTATAATCAATTGCTACAAATGTTTTTATATTAACTCACGCATGCGGTGACATTCATGCACTATATATACAATCTGGTAGCCGTATTTCTAGGAGGCTCGGTCACTGCAAAATAATGGTCAGACCTGTTCAGAATATTAAAAAGGAGGAGCTTTCTTTAATATGGTAAATATAACACTGATAAATATTTCGTGAAACACGACTCTGATTGGTTGTAAAACAGAAATCATTGAAACGTGATTGGTCATTGACTCCCATTTGGGGCATGAGTTAAATAGTCAGTGAAACACTATGAATCCTCTTTTGTGTTAACATGGAAAGTATAATTCTTATCTTAAAAGGTTTCATATTCCGTCTCAAAATTGATATATGTGCTCCTGTAGTGATGATGAACAAACTGTCGAACATCTTATTTTAGACTGTCCATCTCATGGATATAAGCGATACATTCTAAATATTCATTTAACTGAATACAAGCTCATACATACATACAATTATTGGTATTTTAAAACGCAAATCTTATTACACAGCATTAAAAACATTTGTAAATGCTATTTTTACCACATTATAATTAATCTTATTACTAAGTATTTTAGAAGTTTTAATTTCATTTGTAGTCTACTTGTTTCGTTGATTTGTTACTTTTATCTCATTTATATTTTGTAATTATGTGTATCTTCAATTTTCTGTTATATGTATCTACAGCCATAACATACATTTGTAAATTTATTTAATAACTAAATATAATCATTATATTGAATACATTGTGATATGTTATCTCATACGTATATCGGTTTCTAAGTAATGCTGTATGTCTGGCGGAATTTTGAAAGTATGATTCATGGGAATTTGTTCCAAACGGACGTGCAATCGATGCGGATCTTCATTTTCTACAACTGCAAAGAGTTCGTGAAAGTTTGAGAATCGAGAGTTCAAACCCGATCTGACCTCATACTACACGAATAACCATGACGAAAATTTGAGAATTGGGAAGAATCGTTGTACTGTTATCCCACCAACATAAGTTTACCTTGAGTCTTTAGTTTACCATCTGTGTCGATCCATGGCCCATTTCTTGCATGAAATTTCGAAAACATTGAAGCTGTGGATGTTGGTCTCAACAAATTCATAGCATTAAAAACCAGAGTTTGGTACCGCCTCGGTATAATAAACCTCCCTGAAAGTTGGCCTCTACTTTGAAGAGTAATTTAATTTCTTGTCAAAAAACATTGAAAATAAAATTTTGTTTAAAAAGACATTACGGTCTTTATAGGAAGCCAGATATAATAAGCCGTTAGACTGCGATGGGCAGGACATGTTGCGCGTATGAGGAATGAAAGATGTGCATGGAAACTTCTTGTAGGAAAGCCAGAAGGAAAACGCCCAGTTGGTAGACCAAGAATGAGGTGGGAGAACAACATTAACTATGATTTGAGGGAAGTAGATTATACAGGGAATGATTGGAAAGCATTAGCTCAGGATAGGGATGTATGGAGAGCTTATGTCCGCGCGGCCATGAACCTACGGGTTTGATAGTGCCAGTGAGTAAGTAAGTAAGTAAGACATTACATATGAAACACTATCTGTATATTTTATTGTATGTATGGCCTTAAGGACACCTGGTTAGGGTTCGCTTGCAATTTGTTATGCCTAGTGAACAGTTGAAACAAACTCCGTTTTCTATGGAACTACACTACCTAGGACAATAACAATTTGCCAATTTAGGCTTTTTTTTTACCTAGAATTAATTACTTTTACTTTACCAGGGTTTTGAAATCATATAATAAGTTGCAAACATATATATATATATATATATATATAAAGCGTCACTGCTATAAAGTAAAATAAATATTCTCTTTAATTTGCTTACTTGATATAGTCAGCTACTAGATGGCAGTGAAGACAGTGTTCTCGCGACATCTAGTAATAATGGAGAGTATAATACATATATAAGAAAAAAATAAGTGTTTGAATTGGATTCGCCTGGTAGTGTAATGGATATCACACTGAGGTACAGACTCAGAGATCCGGATTCGAATCCCGTCCAGGCATTTATTTTTCTTATCATACCATATATATATATATATATATATCTTCGATATGGGTACACTTTTTTTTTTAACTAATCTATTAGCGCTCTAGTTGAATCGATGCGTCAAAAATGGCGCTACAGAATTAAATTAGCCACAACAATTCTGGTTTGAATTAAAAATAATGGTAAATTTATAAATTTTAAACCGACCAGCCTCACAGACTGGGCAGCGTTTCTGACTAAGGTTCATGAGGTCCCGCGTTTGATTCCCTGTCAAACTATAGGAATTTTCCCTTTAAGAATATTATTCCTGTAGTTGCCCATGATCTGGAATTTAGATTAAGTTTAGGTTAAGAACTCTCCTGGCGCTTAATTATCATTATCACCCATCATATCATCGGGGTATCGTATCTCCGCATATCCAGGTGTCACAACCTAAAAATTTGGTTACAATTCCGCCAGACCAGGGGAGAAATCTAGAAATGTCATGAAAGACAATCTGGTGGCATTATAAAAACTTAAAACCTGGCCATTCACGTAAAACTAGCTGTTAACTGGCATTAACGAACTGGAAGGTTCATAACCGCGCAGATGTAAGGTTTCCATACAACCTTACCCGAGCTAATGTTCTCCAATCATTCCTTATGTATAATTCATGTATTCAAAAAATATTAATGTTATTATCCCATCTTACTTTTGGCTTATCTACTGGATATTTTCCCTCTGGTTTTCCTACAACTATTTTCAATATACGTCTTTCGTCTTCATTTTTGCCATATTTTCTACCTATCACAAGTCTATGAGATTTTACTGATCTTTTTACATCTGGACTTTCCCATTAAGATCGCGTATCTCACTGACATATAATTTTTTGCATTCAACTGTATTCTACCTAACGAAATATACCAGACATAACTATTTTTATTACATCTGGATTCCCCATAAATATTACGTGAAGGATTTCGAACCATACATGACTATCCGTCAAAATGAAAAGTTTTGATTTTGCCATTTTAATAGGTTCTTGAACCTGAACACTAGTTTATGACAGAAATATATATATTATTGATTTTCTGGTAGCGTCACGAAAAAAACTATCAAGTTTTTAATGACGCAAACTACAAGACCATTGTGTTGGTAAGCTACACTTGAATAAAGGTGACTACGGAAGCATCGCGACCAAAGCATTTCATGTAGGCTAAGCGAGTCATAAGTCGCAGAGCTACTGTGTTGTAAATAAAAATGAATATACTTGAACATAATAATAAAGAGCGTAATGTTGTGGATACTGAAGATGACGGAAAGAGACTGAAGGGACAAACAGTAAAGGACATTGTAAAACTTAAGATACGTCTTCAAGGAAGGTGAAGCACGTAATTTCTAAAGCAAATGTTGTTCCATGTTAAATTCTAAGAAGCTTGTGTCATTTGAAAGGAGGAATAATTTTGTTTCTGATTATTACAAATTGAACTGGGTGCTGAAGTCAATTTTTAATTTGAATCACATTACAGTAGTTGTAACTAAAATACATGTGTCCAGGTGTAATTATACTAGTGTACAAATTGCCAAACTGTATGATGATGCTGAAGATGTGTAGTGGGTAAGATTTTCAAGCACACCCTTGGCATCTCTGATGGTAACATTGATTTACCCTGAAACAGAAGGAGAGACGTGATGGCCCAGTTGAAGATAAACGTGGTCGTCATAGATCTCATAACAAAACATGGACAAATGATGTTCACTTTGTGTGTGACTTCATAAACGAACTTCCATCTAGAAGTGCCCATTATAGTAAACAATAAAACTGAAACAAAGCATTTAGCACTTACGCCTTAGTGAATTATATACGATGTATCGAAATATTGTGAAGATTGCAGGAAAGCTGTGTGATTCTCCGTTTTCCGTGAAATTGTTAAGGAGTTTTATGTTTCATTTTATATTCCCAAAAGTGATCCTGTAATAAGTGAGATGCCTTCAAACAACAATTGGAAAGTCCCGTCTCCACATATGTAAAATTTCAGGCTCAAGATGACTAGAAATTTCAACAGAAAGTGAAAATAAAGATATCGAAGAAGCAAAACCGGATGAAAGAAAAATACTTGTGTTTTTTTACTTAAAGAAAGAAAATTCACACGCCATGTCTCTCTACCAATGTATATTACAATAAACTACATACGTAGACTTATAATATGTTAACACATGATGTTGTGCCAGTAACAGACTGCATAAATGTATGCAGTGAAAATATTGAATTAAGAGGTAGTCAAGAGATAGTTTTCTTGCATCTTATCACGTAGGAAGCGTAATGTCCTCCGTGTGGTAAAACATTTGTTGCAATTCAATAATAGTTGTGGGGGCACAATAGGAATATCAAAATATCCCTCCTTTTTGCACATATTGTACAAAATTCCCAGATATTAGATATTATCGATCAAAATGTTTTCTTCTTGGGCATAGTTTTAATGAATATGATCAACGTTTTGCAGAGTTTGAGAAATCCAAAAGTGTAACCCAGATTTTTTGTTCCGTCACTATACTCAAGCGATCAAAATATTAAAAAGAGTTCCGCAAAGTTTAAAGTTACTGAAATAAGAGGTGATGATTTTTTTAATATTACACCACTTGAAAAGGAAATAGTAAATCGTATAATTTTAGTTGATGGCTGTAAAGTGGATGAACGGATGAAAACATCGTAGATAGGAATTGAAAAGGACTGCCCTAATTTTTTTTAAATTGAAACAGATTCACGATATTGATTCGCCAATTTTCATACTGAACTTGATCAAAAAAAAAAAAGGAAGGGGGAAAATACTTATATATCCAGAAAATATAATATTACCTTTGTTGTATTTAGACGTTTGAGATCATATAAAGGAAAGTTATAAAGATATTAAAGACTTGTGTTAAATACATCCCTCGTATCCATTATTCTTTTTACAAGAATCTACAGGGCGGTAATGAAAAAGACGAATTCTCTCAAATAAAACCATTTTCTTAAAACCCCTTTTTTATTTTGCACTATAATAATTTTTTAACATTAGTTTGAAATGAAAATGGATTATACATTTTTGTTAAGCCAGAAGTGACTATAATTTTCCCTGTTAAAATACAAAGAACAAGGAATTAAATAAATAGACCCTATACTGTATACTGTTCTTTGTAGTTTTGTGTACCGTTTAACTCTGTTAAGTACAGTTTCATTATTTAATTATTCCTGTTTAACTCTGCACTTCATTATCTCAAAATCCGGGACTTGTTTATTATACATGTCTGATCTGAAGCCCTTGATATATTATCTCACTGATATGTAGATTTCTACATTCATCTTTCTGTTCGTCTCACTTTGTCCTAAACATTTTAATCTTATAATACTCGTAAAACTGTCTCCTCTCTTTAAGTACCTGACCATGTTTCGGAGTATACAAAATATTTCGAAGAATTGGCGATTTAAAATTTTTTAATGTAACGTCTTTTGAGAATTGGATGGCAAGAGTTACTTCAATGCCAAATAATATGCGTTTACAGAACTTCCTAATGTACTAAATTAATTGGTAATTCAAACGTTAAATACCAGACTAAAATAATAACATTAAACTAGGACAAAGTGAGCTAAAGTATACAAATATTTTCATTAATGTTGTATATTACAAGTATAATAATGGAACATAAAACATTAGGAGGAGTAATATGTAATACATTAATAATCAATTTAGTTGGCGTTTACTTGATGAAAATCCATATTCATTAATTAAATAAAAATAAAACTTATAGTTTTATTTGATTTTCATATTTATTAATATATAATTCAGTATACATATATTATATCTTAATAAATATGAACATATGAAAATAAAATAATACTGTAAGTTTTATTTTTATTTAATTAATAATAAATTAATATTTATAAGGTGATATTTTGGTTTGAAATAGTCCGAGAAATGTTTTCTGAAACGGTATAGTAATAGTATTTAATATAGTTACTGTTATTATACGTTTTGTAAAATACGTATTGATAAATTGTAACATATGCTTACAAATCTATGTTAGAAAAATACACAACTAATGTTATAAAAATATATCGCGCTTTAAAGAAATATTAAACATACTATATGAAAGAACATGTCAGTATTTTTCTCTCTTTTTTTCGCTATCTCACTCTCCTGTTATTAGAATTATCTACTTCATTGAAATCACGATCTGCCCGTGTATCTTTGGAGAAAAAAGAAACTGACAATATACCTTAATGCTATACAATATTATGCTACTATTTTTTTTAATATCACGAGTTATTTGATAATACATTATGTTTACATCTATTTATAACTATTTATTATCGATGCTGTTATTTTTTTATTGCTGATGAGACCATGTAGGACTACGTAAAGTATTTAGTGGCATTTCCTTTGAGCCCAGATTTCTTTCATTTTTTGCTATGAGCTTGTTTTCTATCATCTGTCCAAGTTGTTCCAGTTTTTTTCTTCGGTTTGTCCCCTTGGTCAGCTTGCCACTTATTGACCTTAATTCTAAATATATCTCTGTTTGGGACATATTTTTTAGTAATTCCTGCCAAATTAGTATTATTATTATTATTATTATTATTATTATTATTATTATTATTATTATTATTATTATTATTATTATAAGGATGGTATAATTAGGAGAAATTTTGGAAAACAAATGAGGAAAGAAATCCAATTGAGATTTCATAATGCCATAGCCAAACCTGCTCTACTATACGGAAGTGAATGCTGGACACTTCGAGCAAAAGATAAATCCCGCATTAATAGTTCACAAGTGAGATTCCTCCGATCACTAACTGGAGTAACATTAAGGGATAGAATGAAAAGTGATGAGATAAGGATGCAGTGGAATAGTAGGGAAATGGTTGAACATATACAAAATTATCAGATTAAATGGTTCCAACACGTCCAGAGAATGTCAAATTCCCGTTTACCAAAGATGATTTACCACCTCAACCCTAAAGGCAAAAGAGACCTCGGAAGACCCTTCAACCGATGGAAAGATCAGTTTTTGTAGTCGCAGAACGGGCATCATCACCCAATACTGCATTCGGAAGAAGAAGAAGAAGAAGAAGATTATTATAAGGGGAGCAAATGGTTGGTACAGATGCCGACTATGTATACCTTAATAAATCTCGAGTAATGCCTCTGCGACTTTTTTAGCAGCTCTGCCAGCAAGTCCTAATCCTACGTTCTCGTCGTGCTCCCTGACTGCAGTCGTAATAGACTGTAGCTAACAGGATGGGACGAAAGGCGAGTTCTCAGCGCCTTAAAACTGAGACCTGTCAGCTAAGGGAGCAAAACCTACAAAAAAAAACCAGGTCCTCCATGTCTGGGGGTTAGGCGTCAGGCTGGCAACCTGGCCCTGGAAAAAAGTATATCGCTACGTATTTCAGTAAAATATGTCAGCCGGATGCATTTAAATATGACAGACTTAAGCTACGAACACGGACCTTTGCTATTGGCACATGGAATGTTCAAGGCTTGAACACTAAAGAAAAAGAAGTAATAGATGAGATTACAACAATGAATGCAGATATTATGGTGCTCTCAGAAACAAAAAAGAAAGGGAAAGGACAGGAAAAATTAGGAAATTATACACATATCTGGAGTGGAGTACCAAAAACTAGTAGAGCAAAAAGAGGTATATCCATTTTGATAAAAAATAAGTTAGTAAAAAATATAGTATCTTGGGAAGGTATTGATGAAAGAATTATTATTTTAAATCTCAAACTTTTTGGGATAGAGCTTATAATAATAGGAGTATATGCCATAAATGATGGTGCAACAACCGTAGAGAAAAATGAATTTTTTGACAAACTGTCAGAAATTCTGGACAAAATAAAAAACATCAAGAAGTAATAATATCAGGAGATTTTAATAGTCGAGTAGGAAGTAGAATGAAAGATGAAGTGATTGGACCATTTGGGGACAAAGTGGAAAATGACAATGGAGATAGATTGATAAGTGTATGTAAACAACATGGCTATATGATAATGAATAGTTTCTTCCAACATCGGGAAATACATAAATACACATGGGAACAGCCAACAAAAAGTCTCAAATCAATAATAGATTATATAATTGTGAAACAAAAACGTGATATGATAGTGAAAGATGTTAGAGTGTATTGAAAACCAGATTGCGGAAGTGATCATTATATGCTTTTGGGAAAATTCATAATAACAAGTAGGAAAAAACAAAATATTGAAGTAGCGGAAGACAGAATAAATACAACCCCTTTGAAAGAACAAAGATATAAAGTAAGTTTACTCTATGATGAGAGTATAAAACATCTTTTTCAATCAAGATTAAAACAAAAACTTAATTTAAATGTAAATAAATCTGCAGTGGAAATGTATGATCAACTAAAGAAAAGTATACATTCAGCAGCTTTAGAAGCACTTGGGACAGAAAATCTAGAAGTAAAAAGAAATAATGAATGGTTTAATGAAGATATTAAAGAATTAGTAGAGGAAAAAAAGAAAGCACGGATGAAATGGTTATCACATCACTCAACAACATCCCGAAATGAATATATCACTTTAAAACATAAAACAAAGGCGGAAGTGAGAAGAACAAAAAATGAGTACTGGGATAATATATGCTCGAATATAGATTATTCGATTGGATATGCTAGATCCAAAGACGCTTGGAAAACATTACAAAATATCAGAAAATCAGAAAGAAAGAAGATAAATATTCAGTTGATAAGACCATCAGAATGGATGCAACATTATAAAGGTTTACTTCAAGAAAGTAGAAAGGAGTTTCAACTTCAAGATACGGATGTAGAATATAAATTTGACACTCCAGAGATAGCAGAAGATGAAGTTAAAAGAGCTTTGAAAGAGGCAAAGAATGGGAGAGCACCAGGACCAGTAAATATTCAGACGGAACTCCTGAAATATGGGGGAGATATTTTAGTAATATTTTTAACAAACCTTTTTAATAAAATAGAAATTGGAGACGATATTCCAGAAGACTGGAATTTATCGTACATTACTCCTATTTTTAAAAAAGGTGATAAAAACTGTGTTCCAACTACAGAGGTATAAGCGTTACGCCTTCAACAGCTAGGATTTTTAGTAAAATTATAAATTTTAAACTTAAGGCGATAAAAGATAACTTAAGAGAAGAACAATGTGGATTCCGGAGTGGAAGATCATGTATTGATAATATTTTCTGTATTAGACAATTACAAGAGAAAATCCTAGCAAAAAATAAAGAACTACATATGACATTTATTGATTTTAGAGATGGCATATGATAGTGTACCTCTACAATTGTTATGGATGGCAATGAGAAATATGAATATCTGTGATAAATGGATTAATATTGTTAGGAGGATCTATAGTAATACAAAAGCTAAAGTTGGTTGGTTGGTATCTAATGTCGAGCACTTGATAATGAAATCATTCGCTCTCTTGCACTCCAATATTTAGCAGAAAGGCTGGTCTCTTCTACAAAAGCTGGACAACGGAGGAGATGGTTTCTTTCCATATCTTCATTTAAATTGCAAAAAGGGCATTTAGGTGAATCTGTTATGCCAAGTCTGTGTAGGTGTTTATTCAAGCAGTCATGTCCCGTTGGCAGTCTGAATGTTGCTACTGCAGATTTTCTTTGTAATGTAGTAATGTCATAAGCTTGTAGATTTTCCCATTCCTTTCCAGATGTTTTGGTGGTGTATTCTTCTCTAAGTTTATTGATATATTTATTTGAGATAATTCTTTTGATAGAGTGAAAGGAAACTGGAGTAGAAGTTGGGTTTGAAACAATTTTGCTACCCTTCTTGGCCAGAAAATCGGCTATTTCATTGCATGTTACTCCACAATGGGCCGGAATCCATTGAAGTACAATTTTTTATGTAGACAGGATAACTGTTTTATCATTTTGTCACATTCGATAATTTTGACGCTTTTGGGTGTTGTGTCTCATGTTATAGTGAAAATGGTAGCTTTGGAGTCACATAGAATTACAACTTTTGGATGTGATATAAAAGATTTTGTAAACTTAAGAAAATTGCTAGAATTTCGCCATCAAAGTTTGTTGAATTTGTGTTTAGTTTACGATAAAAGGAAAAAAGTGGACATACTGCACCAGCACCAGTGCCATCGTCATTTGGTAGGCTGGAGCCATCTGTAAAAATATGTATCCATTCAGGAGCAGGGTATCTTAGATTTATTATTTCCAGTGACATTTGTTTTAAAATATATGGGGGAGTTTCAGATTTCTTTATGTCTTCTGTTAAATGTAGGTTATATTCATTTCCAAAAATTCTAGAGGGTTGTTTCTCATCTGCATATTTTCTTTTGAATGTGGAAGTTGCAATTTCTGTTTGATTTCTTGTACAATGCTTAAGAAGCTTTGCTGAGATTTTAAACATACTTGTGGTTTTCTTTGGGTCCAGTTATTATGGGGTAGCCTCAAAAATTTTTCATACTGTGTGATTGCGGTTTTCTCAATTTCAAATGCTATGTTTGGGTTATTTGTTAAGATTTGCATGGCAGTGATTGGTGTTGTTTTAACGGCTCCTGTTATCAGGCGGAGGATTTGGTTCTGCAATTTATTAAGTTTACCCACTATTGTAGTTACTAGGATTTCTTCACAATAATGAAGTATAGGATTTATGTACATTTGGTAGAAGGTGTTTAGAGTTTGTGTGTTGCAACCCCACTTTTTCCCTAATTGTTTTAATAACGGTAACCTTGTTTCTATCTTTGTACATATATTCTCTGTGTTTCTTCCATGTTAATTTTGTGTCCAGAGTTATTCCTAAATATTTTGCTTCGTGTGTTTGAGTTAGTAATTCACCCTCCAATTTCAGAGTGACGGGTAGTGGTTTCTTTCTTAATGTAAATAGTTGATAATTTGTCTTCTGTATATTTATCTTCATTAAGTTCTGGGATGTCCAATTCTCTAACTGTATTAGTGATTGTTGGGCTATGGTTATTAATTGTTGACTTTGGTTTTTCGGTTTGGAAACCCATATTACAACATCATCAGCAAAAAGTAGGGTTTTCGTTTCGAGCTTTTCTATATGCTTAGGTAGATCATTAATGTAGATATTGAAGAGAATGGTACTGAGTACAGAACCCTGTGGTAACCTCGATGTGTTTGTTGGTATTTAGAGAGGTGATTATTATACTTTGTAGCGATGAACCGTTGGATGAGAAAATTGCTGATCCAGAGTAGCATATTCCCTTGAATGCCTAAAGTCTGCATTTTTTCTAATAATTTATATCTCCAAATAGAGTCATATGCTCCTTGGAAATCAACGAACATTGCCAGAGTGTCTTCTTTTCTGTTGAAACTGTCTTTAATAGCTTGACTTAGGTGTACAATTTGTTGATTTGTTGATCAACAAATCAACAAAAGCTAAAGTAAAAATACAGAATAATTTAACAGAGGAATTCACAGTGAATAAAGGCCTTAAGCAGGGATGCAGTTTGTCACCAATCCTTTTTAACATTTATTTAGACAAGGCTCTTAACTTGTGGTATAAAAAATGTTCTGAAATGGGTATTCCTATAGGAGGAAAAGTACTGCATTCTTTGTTGTTTGCAGATGAACAAATAATTTTTGCAGGGGATGAAGATGATATGAAATATATGATAAATAAATTAATGGAAGAATATAAAAAATGGGGACTGAATATAAATTTACAGAAAACAGAATATATGTGTTTGGGAAAGGATGTGGATGACCTCATACTTGAAACAGGGAAAATGAAAAAAATGTGAATTTTTTAAATATCTTGGGCCAATAATTACAAGTTTCGGTACCTGTGAGAGAGATGTACAGGCTAAAATTGCAATGGAAAAAATGCAACTAAGACATTACATGGAGTAATTTGGAACAAAAATATTACAAAGGAAACTAAAATGAAAATGTATAAGAGCATAATACAGAATATTTTGTCATATGGAAGCGAAACTTGGTCTTTGACGGAATTACAAAAGAATAAAATTAGAACAGTTGAATTCGATTATTTTAGAAGAAGCCTCCAAAAAACGAGACAGGATAAAATAAGAAATTAATTCCTTTGGAGAGAAATGAAGGTCACCACATCTGTTGTTAAGAGGATTGAAAATCAAACGCTTAAATGGTATGGCCATGTACAAAGAATGGAAAATGAAAGATGGCCAAAAAATATATACCAATGGTCACCCCCTGGAAGAAATAAACGTGGTAGACCAAGATGGAAATGGAAAACCTACGTCAGAACAATAATGGAGGGTAGGAATTTGGAAGAGGGAGATTGGAATGATAGAGATAAATGGAAACTGAAGACGGCAAACTTATAAGTGGGGGAAAACCGAAGAATTATTATTATTATTATTATTATTATTATATAGTACAGATTTTTATTGTATTATTTTAGTTATTATTATTATTGTTGTTGTTATTGTTATTGTTATTATTTCCACTTAATCGAACTAATATGCTCCTCTAAAGTGTTTTAATTTGGAAGTTCAAAATTACTTGAAAAAATATTATAGGTATACAGTTTCTTTGGTATGGTAACGTATCCCTTGCATCCATTTGAATACTTTCGCCGAGTACTTCCTCCTATTTATTCAATGTTATTTCAGATGATAAGTAAAATTTGAAGTACTGTACATCAACTGAACGTAAACTTCAAAACGATGTACGATTCAATTAAGATGGAAAAGTTATATAGTATATGGTATCTGGAGTTCGGAATTCCTAAAAAGTTAGTTAGACTTATACAAATGTATCTAAATGGCACAAAGAGTAGTGTGCGTATAGGCAGACAGTTTTCGAATACTTTTGAAATCCAAAATGGCTTGCAGCAAGGAGATACACTATCTCCTCTATTATTTGTGTACTAGATCATGCCATAAAATCTTTAGAGGATGAAGAAGGTTGTAACTCAATGGTATTAATAAGCTGTTAGTTTTTGCGGATGATGCAGTACCATTAGGCAATGGCAAGGAGATACTAAAGGCCAACACGCACAGACTATTGAGTAACACTAAGAAATTAGGACTGGAAGTAAATATCAATAAAACTAAATATATGGTCACACGTATAAATACATTATATAATGAAGATGGAAAACTAATGAAGAATGAGGGAAGTAAATATCAATAAAACTAAATATATGGTACACGTATAAATACATTATATAATGAAGATGGAAAACTAATGAAGAATGAGGGAAATTTTGAGGATGTGGCTGAATTCAAATACCTAGGAACAATAATCACAAACAGGAATGAGATGCACAAAAAAATTAAACATAGGCTGAATTCTCGAAATGCATGCTATTATGCATTGCAGAGACTCTTGACGTCCCAATTTCTTTCAAAAGACGTTAAACTGAAAATATATAAAACGATTATTCTACCAGTTATATTATATGGATGCGAAACATGGACTCGTACTTTAAGGGAGGAAAGGAGATTACGAGTATTTCAGAATAAAGTTCTTAGGAAAATGTTTGAACCAAAGAGAGATGAACAGACAGGTAAATGGAGAAGATTTGCATAACAGTGAACTTCATGGTCTTTATAGGAAGCCAGATATAATAAAAGTTAAGTCTCGTAGACTGCGATGTGCAGGACATGTGACACGAATGAGGAATGAAAGACGTACATGGAAGCTTCTTGTGGGAAAACCAGAGGAAAAACGCCCACTTGATAGATCAAGATTGGGGTGGGAGAATAACAATAACTATGATTTGTGGGAAGTAGATTATACAGGGGAAAATTGGAAAACATTAGCTCAGGATAGGTATATATGGAGAGCTTATATCCGCGCGGCCATGAACCTACGGGTTCGATAGTGCCAGTGAGTGAGTTAGTTAGTTTGTTAAGTAAAATTTGAAGGCATTTAATTACAATTTAATGAGGAAATTTCGCAAACCTAAGAGAATATTAAGGTAAAATATATATCATCAGGTTTTTTTACTGTAATTTATGTTGTAATGAACGAATGCTGAATGAAAAATTTTGCAAATGGACTTTTGGCAACTAAGTATTCGTAAATTATTATGAAGTTTTTTTTCTTTACCCCTCTACCATTAATGAAATTCTGTAATACTACATTTTCAATTATATTTTTTATTCCATTTTTATTTTGAGACACTCCACTGAAGGCCATTATTCCTGCTAATAAAATTCATCCCCCACATTTGCCTTGATCATTGACAAAAAGCCAAGAGGAAACCTTATTTAAATAGATCGGCAATGAACCAGGAGCCTCCCAATTGCGATTATACGAGTGTCAAACACTACTGCTATAGCAAGCTCGCTTAGTTAAAAATATATTGATTACTAATATATGTAATAACTAACTAAATAACTAACTCACTGGCACTATCGAATCCGGAGGTTCATGGCCGTGCGGACACAAACTCTCCATACATCCCTATCCTGAGATAACGTTTTCCAATCATCCCCTGTATAATCTACTTCCCTCAAATCATAGTTAATGTTATACTCCCACCTCATTCTTGGGAGCTATGTTGGCGGTAGCATTGCTGCAGATAGGGCTACTGATGTCGGACTGGTCGAAGGTGATAAGCCAGACGATAAAAGTACCTTGGTCGAAGAAGTGACGATCTTTCATCGTAAAAATACAACCGTCAATAAATGCGGACATGTGTTCAACTGGGGTAAATTTTTCTTCATATATGTAATACCAGTATTAAATTAAATATGAAAAGATATTTCAGAACGAAAGAAGTCGTGATAATGAAACTCCACCTAAGCATTTGCTATGATAATTGAAGGAAACAACGAAAAAATTAACTATGATTAGTCGTTTCCGGGATTTTAAATTGGTACTTCCTGAATATGAGTTCCAAATTCAACCTTCTGAATGGACTCATTTGGTAAAGAAAATCATTATGTGATTGTAGTGCAATGACAGTTTACAGTAAATTGATGAAAATTAAAAACTAAAGAAAAAACGCATGAATTGATACAGCAGTATAGGAATAACTATCTGAGCTATGTATATATATATATATATATATACAAGCGTTACTGCTATAAAGTAAATATTCTCTTTAATAATTTGCTTAACTGTTACGTTAGCCGCTAGATGGCAGTTGAATGATATTTCCGCTACCTCTTGTGTGAATTGAGAATACTACATGTATAAGAAAATTGTATGTTTGTCTTGGAATTCTTGGGTAGCTCAGTTGGTTAGAGCGCTAAAGGTACAGACTTTAGAGACTCGAGTTCAAATCCCGACTCAAGCATTCTTTTTTCTTTTCGTATCATATATATATATATATATATACATATATATTCCATTACATAGTAATTCTTCCCGAAGGCAGGTCTTTCACTGCAATCATAGCATTTTCATTCTATGCTTTGCAGCCTTACTAAGGAATTATAGGTGTGGTAGCTTCCCGTTGCTTTCCGGCGAAGGATTATGATGACTATTTAACTCATGCCCCAAATGGGAGTCAATGACCAATCACGTTCCAATGATTTCTGTTTTACAACCAATCAGAATCGTGTTTCACCAAATATTTATCAGTGTTATGATTACCATATTAAAGAAAGCTCCTCCTTACAATATTGCGTTCCTTTGGCAATACATAGTATGATCTGGTTGCAGTGATAAACAAATGAAGCAGTAGAAGCGTACCTATCGTTTCTCATTTGTTTTCAAACATCGCCGTTTACATTAAATATAGGCTATAAATATTTTAAAATAACTATAGTTAAATAATGATTTGTGAGTAAACAGCTTAATTTTATTCGTTAAATAGTCCTAACAAATGCCACTCTTGATTTCCAAATTCTCTAGATAAATTCACTCCTCACTCTTCGTGAGTCGTGAATTTATCGATAATTTGGAAATCACTCGTGGCATTACTTATGATAATGATGATGGCCGGATGATTTTCGGGGACCGTTGGGTCCTAAGCTTCCTGACATTCGTCTTACAGGTGAGGAAAAACCACGAAAAAACCTCACCCAGGAGCCTGACCCGACCGGGAATCAAACCCGGGCCCGCTGCGTGACAAGGCAGCACACTACCTCGAGACCACAGCGGTGGACATATATATATATATATATATATATATGTATGTGTGTGTGTGTTTTGACCTAGGAAATTACTGAACCAGAAAATTAAAAGAGAATTTGATATATATATATATATATATATATATATATATATATATATATATATATATATAACCTAAAACATATCGACATCAATACATAAATATAGTTATGAATTATGGACAGAAGTTATCATAATTCGCTAAAACTATAATAATTCTTCACAGCACTATTGGTCGTAAAATATAACCTAAAAGCTCACTTTAACCTTATGATTGTCTGTTTTATGTAGCATGTGCTATTGTTGATAGTTATTTGAAAATTCGTGTACTTTCATATCCACTAGAAATTCAATATCTGTTTTACTATACCTCGCATGAATTCGCGGGAATATAATTTATTTTTACATTAATAAAAGAAAGCCTCTTTCAGTTGAATAAACGTTTCATTTAAGGAACAAAATGGAAATAATAAATTCAAATGCCAATCACAGGGAAGTATGAATCTTGGCATGAGCTGTACGTTTTGTTAGTTGTGAATATTTATGAGAAATCTGTGTATTCTATCATTGTCACTGTCAGGCACATGCGTATCCATTCAAAGTAACAGAGCCCTGATGCATGATGCTTTCCATTGATGCATCGAGAGAAACATGAGTTATAGAATAATTACGACATTGCAAACCAACTGCATTTGTGGACTTCATTAAAGGGTATTAGAATTCCACGTGACTGATTATGTTTAGTGCACTAGGCCGCAATTTCTCATATCACGCTGTCACGCTAGGCTTCCACCTTGCCAGTTCACAGGGCACAACTGCAAGCTGTGTATTACTCGCATAAACCTCTGCTTCATATATATATTCTGACAAGAACATAGCCATATCATAGACATACTATAATGGAAGAAAATATTGGCATGTGCTTAAAGTTTTAGTCTGAAGAATCCCAAAATAAATAACATTAGGCAAAAAAATAAACTTCGATAATAAACGATCGACAGAAAATGAATATTGCAAATCTGATAATTTGAAGACTATTTTTCAGCAGCAATCTCAGATTTTAGTTTATTAATATCAAACTGAGTGGAAATAGTACTGAAATAGTATGTTTTTGCATGATAGTGCGTTATGTCATACTTAAAAGAATGGCGGCCATGTTTGAAAGTCCAATCTCCTAAATTTCGGGTTTGCCAACATATAAATAACTAAATAACTAGTTAAACAAAACGTGCAATTCAGGCTGGACACCATATGCATAACATCGATAACACCCTCACAATACTACATAGAGAAAACATTCCAACGAGGATAAATTTACTGGAGGAAATCGAAATCCTAAGAGAAATCGACAACAACCTAATTCTTAATGAAAATAGACCCAGTCCACACAATCCTCTGTAGAAAATACTCACAACCAAGTCAGTGCTTCAACAAGGGTCAACAAGTAAGGACCTAACGCACTCTGCTGATGATGGGACTAGTCCCAAAAGGCCTAAAGAGTTATAAAACAACCTAAGTTGAGAAGACGGACCTACAAGGTAACTATTTTATAGTTTTTAAACGTACATTATATTACTGTAAATAACTATACTGTAATATTATGTTACCTACCTAGGGTAGGAATACAACTACTGTACTTTATGTATACTACATACAATGTATGTACAAATATAAATATCCAAACGGTAGTGTTAATATACATTATACGAAACAAATCACTGCATCTTAAATGAACTGAATTTTGTTTGAAACAATTTTGAACAAAATGCAGTATCGTCTTCAGCATTTAATATCTGACCAAAATCTCTCTGGAGGCTTTAATATTTCACTCCTAAGCACGAAATAAGCAACCGTGCGTTTTTTCAATTTACAATTCTTCTCCTCCAGCCACTTTCTAAATTAATACACGTTTTTTTTTTTTTTTTTTTTTCAGATCTTGACTTAGATTTCTCTGGCACTAAAGAAGCACACCCAACTTCCCACGCTTCGTCTGTTTCGTCATTTTGATTACCATCATTCATAATTGCCGTCATTTTATGCCCGATTGGTGTCACGGCCTGCTGTATTCTCAACTAAATTATTTTCGGCCTTTAGCGTATATACATCGGCCAGACGGATAATGCTACTCAGTAGTTTATAATGAACGCAAATATTTCAAACAAAGATGTTATTATTTTACTGTTAATTATTATTTTTGAAACACCATCGTGCAAACAATAATGTAGTACAACACACGTTTGTGAAGTCTTTTTACAGAATCTCGGATATTAAAAACCTCGTTATAACTCGGTTTTTAATCATTTCCTCGCTTCTCTAAAAATCGCCCAACGTCGCATTGTAGTATACTATTACATTCTTAAAACGATTGTGACTTAACTTAGACTGAAACAGAGGGACTACGGCAATTACGTCACGATCACAATATCTACAGTTAATATAGGTAATATAACTATTCATTTCCGTGCTAAACAATGGGTGCATTAATACAGTTGTGAATATGTAAGTTTGTAGTATGTACCAGGGTGCAGTGTAAACAGAATATGTCATATTCACATTCCAATAGGCATCACTACCATGCCGTCTGTTTTGACATTGTCTAAGTCAGTCACTCGCATTTTGTAACAAACTAAGTTCGTTTGTTCGTAACTTCACATCTGGTACTATCTCCCCGCAGTCTGATTATCATCAATGATATGAATAAAACTCACTAATTTGCGGTTTTGCTTTATATTTATATTTTGTTTTGATGATTGGTCAAATAGTGAGTCTTCTGATTATGTTTTTTATTAAACATTTTTTCAACACTACAGCAGATTTCCTTCAAGCTAAAGTAATTTTATCGTTCCAAGATTTTTTATTAACTATTTTTTCAACACTACAGCAGTTTTTCCTGCAACCTAAAATAATTTTATCGTTCCAATAATTCTTTGTTAAACATTTTTTTCAACATTAGAGCAGTTTTTCCTTCAACCTAAAGTAATGTTATCCTTCCAAGAATTTTTTATTAAACATATTTTCAACACTACAGCAGTTTTTCCTTCAACCGAAAGTAATTTTATCCTTCCGATAATTCCTGTATTGCGCACTTTCTTCTGTCAATTCCATTCTATTTATACTCCTTCTGATCCCACCCAACAATTGTTCCCGTGGTTTTCCTCTTCCCCTTTTACCTTCAGCTTTTCATTCCATAATATTTTTTGAAATTGTTAATTTTGTATATTCTTATTCCTTTAACGTCAAAACAAACTCACTTACTTCAGAAAATATTTGTATCAAGTTTTTGTTTCTTGTAGATAGGATTCAACTTAGCTCAGTCCCTATTACAATAAAATACGAATTTCATTCACACTTGATTTTCTCTCCACTCTACACCAATAGTCCACTTATGCAGCTAATAATTTACTTGCATGTGACCTATCTAATGTTCAAGTTTCGTCTGCATATAACATTAAAGTTTGAACTAATGAATTATAAATTATTATTCTTGTGTTACTTCAATATTTGGTGTTCTTTGGAGCAATAATTCTGTAAATATAATAACCATTTTGTGATGATATTCATATCCATATAATAGTGTTGATACGAACAGGGTTTTACGCAATTTCAAATAGGTATCAGTTCTGAATCCCTCCATGGTATCTTTACCTTGTCGTGGTGGAGTGGCTTGCGTGCTTAAATGATCCTGAGAGCTATGCCGGCGGTAGTATTGCTACCGATAGGGTTACCCATGCCGGACTGGTCGAAGGTGATAAGCCAGACGAAAAAGGTACCTTGGGCGAAAGAGTGACAATCTTTCACCGTAAAAATACAACCGTCAAGAAATGCGGACATGGGTTCATCTGGGGTAAAATTTTCCGGAGGTCAAATAGTCCCCCATTCGGTTCTCCGGGCGGGGGACTACTTCAGGGAACCCATGCCAAAGGCTCAAACACAGGGACATGTTCCTAGGAACATGGAATGTTAGGACTTTATACAATAGCGGGGCACTAGAGATATTAACGCGGGAATTGGATAAATCGCCCTTGGATATAGTCGCTTTACAGGAAGTTAGGTGGCCAGGAGAAGGTAGTCAGGAATCAGGAAGCTTTGCATTATACTATGGGGGTGCAGAAAGACCTGCATTTGGAACGGGTTTTTTAGTCAGAAGGAGGATCCTATCCGCTATCCGAGATATTAAGTTTGTTAGTGATAGGATATCATACATAATTCTAAAGGGTAAACGACATGATTTTATAATTGTAAATGTACATGCCCCCACAGAAGATAAAGATGACAAGATCAAGGATGAGTTCTATGAAGAATTAGAATGCTTATTTGATAGCCTTTCACGATATCATATGAAAATTGTCTTAGGAGATTTTAATGCAAAAGTGGGGCGGGAAGATATATTCAAACCAACAATAGGCAAATTCAGTCTTCATGAAGATAGTAACGACAACGGGATTAGATTAGTCACATTTGCCACATCAAAGAATCTCATTGTTAAGAGCACAACATTTCAGCATAAGGATATTCATAAATACACCTGGACGTCCCCAGATGGAGAAACTCGGAACCAGATAGATCATGTATTAGTGGATAAACGAAGGCACAGTAGCATCATTGATGTTAGATCAGTTAGAGGGACAGACTGCAATTCAGATCATCATCTGGTCAGAGTGAAAATCAGACAACGGCTATCGCTTATGAGAGGAACGAACGCTAAAGATGATTCTGTAAAATATGAATTAAAAAACTTGAAAAATGATGAAATGCGGCAAGAATACCAAATCAAAATTGCTAATAGATTTGAAGTACTGGAATCTTCAGATGACAATGTGGCAAACGAAGAAGAAACTGATATAAATAAAGAATGGGAGGCTATAAGAGATACTATTAAATTGTCAGCATCAGAAAGCATTGGTTGTTTAAAAAAGAGGCAAAACAAGAAATGGTTTGATGAGGAATGTGCTAACATTGTAAAGAAAAGAAAGCTAGCAAAAATGAAATGGTTACACGAGCCAAATGAGGTAAATTTAGAGCAATTGGGTAGTGTTAGACGTGAAACCACCAAGTTACTAAAGAGTAAAAAGAGGGAATATTTGAGAGAGAAGATTAATGATCTTGAAATGAATGCAAAAAATAGGAACATTAGAGAATTATATCAGGGAATTAGTATAGAGAAGAAAGGGTTTCAGGCTAGAACAAACATAATTCGGAATGAAAATGGGGATATGATTGCAGATTCTAGGAGTATATTAAATAGATGGAAAGGTTACTTTAATCAGCTATTAAATGTACATACAGAACAGGACATTGAGGAGGATAAGTTACAGACAGCAGAAATGCTAGTCGCAGAGCCAAGTGCATTAGAGGTTGAAATGGCGATTGAAAAATTGAAGATGTATAAAGCATCAGGTTCAGATGAGATCCCAGCAGAACTGATAAAATCAGGGGGAGAAAAATTGATGGACAAGATACGCTGGTTGCTTAGTATGATTTGGGAAAAAGAAGCTCTTCCAGATGAATGGAAGGAATCAATTATCTTACCAATTTATAAGAAAGGAGATAAAACTGATTGCAACAACTACAGGGGCATCTCATTACTTTCAACTTCGTACAAAATTCTAACAAATATATTAGTAAGCAGACTTACTCCCTATATTGATGACATTCTAGGAGATCATCAATGTGCATTTAGAAGAAACAGGTCTACAACAGATCAGATTTTCAGTATAAGACAGATTTTAGAGAAAGGAAATGGGAATATAATGGTACTGTACATCAACTATATGTAGACTTCAAAAAAGCATATGATTCAATTAAGAGGGAGAAGTTATATAGTATCCTGCTGGAGTTCGGAATTCCTAAAAAGTTAGTTAGACTTATACGAATGTGTCTAAATGGCTCAAAGAGTAGGGTGCGTGTAGGCAAACAGTTTTCAGACACTTTTGAAATCCAGAATGGGTTGAAGCAAGGAGATGCACTATCTCCTCTACTATTTAATTTTGTACTAGAGCATGCCATTAAATCTTTAGAGAATGAGGAAGGGCTTACAACTCAATGGTATTAATAAGCTGTTAGTTTATGCTGATGATGTAGTACTACTGGCCGATAGCGAGGAGATACTAAAGGCCAACACGCACACACTATTGAGTAACACTAAGAAATTAGGACTGGAAGTAAATATCAGTAAAACTAAATATATGGTCACATGTAGAAATTCAGTATATAATGGAAATGGACAGCTAATGACAAATGAGGGAAATTTTGAGGAAGTGGCTGAATTCAAATACCTAGGAACAATAATCACAAATAGGAATGAGATGCACAAAGAAATTAAACATAGGCTCAATTCTGGAAATGCATGCTATTATGCATTGCAGAGACTTTTGATGTCCCAACTCCTTTCAAAAAACGTTAAGCTGAAAATATATAAAACTATTATTCTACCAGTTATATTATATGGGTGCGAAACATGGACTCTTACTTTAAGGGAGGAAAGGAGATTACGAGTATTTGAGAATAAAGTTCTTAGGAAAATTTTTGGACCAAAGAGAGATGAACTGACAGGTGAATGGAGAAGACTACATAACAATAAATTACATGGTCTTTATAGAAAGCCGGATATAATAAAAACAGTTAAGTCTCGTAGACTGCGATGGGCAGGACATGTTGCACGTATGGGGAATGAAAGACGTGCATGGAAGCTTCTTGTAGGAAAGCCAGAAGGAAAACGCCCAGTTGGTAGGCCAAGAATGAGGTGGGAGAACAACATTAACTATGATTTGAGGGAAGTAGATTATACAGGGAATGATTGGAAAGCATTAGCTCAGGATAGGGATGTATGGAGAGCTTATGTCCGCGCGGCCATGAACCTTCGGGTTCGATAGTGCCAGTGAGTAAGTAAGTAAGTATCAGTTCTGAATTTCCTCACTAGTGTCATTTTAGTGGTGCTTACGAATTGTTGGTAATTGGCCATTTTATTTTAAATTTTTTTAAAGAATTATGAAGCAGGTTATAACTTAAATGATCAATTGAGTTTACTTGTTCTAACGTATGGTTGTCTACTACAATTTTTCATCCAATATAACTGAATGGCTTTATGAATACAACACATCGCAAATTTTTTAATGAATTATGAAACAGGTTAGAACTTAAATGATCAATTGAGTTTACTTGTTCTAACGTATGGTTGTCTACTACAATTTTTGATCCAATATAACTGAATGGCTTTATGAATACAACACATTGCAAAATTGCTTCAAAGATACTCGGTGTGCTTCATTTATAGAGTGGTAGTATTCCTATTATGTGACAAAACAGTCTTTAAAATAATTTTAGAAGATTTGGTAAATGAATGCTAGTATTTAACAATTTGTTTGAAACTTAATTTTAAAACTGATGAATTAATTTACTGAATGCACAAATTCTAGGATATTCAATTTTATTAAATTTGGAAATTAGTGGTTGCTTTTGTCAATAAAATCAGAATCGCATTTAACATGAAATCATCAACTACTTATGACTTTCTGTGGAGAAATCTCTGTACAATGCAAAATTATAATCAGTAATAAAGTTCTGATGAGCTATGAAATTTAATTATTTCGTCTAAAACTATAATTCTTATCAAAATCAGATATTCAGATATATTAAATACAATAATTCGTACAGAATCCATCTTTATAAATTCCTCATAAGATTTGTGTCACGGGGACGCCAGCTATCGGGAAAGGATTTTAAACTCTAGATCACAATAATTGTTGGCCACACAAGGATATAGAAGTTATTTTAAAATCAGTGAACTGAGCAGTCCGAGGTCACTGCCAAGGCAATATCGATATTTAAGATCAGTCATTCTCAATGAGGTCTATATCGACCTCCAGGGGTCGACTCTGATTTGCAAAAGGTCCATATCAGCATAAACAACAGCGAGTAGCACTGTCTCAGCTGTCAAAATCGCATTTGATGTTAATTATTTTTTTCTTCTTCTTCTTCTTCTTTCAACCAATGTAGAGAAGGTATCTGTTCCTCTTCAAAGTACTGCCTCAATTGTATTTTCCATATTTTCTTCGGGCGTCCAATATTTATTTTCCCAGGCGAGAATCTCTCCCTAGATGTTGATTAATTTGTAAAAATTAAAAATTAGAAAGGCAGGGAGTGTACCCAAAATAGAAACATCTGGCAAGTGGCCTACATGACAAAAATGTTTGGGAACCTCTGTTTAAGACAAAACACCATTCACTCGTTTAAACAAGGGAGTGTGATATGGATGATGGTGTTCGGGGATGATTTGAACCCTAACGTGTTACTAACATTTATCTTAAAGATGAGAAAAAAACCTTACTCAGAAAACCTGTTCCAACCAGGAATCGAACACGATCCTATTGTGTCTAAGGTAACGACGATACCACTGGACCATTGCGGTGGACATAATAAATTTGCAAAGAAATGTGCACTTAATGCTCTCAATGGAAAGTGGCGTGGAGTGAACGTATCACATTTCGTGGAACAGATACTGTCACATTTTAATTCAAGGGAGTTGGGTTAGGAACTGACCAGTCCTTGAGTGGCAGCTGAATTCATTAAATGTAAACATGTCCGGTACATGACATGCCCACGTCATACTAGAGGTTGCTATGAATAATCTATAAAAGCCGTTGTCCACGTCACTTATAAGTAATTTTAATATAGCGATAACTTCTCAATAAATACAAATCAAATAATTAACAGCATATTTTTGAGAATAGTTATTTACGTTACAACAATTATGTTTCACGGATGACTGGAAATATATTTGAAGTAGGAATTTCAAAACGAATATGTAAAACGTTATAAATCTGTAAGGTCTGCCTATATCCTTACATCACTACGTGGGGTGAGGATACTTCCTTGCGGGAGTTACTTAACCTAGCTCGATTAGTTATGATTATTTTCCTACAGATGTCATAGAGTGACAAAAAGAGAGATCATCAAATTAATGAGACATCTAGTAAGCAATTAAGGTATTACATGGGAATTGTCAACACTTGCATGCCGAAACGTATCGTGAAATTTCTCCCAAAGAAGCGTTGTGATGTACCAAGGCCATGTTCAAAAAATATATCTGCCGCATTTAACTGCAACGCACAGAAATCGAAGCTAGAATCCAGCAATGGCAACGCACTATACGGAGCAGATGGAGCTCCCTGCTTAAGTAAGAGGGGAATGTGATGAGGCGGGACGCGGAGTAGTGAGGGTTATCAGTCTTGTATGTCAAGAGTTGTATTACTTACCTACAGTTTAAATGAGAGATTTGGCGCTGGATTTAGTGGATACATTCAACTTAAATTTCTACCCCGCCTCCCTTAAAACATGTCGACATCACCTATACGCTTTCATTAACAGTGTTCTGCTCAAGAGCAGGTCTTTCACTGCAAACTCAGCATTCTCCACTCTTTCCTTAGCTCAGCTTTCTTTTTTGTATCTGCATACAAACCATTTATTTTAATATTGTCTATCATCTGATGTTTTTCCTGCCTGTAACTTTCTTTCCGTTGACTATTCCTTCTAGATCATCCTTCAGAAGGCAGTTTCTTCTTAGCCATTGCCAATCCAATTTCTTTTCCTCTTCTTTATGAGATCTAACATTGTTCTTCTTTCACTCACTCTGTCTAGCACATCTTTATTTCATACTTTGTCTGTACATTTTAGACGTTCCATTCTTCTCCATATCCATATCTCAAAAGCTTCCAGTCGCGTTTCCTCATTCCGTCGTAATGTCCAAGTCTCTGCACCATACAATGCTACACTCCACACAATGCACTTCACTAACCTCTTCCGTAATTATTTTGCCAAATATCCGCAGAAAATGTTTCTCTTCTTGTTGAAAGCTTATTTTGCCATTGCTATCCTCTGCTTTATTTCTTGACTGCAGTTCATATTACTACTGATAGTACAACCCAAGTATTTAAAGCTCTCCACTTGCTTAATGACCTCATCTTTAATCCTTATGTTTATCGTCCTTGGTTTATTTCCTATAATAATGGCTTTCGTCTTATTTATATTTATCTTCATCCCAAATCCTCGCACTTATCATTTAGCTCCAACAGCATGTTCCGCAGTATCATTGCATTTTCTGTTAGCAAAGCCACATCATCAGCAAATCTTACGCACATTATTCTTCTTCCTCCTATGTTTACGCCTCCCGCATTGCTGAAGCAGTTCTTCATTAGGTCTTCCAGGTAGACGTTGAAAAGAGTAGGTAATAGAGGACATCCTTGCCTTACTTACTTACTCACTGGCACTATCGAACCCGTGAGTTCATGGCCGCACGGACATAAGCTCTCCATACAACCCTATCCTGAGCTACCCCAGTTGAACCCATGTCCGCATTTCTTGACGGTTGTATTTTTACGGTGAAAGATCGTCACTCTTTCGACCAAGGTACTTTTTCGTCTGGCTTATCACCTTCGACCATGGGTAACCCTATCGGCAGCAATGCTACCGCCGGCATAGCTCTCAGGATCATTTAAGCACGCAAGCCACTCCACCACAAGGTAAAGATACCTTCCTTGCCTTAACCCCTTCCAATTTCTCTTCCTTCTGACATTACTTCTCCTATCTTCACTTTTATTCGCTGTTTCATTTAAAGATTACTTATGAACCTCCTCTCCTTCCAGTTCACGCCAATGTTCTTCGGTATCTTCAGGAGTTTATTCCAATTTACTCTGTCAAAGGCCTTTTCCAGGTCAACAAATACTGCATAAACGCCTTTATCTTTTTCTGTATATCTTTCTCCTAGTGTTCGTAACAATGCAGTTGCATCTCTTGTATCCTTTCCCTTCCTGAAGCCAAACTGTTCTTCTTCCAATTCGCTTTCCATTGTAGAACGTAAACGTGGATTCAGTGTTCGCAGGAGAATCCTTGCAGAGTGTGATATCAAGCTGATAGTCCTGAACTCCTTACATTTGTTTGCATTGTGTTTCTTCGGTATTGGTATTAACACCGTCTCAGTCAATTCTTAGGGCCATTCACCTACTTTATATATCTTGTTGCATAAACGCAGAATTTCCTTATTTCCTTCACCCAAGCATTTCACCAATTCAATGGGGATTCCATCTACCCCTGTTGCTTTCCCATTTTTCATTTCCTTGATTGCTAGTTCAACTTCTTCCTTCAGAATTGAAAATCTTTTTTTCATCTTCTGATACGTCTTCTTCATTTCTATATCCAAGTTAGCCGGATGATTTCTTGTCTCATACAGCTCTTCTACATATTTTCCCCATGTATTCGTAATCCCCTGTTTGTCTGTTATTTCTTCATTATTTTCGTCCTCAATCAGCCACCTAGTTTTCCTGCTCTTCTTTCCATAGTCCAAGCTTTTAACTTCCTCGTATATTAAATCATATTTTCCTTTCCTCTCAAGATTCTCTAGTTCTTCACATTTCTGCTTCATCCATTCTTCCCTTGCCTTGTCAGTTTCTCTTCTAAGTTCATTGTTTAGTTTCCTGTAGTTTCTTTTGGCTTCTTGTGTATTGCTATGTTTCTATTTTATTCTTTCTTCCATCTTCTCTAACATTTTTTTCTGTGGCCCAAGGTTTCTTAATATTCTTGCTCTCTTTTGTATCCTAACCTATACGCTGACGATTTGCAAATTTACATCCACTTCCATCCCGACGAAGTACATTACACACTAGACAAACTAAATAGTGGCCAAGTCTCAATTGCCCATTGGTCGAAGAAACATTGATTTAATTTTAATGCTGACAAGACACAATGCATAATTATAGGACATCGACGAATCCAAAGTATTATAAATTACGAAAATATCCCTACTTACTTACTCACTTACTTACTCACTGGCACTATCGAACCCGTAGGTTCATGGCCGCACGGACATAAGCTCTCCATACATCCCTATCCTGAGCTAATGCTTTCCAATCATTCCCTGTATAATCTACTTCCCTCAAATCATAGTTAATGTTGTTCTCCCACCTCATTCTTGGTCTACCAACTGGGCGTTTTCCTTCTGGCTTTCCTACAAGAAGTTTCCATGCACGTCTTTCATTCCCCATACGTGCAACATGTCCTGCCCATCGCAGTCTACGGGACTTAACTGTTCTTATTATATCTGGCTTCCTATAAAGACCATGTAGTTCATTGTTATGTAGTCTTCTCCATTCACCTGTCAGTTCATCTCTCTTTGGTCCAAAAATTTTCCTAAGAACTTTATTCTCAAATACTCGTAATCTCCTTTCCTCCCTTAAAGTAAGAGTCCATGTTTCGCACCCATATAATATAACTGGTAGAATAATAGTTTTATATATTTTCAGCTTAACGTTTTTTGAAAGGAGTTGGGACATCAAAGTCTCTGCAATGCATAATAGCATGCATTTCCAGATTGAGCCTATGTTTAATTTCTTTGTGCATCTCATTCCTATTTGTGATTACTGTTCCTAGGTATTTGAATTCAGCCAATTCCTCGAAATTTCCCTCATTTGTCATTAGCTGTCCATTTCCATTATATAATGTATTTCTACGTGTGACCATATATTTAGTTTACTGATATTTACTTCCAGTCCTAATTTCTTAGTGTTACTCAATAGTGTGTGCGTGTTGGCCTTTAGTATCTCCTCGCTATCGGCCAGTAGTACTACATCAATCAGCATAAACTAACAGCTTATTAATACCATTCAGTTGTAAGCCTTCCTCATTCTCTAAAGATTTAATGGCATGCTCTAGTACAAAATTAAATAGTAGAGGAGATAGTGCATCTCCTTGCTTCAACCCATTCTGGATTTCAAAAGTGTCTGAAAACTGTTTGCCTACACGCACCCTACTCGTTGAGCCATTTAGACACATTCGTATAAGTCTAACTAACTTTTTAGGAATTCCGAACTCCAGCAGGATACCATATAACTTCTCCCTCTTAATTGAATCATATGCTTTTTGGAAGTCTATGTATAGTTGATGTACAGTACCATTATATTCCCATTTCTTTTCTAAAATCTGTCTTATACTAAAAATCTGATCTGTTGTAGACCTGTTTCTTCTAAATGCACATTGATGATCTCCTAGAATGTCATCAATATAGGGAGTAAGTCTGCTTACTAATATATTTGTTAGAATTTTGTACGAAGTTGAAAGTAAAGAATGAGATGCCCCTATAGTTGTTGCAATCAGTTTTATCTCCTTTCTTATAAATTGGTATGATAATTGATTCCTTCCATTCATCTGGAAGAGCTTCTTTTTCCCAAATCATACTAAGCAAACAGCGTATCTTGTCCATCAATTTTTCTCCCCTGATTTTATCAGTTCTGCTGGGATCTCATCTGAACCTGATGCTTTATACATCTTCAATTTTTCAATCGCCATTTCAACCTCTAATGCACTTGGCTCTGCGACTAGCATTTCTGCTGTCTGTAACTTATCCTCCTCAATGTCCTGTTCTGTATGTACATTTAATAGCTGATTAAAATAACTTTTCCATCTATTTAATATACTCTTGGAATCTGCAATCATATCCCCATTTTCATTCCGAATTATGTTTGTTCTAGCCTGAAACCCTTTCTTCTCTATATTAATTCCCTGATATAATTCTCTAATGTTCCTATTTTTTGCATTCATTTCAAGATCATTAATCTTCTCTCTCAAATATTCCCTCTTTTTACTCTTTAGTAACTTGGTGGTTTCCCGTCTAACACTACCCAATTGCTCTAAATTTACCTCATTTGGCTGGTGTAACCATTTCATTTTTGCTAGCTTTCTTTTCTTTACAATGTCGGCACATTCCTCATCAAACCATTTCTTGTTTTGCCTCTTTTTTAAACAACCAATGCTTTCTGATGCTGACAATTTAATAGTATCTCTTATAGCCTCCCATTCTCCTAAATGACAAAATCATCCCCTACAGCTCAGTAGTAAAAAATCTGGGTATCTACAATTTGTTGTATTTTACGGGACATTATACAGAATACAAATTAAAATAAAGATAAGATGGTACCAATAATTAGGGACTTTCTCCATTTTGTATTTATTTAAGACAAAAAATATATAATTATGGGCCTACCTAAGGAGACGTTTACGCTATCTTCATGATGTCGGTAATATCCTTCATTTACGGGTAGAATTTCATTACGAGCAAAACGTATGCTCAATACTGACTCGTCTGTAAATTCTTCTGTTATTTTTACCATATCCTCAATGGCTAATGTGGGATATATTTCACCATACTGTATGAAAACTTTCAAAGTAATTAGCTCCTCTCCGCTTTTCAAATGCATTCCTTTTCGATGCTTTAAAAAATTCTACAGAAGCTGTCATTTTCAAACTACTGAAATTCTAAAGCATTCAGCTTTGCACATGCGTAAAAATATAACATTTCATATATTAGATATATATTTTTATTATTTTTATTTCTTTTATTTCGGTTGATAAAGAATGAACTACATTTTCTTATACGCTTGAAGGTAAAACCTTTATTCGAACAATACAAATGCAGTCATTCATCTAGTTTGTTTACATCACAACTAGAACTTATCTCGGAAGAGGTACAATAGAAAATATTTTACGAAGTTGTCAACTATATTGCTTAAACAAAAGAAAGAACATCGGGCATTTATTGAATGTTGATTTATAGTATATACAAATAGAAGAACAAATGAAATTTCCTTAATTACTTTATTCTAATCGGAATTGTACCTAAATTGAAATTATACCACATTACCATATAGAGTTTTTTAATTCACTGTCCTCAAGCTATCTTCTGTAACTTTAACAGCTCTTTTCAACAAGAGAATAAGAGCTCCCAGTTTTTTAAATGTCCAGAGCAAAAGAAAAAACTGCAGAACAGAATCGTTGCTTTTACCAACAATAAGTAATTTTATGATGATCTTGTAGAAGATTTCCGGGCTCTTGGCCGTGGTCTTGAGGCTTGTAGTTCCCCCACATTTCGCCAGAGACTGCTGCGTCCGGCATCCACAAGGGTAAGTCAAGAAATAAGTAATTTGTTTAGGTGAAATTGTGGGAATTATCTGACTCTGGGATTTCACCTTTAATGATGATAAATACTATGACCACAAGAAAAGAAAAATTACATTAAATGCAAGAATTGCCCTATATGAACAATAAATCATACCCAAGCGGATATAAAAATGTTGTACAACCCTGAAAATTGTTCTTTATCGACAACGAACAAATTATCCGGAAGAAAATAAAATCGTTCTGTAACTCTTGGAACTGTTCTTAATCAACAAGACTGATGACATGTTGAAAGTCTTTTTTTTAACATTGTACATTTTACTTAATAAACTAAATTGAAAATAAGATAAAGCCATTAAATCTCATCAGGGCAAGGAATGGCTCAGTTATTGTTCGTATAGGGAGCCTGTCTATGTGAGTTTAGTTTTTGGTTTTCGGCTTCATTTTGTCCCTTTGCTTACATTTTCATCCCTCTATATTCACTAAATTGAATAGAAAAAGTAAATTATAAAAAAATAACAAATAATGTTATATTAGTATTAAAAAGCTATTTTAAACGAAATAGTGGTTCCGATATCCATCGGTTCCGTAGATGTTTAGAGCGTAAAATTCCTTAGTAGACCTTATGGGTTACTTCGGAAGGAAAGTAAATTTATATGTCCAGTATCGTAAATTTATAGCATGTAAAGCAAACTCAAGCCTAATAACAGTCCTCTGAAGAAAATTTGTCAACGATTTCACGTCCAGCATTGAATTTCGACGGTAATGGCCTTAGCAGTTAAACAGTGTTGTTAAATAAAGTACTGCATACAGACGTACATACTCTAATACTAATAAAATTCATATAGAATTCCGTTGAGGTGAATAGTCATAAGATACAAATTACAAACTAAAATATACCTGTTGGCATGAGTCGTCGTCTTCAAGTTTGTTAAAATGATGTTATATAATATTAACTGTAAGCCTTTCGGAAATTAACTTCCATCATCAGCAGGATCAGTTAAGACGCTGTATAAGTTGTAGGTACTGATACGTTAGGATAAATGATGGAACTCAGTTCCTCCTGGAGATGCATCAGGACCTGCAATGTGTACAGAGTCTTAACTCATCCTGCTGATGATGGAAGTTAACTTACGAAAGGCGTAAGTTAATATTATATATCATTTTAACAGAGTTGAGGACGACGCATCTGCCAACAGGTACAATTTAATTTTTATCTTATGGTACCTACTTAATAAAAAAATTTAATTCCTCTTCCATTTCCGATTGAATATAGAGATGTCCCTAAATAGTAATAAGCAGAAAATTTTGTTTATATATATTCTTAAGAAACTTTGAAGCAAAATTTAGTAATTAAGCCTAACTGCGCAAGATTTTAAATTGTGTCAACTAGAGTAAAATATATATTGGTCACAAATATATGGTTTTCGTAAAAATAGAAAGGTATTAGTTTATTTTGTAATCATGGCGAATATTGGTCTCATTTTCACACCCACGTAGGAGATGTGAAATTATTTTTTTTATAAAACACATAATACGCACACTGCAATGTTGCCAGCTATCTTTGCAGAGTGATAATTAAAAAGTTAAATTTCATTCTGTCTCCTTTTATTTAATTTGTGGTTAAACAGACCATTGAATTAAAACATATGAAAAGAAAAGCCTATTCCATTTAACGTTCTTACGTACTATGTGATAATGAGACAAATAATAGTCATAATTATAAATTATAACATCAACACATTTCTGTACAAAATATTTTTCCTGAATAAACCCAAAATATTGCTGACATCAGCAAGTGAAATCCGTACTTAGTATCTGTGTACTTATATTACTTTCACTCGATTTATTATATACATCTAAATATGCAAGCGTTATTGCTATAAAGTAAATATTCTCTTTAAAAATTTGCTTACCTCTTATGGTGGCCACTAGATGTCAGTTGGAACGACTTCCCGCTACCTCTTGTGTGAATTGAGAATACTACATATATAAGAAAAATGTATGTCTTGTTGGAATACTTGGGTAGCTGAGTTGGTTAGAGCGCTAAACGTACAGAGTTTACAGACTCGGGTTCAAATCCTGACTCAAACATTCATTTTTCTTCTCATATCGTATGATATATATATATATATATTCATCCACTGCTGTGGTCTCGAGGTAGCGTGCTGCCTTGTCACACAGCGGGCCCAGGTTTGATTCCCGGTCGGGACAATTTTCCTGGGTGAGTTCTTTTGTTTTTGTTTTTTTTCCCTCACCTGTAAGACAAATGCCAGGACACTTTGAGGTCCGAACGGTCCCCGAAAATCATACGGCCATCATCATCATCATTATCATCGTTATGAACCACGGTGTGGAAACCAACGGATGGCTACCGCGCCTATAATTCACTAGTATATCTGCAAAGAATAGCATGAAAATGCTATATGAAATACCTGTCCTAAGCCATAACACTGTATGTAATATATATATATATATATATATATATATATATGTGTGTGTGTGTACTAATTTACCTTTTTAATGTGTTATTTCTTACTCCAAAGATTTGTGAAGATTTGATGATTTTTATTGTTCGCGTCTTTTTCAGTTTGACAAGATATTTCACAACCTAAATAGTTGAAAAAAATATATTAGCTAATACCCGGCGTGCGCTGCTACGCCTGAATAAATAATAATGTGTTCTTGCGTGTAGTCCAATAAGTAAAAGAAAAACTAATTATAAATGTAGGCCTATATCAATATATTTAGACACCCGTGCTGATTACCCAGCATTGCCCGGGAATCTACGTATCCCGATATACTTGGCGTACATGAGCTTAAAGACAAAATTCGTTAATTTGAGTTATCCGTAAAAAAATACTCGCCGTGCGTTGCTATGCTTGCCCGGTATCTACTTATCCCGATCTTCTTGGCATTAATGAAGGACAAAAATGTTTATTGTGAGTTATCCGTAAAAGATAAACATATCCTCTCGTTGAATTTTTTGTAGAGTTTTTTGAGATATTCTATTCTGTCTACATTAATTTTGTGTATTTTTTATGGTTCAGGCAACGTAAGCCATTTAAGCATAAAAAAGGACTATTCGCGTTTTTCACTACAAAGGGTGATTTTTAAGGTTGTAGGAGTTGAGCATCATAACTCTCTCATAGCCTATGTTCATCCCGGGAATCTCCTGAATATTTTGCAAAAAACTCATCACAATCGGATAAACGGTATGGCAGCGCATAAAATACGAACAAACAAACATTCATTTATATATATATATATATATGGCATGATAAGAAAAATAAATGCCTGGACGGGATTCGAACCCGGAACTCCCTGAGTCTGTACCTCGGCGTGTTATCCATTACATTATATATATATATATATATATATGTGTGTGTGTGTGTGTGTGTGTGCGCGCGCTTATGTGGTCGCACATGTTAGTATATATGAGCTTATGTGTATGTAGTGCATATGTGAGTATGTGTGTGAATTTATGTATTTATATGTATTTTTTGTGGAGTTACTTGTCTTTAATAAGAAATAAATTGATGTCTACATCTTCAAAATTAAATTTATTATTGCTAGTGCTATAATCTTTAACAAACGCTGATAAAAATATTTACAGAAAATGTAGCATGCATTATTTTATTTTATTTTTCTCTTCATCTTTATAGGTACTTCTACATGCCCCAGTTTCACCCGGGCCTTATAGGGTAACCACCTATCGGGAGAGGATTTTCAACTCCGGGTCACACACATACTTTTTTGACCACACAAGTTTATGAAGGGCTTCTCTGGATAAGTGATCAGATCCGTATCAGGGCCATCTTCGAAACAACACGAACATTTAAGACAAGTGACATCATTCACTCATGCATACAGACAATCAGGCGACAAATAGATACATGATTATAGCGACCAGATAATATTAGGGCTTAGTTGAGTCTTAACGTTGCCTCACATTTCTCCTACAGATGATGAAAAACTATAAAAAAAACTCAGGCCGAAAACTGGTCCCAACCGGGGATGGAAGGGATGGAACCCGTACTCGCTGCACACGAGACAACGATATTACTCCAAGACAAAAGTAATGGCATATTATTTTTAACTCCTCTAATTATGAGGCATTGTTGTACCGAAATCAAGATTTCGATACATGGATTACGTCATGCTGCGCAACCAATATGTCATCGCGTCTGCATTTCTTCTGTGATCTTAGTGAACAGTGCCAAATTCTCACCTACGTACCCCCTCCTTTCCTATTACGCGCCGTGTGCTATCGCGCATACTCCCCTCTCCTAGTGAACTCTCATATAGAGCTGTGCATTCTAACATCAGATCATCATCTGTTTATCTACCATAGGAGTCAGGTCGATATAGCTCAGAGGAGCTTGTTTAGTTTATTAGTCATTTAGTCCAGGGTGGGGCCACAAGGACCGTGTACTCCAGCTCTTGGCTGGGTTAGTGTGTATGTAATATCGTATGTATGGTTTGTTAATACTGTTTTTGTATTAATAATCGAGGATAGTACTATTATTTCTTTTGTTAACTTATTTTTAATGTCAAATTATTATCTTTTATTTATTTCATTGTTATATCTGACTATTTCTTGACTCACATTAAACTTTAGATATCTAATTTTAAATCCTTCTGGCTATTGATTTAGTAGCTAGTCTATGTCAGATTTGAAGGTAAAACTCCAAAGCTTACTCAAGCGCATGTGAGTTCCTCTTTCCTTAAAGCTTCCACGATTATAGTCTGCTTAGCTTACTACATATTACATGTTTAACAATTCATTAAGGAAAGTTGAATTAATCTTTGTCTTTTATGGGCGCGGGCAAAGATATCTTAATTCGAATAGTTTATGTTTTCAACTCAAAGTATTTATCAACAACATTGGTTTGATCCAGCACCAACACGCGGAGCAAATTCAGGTAGCATAGAGCGTGGTTACGCCGGTTCAGGGTGAAAGCACATAAGTTCGATTTTAGTGATTTTTATTTTGTGGATTGATTGGTTGATTGATTGTTCATATTTGCTTCTTAACCAGACTAATTTATTTACGCTTATTTCCCTATATATGTCAGCGAATGACATTTGGTTAGCACATCGCCTAGAGGAAACTTCTAGTAGAAAACTAAGTCATCACTAGGATGGAAGACGGTGGCTTAAATTTTGCTCAGAGGCCTTTATTTCAGGCTGAAGTTGTTTTACGACCCCGAAAATCTTCAGACTCCGGACATATGGCTTAAATTCTATCCTCGAAAACGGTTTCCTTGACTTTATTTTGTAGATTAACATGTAAAAAATGCAGCATTTTCATTCTCTATCATTGAGTAAAACTTCATTAAGCTGTACGTCGTTTCTTATGGTACCTATTTCTTTGTCAGAAGTTTTGCAAATCTCCGATACATTATTAGTATTTAGATATTTAATAATTACAAATTGTCCCGCACCGTAGCCGAGCGGTTAAGGTAGGAAGCCTTGGCGCAGAGCTACGGGACTTGCGCTGGTTCGGGTCTCCTTTGGGACAAGAAATGTTCTCATGGTATTTCGGCCAGTATGGGACCGGTGCCCACCCAGCATCGTGAGGCAATTGGGTAGCTACAGTAAGTAGCGGCTCCAGGTTGAGGAACCAGTTATAACGGCTGGGGGACTCGATATGCTAACCACATGTCACCCCTACACTGGCTGTTGATCATCTACCTCTGTGATTGACACATGTGGATGTGAAGGGCCAGCAGCCGGCTGGTAAAAGGGCAACCGCTGAAAAGTGGAAAGACCCTCAATCGGAATAATTACAAATTTAGAAGATAATCTGCAGAAAGGTCTGTATGAACTTAACAAAATTACAGACGAATATGGATTGAAGATATCTACTGAGAAAAAAATCATGGCATTTCAAGGTGAGATCCTGTCAGAAGTAAAATTGTACTTGACAATACAATTTTGGAGCAGGTGAATAATTTTACATACCTAGGATGCAATATCTCATATGAAGAAGAAAAGGATGTAAATGCAAAAATATCTAAATTTTTAAGAATTTTAGAGTTAATAAATTCTATCTTCAAGCCACAGTTAGTCCAAAAACATTCAAGACTAAAAGTGTATAAAACACTGGCTCATCCAACTCTTTTGTATGGTAGCGAAGTATGAACGTTGAAACAGAAGGATATACAAAGACTTAGATCTGCTGAAATGAGATACCTACGGAGGACTGTAGGTTACACACTACTACATCACAAAACAAATTAAGACATCTTAGAAGAATTACACATGGAACCTTTAGAAAACAAAACTTTTGATTATAAGTCAAGATGGATGCAATATGTTCATCGAATGAAAGATCACAGGATACCCAAACAAATGTTAATATATCAACCTGCAGGAAGAAGAAGACCAGGACGTCCACTCAAAAGACTTTTGGATGGTGTTTCTCTTGAAGCCGAAACAGGTCAACAAATGGCCTAAATTCGTGAATGTACTATGATGATGTTGATGATATTTAATACGCTCTCCTGTAAATTTATTATTTCTGACTTATGTGCGTTTATTCTGTGACCACAGAATTAATTCCTGGCAAAAAAGTGACTAAAACAAATTCACAGTACAATCGATTACAAATGAAATCGCTACAATTGATTTATACACTTTTATATGATACAATAACTTGGTATTTTGCTCGTTTAATATAGCTAGTTAATTTTCCATGAAAATGTTGATGAACGTATAAATTAAACATGGAAGGCACTCGTATTAGCGTAGCGGTCGTTCAAAGGACAATAACTCCACAATTTAATTCATATGAAACGCCAATTAATTCCCCGGTGTATATGTTGTGTATAAATAGATTATTAATTAATTTGCAAAACATTTTTTGAGTGCTTTAAAACTTTGTTGATGGGCATATGAACCACTTGAATTAAAAATAATAAAACCTTTCATAAAATGAGCAATATAGTAGGATCCTAAAATAATTATTTGCGTTACAAGGATTGAAAATCTGGTTTTGTTGATGAGTTTGGAAACGAAATCATAAAATATTTTCAATCGCTGTAATATACATTTATTTCATACCAGCTAATACTCGGCGTGCACTGTTATTCCTAAATAAATTAAATGTGTTTTATGTGAAAAGAAAAAATATAAATTTATATTGTAATTATATTACATTAGATACCCTGTGCTGATTACCCGGCGTTGCCCGGGAATCTAATTATCCCGTTATTTTAGGCATCAATGAGCTGAAAGACAAAAATGGTTATTGTGAGTTGTCCGTGGACTTTTTTTTTGTAAAATTTGTTTAGATATTCAATTATGTGTGCAGTAATTTGGTGTATTTGTTATGGTTTAGACAGAGGAAGTCATTTAAGCACCCAAAAAGAGTTTTGTTTAGTGCACCGATGCACTTTTTTTTTTTAATTCCGGTCCTTTGGTACGCATGGTAATATGTTGTATAGGCCTACGTTAATTGTACAAAAATCTCTAAATTATTGTAAAGAACACCAATCAAATCGGTCAAGTGGTTTTTGAGGCCATTAAAGGATTAAAGGACACACAGACGTTAATTTTATTCATAACGTTTCTGCTGAATTTAATTATTAATAGACTATTTAATAGACTCCAAATGGAAGTCAATGATGAATCACATTTCAATAAATTTTGATTTACAACCAATTACAGTCGTCTTTACCTCGATTTTATCAATTTTATTTTATCTTTTTAAAATCAAGCTCCTCCTTTTTAACATTCGGAATAGGTCATAGCATTATTTTGCAGTGACTGACTCTCTAACAAATACGTTGAATATAACAATTTATCTATTAATATGCAAGAATTGTGGAATGCATGTGGCTACCAGATTGTATATCGTGCACGAATGTAAGCAGATAGTGCTTGCGGGATATCGCCGAATGTACAGGAAAACGCTCACTGTGTTTACAAAGAGACCTAAAACACGTCTGGGGAAAGAATCGTATAGACTCAACCTAGGATTTAAGGAGAGATCAGGGCTTGCTTGGTTTAGGCTAGGGGCATGGAAATTTCTAAAAATTAGCGACGATCACGATATGCGAATATGTCCAATGTGCGGGAACTTTGAAGATGAGATACATATATTAGGAAAATGTAATGATTTAGAATACTGGAGACGTCAGTTATTACCGGAAAGATTTCTAAATTCAAATCGGGAAAGATTGGCATGCTACGAGTTATTGGTAAATACAGAAAATTGGATAAACCTCGGTAAATTTCTGGACAAAACGCGGAAAATAAGGACAACACTCATTCATGAATAAATATAGCCTATGTTATCAAAATGCAATACCATTAATTATTAACAATTATATATAAATTATTTAATTGTAATATTATTGTGTTTTCTTTATGTAAGTGTAATGTTATTACTTTTTTGTTGTTTATTTTTCTTTACACTAGTATCAATTATTACTTTATTGTAACGGACTGTCAACAGCACGTACGGCTTACTGCCCGTGCGACCCATATTTCTAAATAATATTGTAAATATCTTACTTTTTGTCTAATTAAGTCCTACTTACTTACTTACTTGCACTATAAAAACATTTATAGCAATTATTAATATCACAAAAAAAAAGAAAAAAAAAAAAAAGGAACCACTGTTCGCACTTTGTTTATGTCACAGGAATTTTCGTTCCACAAAAAATACAATTGACTTATTTACATCATAGGACATCAGAAATTAACCTATAATGTTGGTTATAAACAGTTTGATATGTTTCATTTTTCTCCACTAGGATGAATTATTACAATATTGCGATCCTTTAGTAACAAATAATATGATCTGTTGCAGTGACTATTTAACTCATGCCCAAATGAGAATCAATGACCAATCACATTCAAATGATTCTTGATTTCAATCACAGTCGTGTTTCGCCTAAAATTTACCAACTAAACTTTATCATAATAAAGAAAGCACCTCCTTTTTAACATTCTGAATAGGTCATAGCATTATTTTGCAGTGACTGACTCTCTAAGAAATACGGCTACCAGATTGTATATATAGTGCATGAATGTCAGCAGAAAACGCATGTGAGAGATAATATCAAAACATTTGTAGCAATTGATTATACCACAAGAAAAGAAACCACTTTTCTTAAACGAATTATTTTCCAGGAAATGACATTGCAGAAAAATATAATTGACATATTTACATCATAGGACATCAGAAATTAATTAATACCTATATCATTGGTTATAAATTTCTCCACTAGGGTGCATTGTTACAATATTGCGATTTTTGGCAATAAATAATATGATCTGGTTGCAGTGATGGAACAAAAGAAGCAAATGAAGCGTACCTATCGTTTCTCATTTGTTTTCAAACATCGCCGTTTACATTAAATATATAAATATTTTAAAATAACTATAGTTAAATAATGATTTGTGAGTAAACAGCTTAATTTTATTCGTTAAATAGTCCTAACAAATGCCACTCTTGATTTCAAAATTCTCAAGATAAATTCACTCCTCACTTCGTGAGTCGTGTATTTATCGATAATTTGGAAATCACTCGTGGCGTTACTTACGATACATATTAACATGCACTATATATATATTCTATTTAACAACTAACATATAGTATATTCTCTAAGTATGCTCATAGTAAACTTGCTTTATGGATTGCTGAGAACATTAGAAATATTTTGCAGTATAATATGAACAAAAATCATGCATAACCAAATATGTTCCCAGAAAGATTAATCATTTCATAAACCTAGATCTTATGATTAAAGTTTAACCAGGTAATTATCGATAATAAATTAGAGTCTTTTCAATCACTACTGCCAGTCGATAAACAGAAATTCGTCTTGTATCAAAACAATTAAAAATAATTTCTACAATGTAAAATCATTTATATTTGTATAGCCCTTTAATGCAACATGCACACACTATTGAGTAGCACTAAGAAATTGGGACTGGAAGTAAATATCAATAAAACTAAGTATTTGATCACAAGTAGAAATACATTATATGATGGAAATGGGCAGCTAATGACAAATGAGGGAAATTTTGAGGAAGGGCTTAATTCAGATATCTAGGAACAATAATCACAAATAGGAATGAGATGCACAAAGAAGTTAAACATAGGCTCAATTCTAGAAATGCGTGCTATTATGCATTATAGAGACTCTTGACGTCCCAACTCTTTCAAAAAACGTTAAACTGAAAATATATAAAACTATTATTCTACCAGTTATATTATATGGATGCGAAACGAAAAGGAGATTACGAGTATTTGAAAATAAAGTTCTTAGGAAAATAGTTGGACCAAAGAGAGATGAACAGATAGGTGAATGGAGAAGATTACATAACAGTGAACTACATGGTCTCTATAAGAAGCCAGATATAATAAGAACGGTTAAGTCTCGTAGACTGCGATTGGCACGAATGGGGAATGAAAGACGTGCATGGAAGCTTCTTGTAGGAAAACCAGAGGGAAAATGCCCAGTTGGTAGATCAAGAATGAGGTGGGAGAATAACATTAACTATGATTTGAGGGAAGTAGATTATACAGGGAATTATTGGAAAACATTAGTTCAGGATAGGGATGTATGGAGAACGTATGTCCGCGCGGCCATGAACCTACAGGTTCGAATTGTGCCACTGAGTTAATTAGTTTATAGCCTTATAATGAAACATAATCAGGGTATTGTAATAATCCATCACATTTGCCGTTTTTAATTTGAATGTATGAGCGTATGGTTTGCCTTGTCTTAAATATTATAGTTGTTACGCAAGTGACGTCGGTAAAGATAATCGTTCATATGGGAGAGACGCTCCAAGCTTTATGTGATCAAAAAAGTGTACATTTGATTAATAATTATAGATTCTCTTCCACTCGTCTTGCTCTAAGGCATGAGTTGCGTGGAGGACTAAAAAGGGAGAGGTTAAGCTAAAGTACAATACAAATAAAATAAGCTAGTCTCCAATCATTTAATTCGCAGGGCAATTTGCCGTCCCAGTTTAAATATACCGAGCAACAAAAAATAAACATTTTCTTGTCTCAGAAAGAAAAATATGTGATAGTACATTTTCTCCTGAATTTAAATATGATATCAGTTTTTCTCTATCACGCTAGGTTTCCGAGAAACAGGAATTTATAATTTCAAACACTTTAATATTTTCTACATCCCTAACTACACATTATCTGAACATTCGGACTCACCTAGAAAGTAAGAAATGACAATTTTCTGCTATATTTCGCCTGTGGAGTATCCGTCTTGATTGTCCAACAATAATCGGCCAGCATATTAGAATTCTATTTGCCTTGATATCTCTTTTCCATAGCTGAAATCTCCTGATGAAAATGTTCCCCGTGCTCGTCGCTCTCTGCGCCAAGATTTGCCGAGAAGAAATCTAGGTTTATTAAAAAAATAATTATTTAAATCCATTAATTGAAATTGAAATAAAAAACAACTGTGTGTGATGGAGAAATTCCGAATACATATTTGAAAACACGATAAAATACTGCATTAAGTACAACTATAGGTACTCATGAGACAAAAATCATGTTGACCAGTGTTATTAATATAATAATGACGATATTAACTTATTTTTACGTCTATATAATTTATATTGATGGTTCTTGCTTGTTTATGTGTTAGATATTAATTATGTTTGCTACGTTTATTACTATGCTTCATAGGAAGTCAGATATAATAACAGTTAAGTCTCATAGACTGCGGTAGGCAGGACATGTGGCATAATTAGGGAATGAAACACGTGCATGGAAGCTTCTTGAAGGAAAACGAGAGGGTACACGCCCAGTTGGTAGACCAAGAATGAGGTTAGAGAGTAACATTAACTATGATTTGAAGGAAGTAGATTATACAGGTGATTGATTAGCTCACGATAGGGATGTATAGAGAGTTTATGTCCGCGCGAACCTACGGGTTTTATAGTGCCAGTTAGTTAGTTATGTTTATTAATATATGGCCCGATGATACCTACGTTTTTTGTGAATATTACAGTTTTGCAATGTTTAAATGTTACATTTTCCAGTCATATAGCAAAATTATAGAATACTGATATGTGGCATATCATGAAATAAAAAAAATGTTTTAATTGTAACACTTACTAATTGGAAGTAAACATCAAAACTAAATAACTTATACGTTCACACATTAAAATGCATTATATAATGGGAGTGGACACAAATGAGGGAAATTTTGAAGAAGTGGCGGAATTCAAATACCCAGGAACAATAATTACAGATAGGAATGAGATACACAAAGAAATTAAACATGGACTCAATTATGGAAATGCATGTTATTATGCATTGCAGGAAGTCTTGTCGTCGCAACTTTCGAAGAATGTTAAACCGAAAATTTATAAAACTATCGTTCTCTCAGTTATATTATAAGGATGCGATACATGGACAAGGAAGGAGAAAATATTACGAGTAACTGAGAATAAAGTTCTCAGGAAACTTTTTGAACCTAAGAGAGATGAACAGACAGGTGAATGAAGAAGACCACATACAGTGAGCTACATGATCTTTATAGGAAACCAGATAAAACAAGAAGAGTTAAGTCCCGTAGGCTGCGATGAGTAGGACACGTGGCACGAATTGGGGGAATGAAACAGGGACATGGAATTCTTCTTGTAGGAAAACTAGAAGGAAAAATTCTCTTGATAAACCAAGAATGAGATGGGAGTATAACATTAACCATGATTTGAGGGAATGATTGGAAAACTTTGATTCATGATTGGCATGGTCCTCCCGGCCATGAACCTACTGGATCGATAGCATCAGTGAGTTGATTTAATTTAATTTAATAAATGGCATTGTAATTTAAAGAACAAATGAAAAGGTCATCTGGACAATGAAGTAATTTGAATGCCAAACCAACTAATGTATAGTAGATTTAAAATATGATTCCTGTGTGCTATAAATTAAGCAGTGCTCATCTTCAAAGGAAGAGAGCAGACAATATGAAGAGATTTTCATTACTTACCATGATAATGGCTTTGTGCTTTATTCTGGTAGCAGAAAGCGTAACTATGATACAAGAGACTCCATCTGTCCAGTTATTGCATTTCTGAAATCGAACGTGAAATGAGTGTCGAGGTATTAATATAATTTTCAAATGTCAACAATTGAATTTAACTCGTATTGATTCAACAATGAATATTGCTTTTCCATGGGACAATTGATGCATGAAAAGCATTTCAACCTTGCATTGTTTTCCTGAAAATATTTTTGCGCGATACTGCATTTTGTCGTACTAACAGCAAATGGCGACCTTGATTGAACGTTCAACTTCCTACATTTCGGGGTTGCCAATCCAAATAACTATAATGTAATATTACATATTGCAAACCTCGTGCGGGAAGTAAACCACTGCCCTTTATGTATACTACGTACAATGTATGTAGAAAAACATATCCAAAATATAGTATTAATATATATTATACCAATCAAATCTCTGCATTTCAAGTTCACTTAACTTTATTTGAAACAATATAAAACAATAAATACGTACTTGCCACCATTTAATGACTGATTTGTGTCATGGTCTGCTGTAGTCTCACCTAATAAACATTTCCCACAATGTTAACATTAGTCTGTTGTTTATAATAAACACAAATATTTCCAAAAAATATGTTATTATTTTACTATTATTTATTATTTTTAAAACACCATCGCTCAAAAAAATATGTACAACACACGTTCGTGAAGTGTTTTTCAGAATCTCGAAAATTAAAAACCTCGCTGTCGCTTGGTTTTTAAACATTTCCTCACTTCTGTAAAAACACGTCCCAATCTCGTATCGTAATATAGTATTATATGTTACAAAGCATTTTTTTTTCACTTATGTGTTCTTCATTTTCAAAATCAAACTATCTTCTAACAATACCTTTTGAGAAGACCTGCCTTATATTCTACTTCTTTCCCAGTGGACACTGGCCATATCTCGAACTCCGTACCCAAAAATATCGGGAGTTGCCGCATACATGACACCGTAAAGCGGAACCTGTTTAATTACTTCTTGTCGGACAATTTTCCTCTGTCAAGCAATGATACGTATTAAATGTCATTAGAAACTTCATTTCCATTTCAATTTTAACTTTACATATTTCTTGTCGTTTGATTTTTTAAAGATAGAAAAATCAAGGGATAAGTCGTCCGACAGGGACTTTAAGAGGGGTGATGTGTGAAAAATTGACCATTAGAGATCAAAATTAGCATTTTTTTGTTTTTTGTACTAAAAATTAGCATGTACTTTAATTTATATGTTGACAAAGTTTCAGAGGCCTATGGCGCTTCTAAGTGCCCTAAATTACATCAGAGTTAAAAGGCTGCGCCAGTTAAATACCACCTGCATTCAAATCTTTAAACTTGTTTTTCTACACTTTTATTTTCACTGCATTTTTGTACATTCAAAATTGAATGGAATTCAGAAATTTTGTCCTAGAAGGTTCAAATTTTGTCTGAATAGCCTAAAAACAATGGGTAACAAAGTAGTGCATGTGTTTCATGATTGGAGTAGTATTTTAAGAAATAAAAAATAAAATATATGCAATTATTTTTTTTTGTAATTCCACGTATGAGGTACAATATTATTTTTTTTCTCCCTTTGTATTCACATTATAAGAATTCTAATCCATGATGTTTTTCTAGATATTTTAGGGGTCTTATAAAAAAAGAATCAGACATTTTACTAAAAAATTGTGGAACCCATTTAATTATAATATATGCAAGTTTTTAAAAATATAATATTTAATAACTCATAAATTAAATGTCTTACAAGAATGAAACTTAAACACATCATTATGTACATCATGCAGTGAATGTTTGTACAAAACATCAAGTATATAGCTCAAAAAATGTAGAAAATAGAAATTTCACCCATCACCCCCCTTAAGCCTTAAAAGATCGAAAAGCACGAATGAAAAGATCTTTGTGCAAAATTTTCCGTATATTCCCATTCTGGTACTACATTGGTTTCCTAGATGTCACTATTAGGCGGAACGCTGACCCCAGGCCACTCAATGACATCTATTCGGAAACAAGTGTAATTAAATTAGTAAGTTTGAATTTCTCTCCTGTAGAGGGAGAACACCTACGTCTCGTTGAGAGACACAAGGGCTTCCTATTTTGTTTTTTTCTTTAAAATTAACTGACTGTCATTCATCCCAATATTCTGTTAGACAGGAGTAAATACAAACATATTTTTCCAGATTTTAATTCATATGTAGATCTATACCAAGTTTTATATAATTGCACTAGAAATCCAAGCTGGCGCACATATACAAACGAACACAAGTATGTATGTATATATATATATATATATATATATATATATATATATATATATACACCCACACAAACATACATTTTTCTTATATATGTAGTATTCTCAATCCACACAAGAGGTAGTGGAAAATCGTTCCGACTGACATCTAGTGGCCAAAATAACATTTAAGTTTTTTATCTTATATATATATATATATATATATATATATATATATATATATATATAATACTATAGCGTACAATGAATTTTATAATCGTATATTTTACTTAAAATATATGCAACCTAGTGTAAGATTAATTATTATTAATTTACCTAATGTGGTTGAGTGGTTCATACGTATAATAATAATAATAATAATAATAATAATAATGTTAATAATAAAGTCCACCGTCTGTGGTCTCGATGTAGCGTGCTGCCTTGTCATGCAGCGGAACCGGATTCGATTCCCGTCGGGACAGACTCCCGGGTGAGTTTTTTCGGGATTTTTCCTCACCTATAAGACAAATGTCAGGACGCTTAGGGCCCAACGGTCGCCGAAAATCATCCGGCCATCATCATCGTCATCATCATCCTTATCATTATCATCATCATCATCATCCTTAACCGGTGTGGAAAGCAACGGGAAGCTACCACACCTACAATTCCCTAGTAAAGCTGCTAGCATAGCATGAAAATGCCATGATTGCAGTAAAGGACCTGACTTCGGGCAGAATTATTATGGATGGAGAAGAAAAACGTTTTAAATGGTATGGATATCTCATAAGAATGGAAGAAGTTAGAAACAAAATAAGATTCTTGATAGCAAAGCTAATGGAAGAAATGGAAAGGCAGATCTGGAGAACGTTGGATAGATGGAGTGAGAGAAGTATGGAAATTGGAGATTTGAGGGAAGAAGATGCTTCAGACAATAACCTCTGGCGACAAATCTCTTTGAGTTGATGGAGAAACACTGTAATGTGGAGTATTCCTAATAAAAACATATTATTGTTATTGTTATTCTCGCCTCACTATGATGCTTAACAAGCGGCTCGCTTTGTTTCCCCGCAGCTGTTATTGGTTATTAAAGTACAAAGATCTCGACAGCCGCGACTACCACGATGTTGCCAGATTGCTATTCTTACCTCAGTTTCAATTAAAACTCAGATCGTAGAGCAGTCGATCCAGTTTTAAAATTGTATACCGTAATTAATTGTTATAATTATAATTATCAATGATTTATTGTGATATGTAGCTCGAATAATAATAAAATATCTGCATATTATATTTGTTTAATATATAAGTGATTCAACATGTAGCTGCCATGGAAAAATATTTGAGACTGAACAGTTAATAATAATAATAATAATAATAATAATAATAATAATAATAATAATTTCATTATGATGTTGTATGAATATTAAATTTATGTAGACCTACAAGCTATATAATGTAGAAAATTAAATTATTAAATAAATAAATAAATATATAATATTAATTTTAAAAGTTAAACAATACCAAATAATAACATAAATATAATCAATGTCTTCTGTCCTTGTGTAATAAACACCCATAGCGCTATGAGAAACGTGACAATACCGCATGTGAGGTATTGCCGCGCGGCACCCGCTTTTATGTAAACGGTTAACCATCAGAGTGAGGCAATAATAGTACGTTTATATAAAAGTGGATGCCGCGAGATAATGCTTGACAATGATTAACATGCAGAATTATTATAGTGGCGGTAGTCGGCATCTATGTATTTAAATTTATATATATATATATATATATATATATATAACAGCTGGAGGGAACAAAACAAGCCGCTGGACAACCATCATTGTGAGGCGACGATATTTTATTTTTCTTGTTGCTGTTATTGTCTTGCTGTATTACGCAATGGAAATTGATAGGAACTATAGTTATTAACCGTTAGTACTGTGGAACATCTTTGTAGAGGCGTTGAAGTTATGAATATATAATACAGTGTTTGGAAGACTGGTGTCGGCTCACGACATAAATTACTAACAATACTTTATGCGCGCTTCTATTCACGTGGTGTATGTGTGGCGAGAAAGGAAGAGATTATGACACTCTAACGGCAAATCTGGTGTTGTCGTGTTTTTCTCAACGCCAACACATTACATGTTTCTTATTCAACGTAGAACAATATAGAGAATACAGGTGTCAAATTCACTCATCCCTGAAAAAAAATTCAGATAAGTCCAAAACTGACACAAACAGAATAATAATAATAGTAATAATAATAATAATAATAATAATAATAATAATAATAATAATAATAATAATAGTAATCCATCTATCCATTAGTAATTCTGCCCGAGGGCAGGTCTTTCACTGTAATCATAGCATTCTCATGCTATGCTATGCAACTTTACTAGGGAATTATAGGTGTGGTAGCTTCCCGTTCCTTTCCACACCGATGAAGGATGGTGATGATGATGATGATAAGGAAGATAATGATGACCGGATGATTTTCGGGGACAATTGGGCTCTAAGCTTCCTGACATTTGTCTTCCAGGTGAGGACAAACCTCACTCAGGAGCCTGTCCCGACAGGGAATCGAACCCGGGCCCGCTGCGTGACAAGGCAGCACGCTACCTCGAGACCACAGCAGTGGACAACAACAACAACAATAATATTAATGATAATAATAATAATAATAATAATAATAATAATAATAATAATAATAATAATAATAATAATAATAATAATAATAATAATAATAATAATAGCTTTATTTTACTGGCAGCCTTGTCTACCATTTAACCAGGTTAAAAAAATTAAAAAAAAGAGATTATTACATCTAATTACTTTAAAAATATTACATATTATGTCTACAATATAAATATTATTTACAAAATTATTGTTTGACTTAATCTAGATTTAACAAATGAAAGATGAAATATACAAGATAGAAAAATGAGAAAAACAACTATTACTGACATTGAATAATTACACTCTAGAGAAGAATTAATTATTAGACAACAGGTAACTGTATAAGCGTGACTTAAACGTACCAAGTATGCGCCGTAGCGGAGCGGTTAAGGTAGGAAGCCTTGGCGCAGAGCTACGGGACTTGCGCTGGTTCGAGTCTCCAAGGGGGAAGACATTTTCTCATGGTATTTCGGCCAGTATGGGACCGGTGCCCACCCAGCATCGTGAGGCAATTGGGTAGCTACAATAAGTAGCGGCTCCAGGTTGAGGAACCAGCTATAACGGCTGGGGGACTCGACATGCTAACCACATGTCACCTCTACACTGGCTGTTGATCATCTACCTCTGTGATTGACACATGTGTATGTGAAGGGCCAGCAGCCGGCTGGTAAAAGGGCAACCGCTGAAAAGTGGAAACACCCTCAATCGGTATGCGACAACCTCTGATATTCCAAGAGCGGGTAGAGGTAACTGTGAAAGAAGTAGAATAAGAGGAAGTGCTATGAAGAAGGATTGTTAGCACACTGTTATCTTGTGTCAATATATAGCCCTATCTGTTTTTTTTCCAATGAACTCCCACCCTTTTCTACATTTCCTAAATAAAAAAGGACCATTATAACTAGTAGAATGAATTATAATTGACTTACCTTGTTATTATCATATTAAGTGACATAAAGAATAGTATACATTAAGAAAATAAAAAAAAAACTTCCCGGTAATGAGTTAATTAATTTTCTACGCTATAATTATTATTATCATCATCATCGTCCAATATTTAATATGTTGATCATGGTTGTGGTGTCAGGGTAACCTCGTCGTTTCGGACACAGCACGTCTGGTTTGATTCCCACTCAGTACAAGTTTCCAGGGTGAGATTTTGCGTTTTTTTTCCCTCACTTGAAAGACATCGGCCGCGGTGGACTAGTGGTTATGCTCCTTGCCTCTGGTCCCGAGGGTCGCGACTTCAAACCCGGTCGGGGTCGATGGATTTAGGACGGAAAAATCCAAGGAGCAAGTCCTCCGGGAGGGACTTTAAGCCGTGGGTCCCGAGTCTGAAGATTTTCAGGCTCGTAAAAAATCCATAAGCCTGAATGAAAAGGCCTCTAAGCAAAATTTACCGAGTGTTCCCGTCCTAGTACTACCTTGGTTTTCTAGATGTCAGTATGAGGCGGAACGCTGACCACAGACCACTCAAAATTACATCTATACGAAAACAAGTGTAACTAAATTAGTATGATTCAAATTCTTCCCTGTAGGGGGAGAGCGCCTAAATCTCATAAAAGGGAAAATATGGACTTACAAAAAATACTTGAAAGACAGATGTCAGGATACTTAAAGATCCAAATAGTCCTCGAACATCATATTGGTTTCATAATAACCCTGTCATTGTCCTTTGTTTAGTGTGAATAAGGTATATAAGTAAATAGTGAGTGAATGGTTTTGTCTTGTCTTAAATGTTCTTGTTTTCTTGGAAGATGCATTACATTGAGCTGATCTCTCTCCGTGGAGACCGTCCTTGTATGATCATAAAATATGTGTGAACCAAAATTTAGAAATATTTCTCGAGAGTTCGTATCTCTGTAAATTTTCAGAAAAGGAGGTACATGTAAAAGTACCTACAAATGAAATCTATGAATGAAGAGGTTAAAGCAAGAAAATAAAGAAAACATAAAATATCTCTTAAAAGGCCCAGTCTCCAATGGTTAAGACCAAGTAAAAAAATGTCTCTTCCACTATAGAGTAAAGTATAATTCTATACCCGAAGGCAGGGATCAACGGAGGATATTCGTGTACGAAACTAGTGAACCAGCATATGCCTAATTTTTTGCGCATTACGCTATAGCGGTAGCAATTTTCGATTTTTTTTGCAACGAGGTTTGGTGTATAACATTTAAATAAAGCGATAAATATATTTTCCAAAAAAAAAGCAAAATCTAACCATTGGGATAGTGATAGATGCGGGCAAACTCTGTCATATTCCCGCTATCTCTTGTAAGGGAGAGCGACTGAAAGGTCATGAGAGTATCGTGTATCGATAACACGAGCTCAAGAATGATAAGTTACGAGATTCTCGCAGTTAGTACGAAGAATCAAGTCATGTTCGTGCCACAGGAGAAATGTTTACTACGTGTTCCAAGCCGTACTTTTCTTCTTCTTCTTCTACTTCACTTCATGGGCTAGGCAAAATGCCTGTTCCGCCTCACAGTTGTTCTGTCCATCTTTTCACTGCCCTTCCTACATTCCTTGAACCTCTTGGCGTGTAGTAGTTAAATGCTGCTTGTTACGTTCATTCTTTCTACATGTGTAAACCATTTTTCTCTATATCCTTTGATTTTATCATTTAATGTATATATATATATATATATATATATATATATTTAACTCTGTTCATTCTTTAACTGATCCATTCTTGTGCAGCATTTTGTTCTTCTAAGGAACTTCATTTCCACATTTTGTATTCTACGTTGTATTTTTTTGGTCATTACCCAAGTTTCTCTCCCATAAAGTAATGCAGGAACTGCCAATGTACTTTTCTCAATAACCAAATAAATTCCTTCTTCTATGAATAAACTTTTATTGTTATTATTATTATTATTAGTAGTAGTAGTAGTAGTAGTAGTAGTAGTAGTACTGTTACTTAAATGTAAATCTATAAAATATTTAAAAGCCAATCCATATGAAATCGGCAAAAAAATGTAAAAACTGAACTCGCCTCCTCAAAAGTTCACATATTTTTATAGATCTGTATTGAAACATTTTAGTGCCCTTAACCTATAAACTTAATTTCAGGTCTCAGTTTGATGTACTACAATTAAAGAATAATAGATTTGTCAATGTATCGTATTTTTAAAAATGAACCTTTTGTCTGAAATAAATTTCTGAAAGTGTAATTTTACTCCCTGACCTGATGGTCACATTTATATATATAATTTTCTTCACTGCCGTTTGAAAAATAGTACGATAATATATTAACATTTTTCTAAAAGGCATAAATTCATATAGTGTACAATTTGCCATTTTAACTATTTAAAATAAATAGCAAGTTGTTCTGTACTGACCAACTATTGTCCTATATTTTTTTTTAAGGAGTTGGGAAGCCAAGGGTCTCTGTAATGCATAATAGCACGCAGCCACACTCCTCAGAAACCACATTTCTGACGTTTCTATTCTTCGTTTCTGGTTTTCGGTTAAGACCCAGTGTTCCGATCCATATACAGTAAAACTCATTTAATCCGGAACGTGAATAATGCGGAAATCTGTCCAATGTGAACAAATGTATTGGTCCAGGTGAAATAATAGTAATTTGACGTGTATTTATTTGTATAAAGCGGAATCTGCCCAACGCGGAAACGGAAGGATATTTCTACACAATTCATGAAAAAAATGTTTGTAAGGCGGAAAGATACAGAAATAAATAAATTAGTTTCCACTTCATTGGATTCCCGTTAGGCGAATTAACAATAAGTGACGATTCCTGCCGCCCATGCCGGGTGAAGTAGAGTTTTTACCTGTATCTGGAATTTTGTTTCGGCCTCATTGCATACCCATTTTGCGAAATACAAGTTCATTTAACAAATATCAGTCTTACAAGTAATCAGTGCACTGTAAAATCTTAAATTAGTTTAAGATCTGAGGCCGATTGGATACGTATCTTTAACAGGCAGCGTTCTGAATTTACGGAATAAAGATGGCTATATCGTATGTATAATTGTCATTAAACGAACACAAAGTGATTGAAGGTAAAGAAAAACAAACCCTCAGTACGCGAAATAATGACAAATTTAAAATGTGGAAAATCCCAAGTTTGTGAGATTTTAAAACAAAAAAGGATATTCAGGTTGGTTTTAGACAGTTTTAAAAGAAGACACAATGTAGTGTGGAATGAAATTTGCAGGGAATCAAAGGGTGTGTACGAAAGCATAGTTAGTGAGTTGAAACCGAAACTGCATAGGCTACTTTAATTTCAGGATACGAGCCTAAGTGACATTTTTAACGCTGTTGAAACGGGACTGTTTATTCGCGCTTTACCGTCGAAGTCGCTCGTACATACTAAACTTCACTTTCCAACGGCACTGGAACTACAATTAATCCAAGGTACATAAAAGAAGTACATACGCTACTCTAATCTAAGATTGGTTAATATTTTTTGTTTTTTTTTATAATGTGGAATGTTGTCTAATGTGGAAAAAAAAAACTGGTCCCATGCGATTCCGCTTTGAACAAGTTTTACTGTAGTAGTGTTGAAACCGCCACTATTTTATAAAATTTTAAAAGTGTCTCCTTTTAAGTTCCTTTGAGGCTTGTTTTATGGTGCCACACATATAATTAAATTTATTTATTTTGTTTTCAATGTCTTCACTTTTTGTATATGACACATTGTATAACAGGATATATATTATTTAATTAAAAATACAAATAAAATATACATTCCGTACTAAATCAACAAAGTAGGACAATTAATTCTGCTTATTGATAAATCCACTTAGTTTATGCAGTTCCTGTGTGACGAATTATTATAAGTAATGCCACGAGTGATTTCCAAATAGAATTTGGAAATCAAGAGTGGCATTTGTTAGGACTATTTAACGAATAAAATTAAGCTGTTTACTCACAAATCATTGTTTAACTATAGTTATCTTATAATATTTACTCGTATGTATTTAATGTAAACGGCGATGTTTGAAAACAAATCAGAAATGTGAGGATATGTTCATTCACTGCAACTAGATCATATTATTTATTGCCAAATAAGATCGCAATATTGTAAGAGTGCACCCAAGTGGAGAAATAATGAAACACATCAAACTATATATCATAATCAACATTACGGGTTATTCATTTATTTTTTTAGTAAACAACTCAGTAAAATCAAGGAATCTGTTCATTATTTGCTATATTCAATGTATTTGTTGGAGAAAAATAATGTTCTGTCCTGTTCAGAACATTAAAAAGCTGGAGCTTTCTTCATCACAAAAGCAGGAGCTGATAAAGATAAATCGATAAAGGGCAAGGTGAATCACGACTATCATTGGTTGTAAAACAAAATTCATTGAAACGTGTTTGATCATTAACTAGCATTTGTGGCATGAGTTAAATAGTCTTAATTTTACTCTTCTAAAGATCTGACAGTAACAAGGGTGCCACGAAATTCGGGTTCAACTTCTATGACACATGGGTGTTACATTATTTAAGCAGAAAGCCGCAATATGGAAATGACAGAATCCAACAATATTTCGCAATATTTACAAATTAGCTTCAATGGCGAGTTTTAAATCGGTTATAATGATAAATCAATATGAAACGGTTTATATTTACTTAGTTGCCCAGGTAAGCATTCCGTACATATGTTAGTGCGGGTGGTTGTGGAGCATTGATTTTTAGATCCCTCCAACCCCGGGGAGCCTCTAGCTGGCTCAACCCCTAGAACCCCAGTCCCTACGTCTCTGGGCTAGCCAAGGGGCTGCCTAGCAATAGCCCAGCAATTAAAATGCATCAGTTAATTCTGTCTCTGCAAATCTCAAATTAAAACATTAACGGCTCTTTCATTACACGATTCATATTTTGATATTTCATGGAACTACTTCTCGTAGTTCTATAGAAGAGTTCACAGATTTCAACTAGAAGACCTAATATACTATTTTTATATATTAACAATAAATATCCATCCATAGTAATCTGCCCGAAGGCTGGTCCTTCACTGTAATCATAGCATTTTCATGCTATGCTTCCAGGTTTACTAGGGAATAATAGGTGTGGTAGCTTCCCGCTGCTTTCCACACCGTGAAGGGTGATGATGATGATGATGATGATGATAATGAGAAGGATGATGATGATTGCCATATGATTTCTGGAACCGTTTGGGCCTTAAAGTTTTCCTGACATTTGTCTTACAGGTGAGGAAAAACCCCGATAAAAACCTCACCCAGAAAAACTGGCTCGACCGCGGATCGAACCCGGGCCCGCTGCGCGACAAGGCAGCACGCTACCTCGAGACCACAGCGGTGGACTTAACAATAAATATAACCGCATTGTATTTTCTTCTAGTACACCATGATTAAATTTTACAATTATTAACAATTATGAAGTATATATAGTTAAATTAACACGTAGCACATGATTTAGTGCTGGAAATAAAATTATGAAACATATAATAATAATAATAATAATAATAATAATAATAATAATAATAATAATAATAATAATAATAATAATAATAATAACTTAGGACAACTATAAAGGGTGTAACATAACTTAACAGCAAAATTTCAGGAATGAGTTCCTCATATGGAGAGAATAAAAAAGTATATTACAACATGGGTCCGGAAATTGATAATTACAGAGTTATTCGAACTTTTTTTAATATTAGGTTATTAAGGTTTACAGTAGTTATTGACAATCTGTTTTCTGTTGATTGTAGGCTGCTGTCAGGAATGAGTTCCTCATATGGTGGGAATAAAAAAAAGTGTATTGCAACATGGGTCCGGAAATTGATAATTACAGAGTTATTCGAACTTTTATGAATGCTCGGTTATTAAGGTTTACGGTAGTTATTGACAGTCTGTTTTCTGTTGGAGACTCAATGCGAAGAACAGCAGCTGCCCGTATTGAGGCACAAGGAAGTCACTTTGAACATTTCATCTGACAGAACAGATCGCTCCAACAAGTCCCGGCATTTTTGTCGCCATGTATTAACATTCATAAAAGTTCGAATAACTCTGTAACTTTCTATTTCCGGACCCATGCTTTAATACACTTTTTTAATTTTCTCCATATGAGGAACTCATTCCTAAAATTTTGCTGTTGAGTTATGTTACACCCTATATAACAGTGATTGATTGATTGATTCCCATTCGTCTCGCTGTAGGACATGTGTGCTTCTGTAGTTGGTGGTGTGTTAACCAGATAATTCTTGTTACGCTTATTTCCCTACATAATTCAACGGGAGACATGTGGTTAGTACATCGCCTCGAGGAGATATTTAGTAAGAAATGAAGTTATTAATCGGATAGATGAAGGTGGTTAAATTTTACTCAGAGGCCACTTTATTCAGATTTAAGTTTCTTTTATCAAATCGAAAATTTTGACAGACCACGGCTTAAAGGTCCTCCTGGAGGACTTATCCCTTGGATTATTCGTTCATAGAGATTCATCAACCCGAGCCGGGTTTTGACCCACGACACTCGGGACTAGAGGTAAGGAACGTATCTACTGGGCTATATAGATGTTACACGACCTCTGTGGGAAACTAAATGTAATAAGAATAGTTAATTTTCGTGTAGAGAATGTTCGGGTAATGTGGACCCTTCGGTTTGAGTGGACCCTATTAATATCTTCTTTAATTGGTGCTGCCCTCGAACAGAAAATGTTTTAACTCCTACCCCTCATCAACACTGACGTGTTCAAGACCAGTTTCTTTTATTCTTTGTGCGAAAAAGGGTACAGAACAAACTGGAAACAACACTTGGCAAGGAAGACTGAGAATAGAATACCAAAAGCAGCATACAAATATTCACCACGAGGAAGAAGAAGTTTGGGAAGACCAAGGGAAATATGGAAAGAGCAGCAATTTGGAGCCGGAACAGGCTAGTAAATAAGCCTAAACCGTGAAGAAGAAGGAGAAGAAAAATGGTTTATTTGTGATATTTATGAAACCATCTTTTAAATGTTTTTTCAAGCTAAGTATTAGTTCTTAATTTCTGTTATTGAATACTATAAATATTGAAATATATCCTAAATATATTATATTATGTAGATGCTGTTTTAATATACTGACTGGTTCGGGTTTGATATTATGTGACATGGCGGCTGTATAAATAATTAAGCATAACAATGAAATTCGGTTAATGTGGACCCACCACGAGGCGGATAAAGTGCGCCTGAATCCACTTTACACGAAGTTAGTCTACTACTATAGGCAGAATGTGGTTCTAGTAACAAGTAAAAAGTAACAATTGTTACATATTCCGATTTTGAAATATGAAAATGCCCATCTCAGGACAAAAAAAAAAATATATAGCAGTAATTAGTCCTACTCTAACATATGGAAGTAAATCTCCATTGATTTCCAAATTCAGATGTATTCGAAAAGGAAGTATTTAGGAAAATGTACGGATCAACTAACAATTAAGATAATTGGATAATTAAAAGAAATTAAGAATTAAGAAATGTAGAAACCGGTGATCGAAAATCTATCTTTAAAATTAAATATATGATCATACATTATGTAAAATTACATTATTAATTAGGAATGCACGCTTATCAATTGAGGGAGATTTTGAAAAAAAATCGCTGAATTCAAACATCAGTACCTAGGAACAATAATTACAAAAAAGAACGAGATGCAGAAATAAATTGTTTAAACACCGGTAACTTATATTATTATGCATTACAGGGATCTTCGTAATATCAACGTCTCTCTAATAATGTTAATCTAAAAATGTAAAAAAGTCGTATTTTTTCCAGTAATAGTATATGGAAGCGAAACATTTAGGTGAATGGAGATAATAAGTAAATCACGTAGTAATCTTTATATATAAACAGGAGTGTCTGTGAGTTTATTTGTCTGTACTTTATAGACTCATAAAAATGTTTGAGCAATTTGAAGGGGTGTTCACCATCGTTTACATAATGTTTCTTGGACAATTAACGTATATAACAAATTACCGTATGTGCTACAGGGTCGGAGCTAAAAAAAAGTGCATCGGTGCACTTAAAAAATTCGTTTTGTGGACAATTAAATGTCTTACGCTGTCTAAATCATAAAAACATATACCACATTAATTTCGGCTACACAGAATTGAGCATCTCAAAAAAATCTGCAAAAAAAGTCGCGACAGTATATGTCAATCTTTTACTGATTACTCACGATAACAATTTTTGTCTTTCAGCATATTGATGCCATGAAAATCGGGATAACTAGATTTCTGGGCAACGCGGATAATCAGAATGGGGCCGGGGTAAGTATAAATAATTACGGTATAAATTTATAACTAATTTATTTTTACTTATTCAACTAATCATAAAAAACACATTTAATTTATTTAGGCGTAGCAGCATACGCAGGATATTAGCTAGTATTAAACATTACTAACATAGAAATGCACTTACACACACTGTAGTTAATGTCTGTCATTTTATTCAATCAGTGGAACGCAATATATATTTTTGTCATTAGTAATGTCACGAGTGATTTCCAAATTATCGATAAATTCACGACTCACGAAGTGAGGAGTGAATTTATGTAGAGAATTTGGAAATCAAGAGTGGCATTTGTTAGGACTATTTAACTTATAACATTAAGCTGTATACTCACAAGTCATTATTTAACTATAGTTATTTTAAAATGTTTATTTAATGTAAACGGCTATGTTTGAAAATAAATGAGAAACGATTGGTACGCTTCATTTGCTTCTTTTGTTCGATCACTGCAACCAGATCATAATATTATTTATTGCCAAAGGATCGCAATGTTGTAAGAATGCACCCTAGTGGAGAAATTTACAACCAATGTTATAGGTATTAATTAATTTCTGATGTCCCATGATGTGAATATGTAAATTATATTTTTCTGCGTCATTTACTGCAAAATAATTCGTTTAAGAAAGTGCAAACAGTGTTTTCTTCTTTTTGTGGTATAATCAATTGTTACAAATGTTTTTATATTATCTCTCGTATTCGCTACATGTTGACATTCATGCACTATATATACAATCTGGTAGCCGTATTTCTTGGGGAGTCAGTCACTGCAAAATAATGCTATGACCTATTCAGTATGTTAAAAAGGGAGGTGCTTTCTTTATAATGATAAACTTTAGTAGGCAAATTGTAGGTGAACCACGACTGTAATTGGTTGTAAATAAAAAAATAATTGAAATGTGATTGGTCATTGACTCCCATTTGGGGCATGAGTTAAATAGTCAGCTTCAGCTGAAGTAGATGGCAGGTTAGTACAAGCACGAAGAGCCATAAAAATGTTGAATGGAGTACTGTGGAGTAGTACCATGTCAAACCACACGAAGAAGAGAATTTTGAAGTCTGTTGTGGAAAGTATGACTTATGGTGCTAAGGGATGGACTTTGGTAGAGGGACAAAAAACTAAGATCTTGGCAGTGGATATGGATGGAATAAGACGCAGTGCCAGGGTGTCCAGGTTGGAAAGAAGAAGAAATGAAGAAGTGAGGCAGATGATGGATATGGAGGAGACAGTGGTGGAAAGGATCGAAAGACGAGCTCTTCAGTGGTATGGCCATGTCAGGAGAATGGAGGATGATAGGTGGCCCAAAACTCTTTTGGACTGGTCACCTTCTGGTAGAAGGAAACGGGGCAGGCCAAGAACAACTTGGAGAGGAGAGATCGATAGATCGATGAACGAGCGAGGTCTGGAGGAGGATGAATATCGTGATCGGCAAGAATGGCGAATGGGAATACAGGGTAACCGCTGAAAAGTGGAGAGGCCCTCAAAAGTAAAAAGTAAGTTAAATAGCCATAAGTAATTTCTCTTGGCGTAATATGATTTCACTTATTAAGGATCTATTAGACGATTTAAAGTTATTAATAACGCATTAAATTCTATTTCTCTGAAACAGATTCCTGCGATTCACTTTCATAACAAAACTCACTAATCCAAAGCGAATATACATTCTATATATATATATATATATATATATATATATATATATATATAAAAGGAAGTAGCCCTGAAACATATTAAAAAGCCATATGTCAACGCTGTAAATAATATGCTATTAGAGAATACTATTACGCATTTTTTTCCTTGTTTCTCTCACCAGCGATAAATTTATCTTTCTCGCATTTCAATTTTAAATGTAAAGTACATATATACGAGTCATGAAAAGAACAGAACTCTGAACATTCATCATAAAGCTTTCATTCTGGATGTTTGAAAAGAGGGTATCCACAAAGCAGTGCTATTTTTATTTGAATTAGAGTAAAGAGGAGTTGGTTTGAAGAGAATTAAAAAATAACTATATATAATCTCTGATTTAAATATAGTTATTTTTTTTTCTCAGTATAACCTCTAACATTATAGGTGCTTTTAACATCCCACACGTCACCCAGGCCTGAAGGGAAAGGTTTTTAAACCGTGATCATATACATACTTTTTGACTACACAAGGACATGAATGCCTGCTCGAATATGGATCAGTATCTGTGATCTAATTACCAGACGATATTACAAATTATTGTTTTGATTAATAATAATAATATTTACTTTAAACATACACAATTTCACTGTGCTATACATATCTTAAACCATTCAATCTAAAATGAAAGTAAAAACTTTTTGAATAATTGACATTTGGCTGTAATGGAATACAGTTTATCATCTCCTATTATAAAATAAAGTGAGATTTGGATATTTGAGCTAGAAATAGTAATTTTATATGGATAACATAGCAATTGTATTGTTTCTTCTTCCTCTTTTTCTTATTCACTTCCCGGGTACACTTCCGCCTCACAGTTTTCTGTTCATTTTTTTCACTGGCCTTCCTATATTCCTTGAACCTCTTGGCTTGTAGTTAAATGGTGATTTTCGTAATCATGTTACATTCATTCTTTCTGCATGTCTAAACGTTTTATCTCTATATTCTTGAATCTTCCGTTTTCCCCTGCCACAATTTCATTCCACCGTTTCTCCATGCTCACCTTATCCATATCGTTTCATTTCGTTCATCTGCCCCTGTGAAAGTGCCTCAGGCGTGGTCGGCCGGCACCGTTGTCATTCACAGACCTCTATATAAGCGGCTTCACCTCATCTCACCCCTCGACTCGACCCTGCGTGCTGAACAAGTGTAGAGGATATTTATATTTATTATTATTATTATTATTATTATTATTATTATTATTATTATTATTATTATTATTATTATTATTATTATTATTATTATTATTATTATTTATTTAACAGACAATGTTTCACATCATCTTCCTGTGCCCCTGTCGTTCTCCTCCACATCTCTCTGTCATTTCAAATTCCATCGTCCAATAATATTTCCCTCATGCTTCTCAAAACACCATCAACTCACGTTAGTTTTAGCCGTTCTCTTCTTCTTTTACTAAGTGACACGCATTCTAGCGTTGTTCTTGGGAATCTGTCTTCTGTCATTCTTTTTACACGACCATACCATTTTAATTGTTTTTTTAAATGAAATCCACACTTGAATTTTTAACATTAATTTTTGTTTAATTACGCTGTTTCTCGTTTTATCTCTTCTAGAAATTCCAGCTGAAGGCTTCCAAGAATCGATTTCTACAGAATTTAATATATATATATATATATATATATATATATATATATATATATATATATATAAGAATTTCTGAGGATGAAGCATGTCTTTGAAAAGCTTTGAATTTTAATAGTGTAAGAACGTTTATACATAACAAAAGTTATTATAGTTGAGGACGACTGTTTTATAAGGTACAAAAATATAATTGAAATAATTTAATTTACTTACTTTTCTAGTTTTTAATTCCCAGATTTCTGCACTGTATGTCATCTTCCTCATTATTGGATTTAAAATATTTGTTTTTATTTTGAATATATATTCTTATCCCATTATTATAATTATTACTATTATTATTATCATCATCGTCATCATCTATTACTTTCTTTATAAAACAAAAATATATATCTATTAGTCTACTACAGAAAGTATTATATTATATATATCAGAGATGTGGACAATACTAGGTGCCCAGTTAACAAGTTATTATCAATAGAGATGGAATTATTGTAGATAATATTCATGGAAGTCCAGATTAGAAACAATTAGAAACGTTGAAATTAGGAAATTTATTAATGTTAAAAGAAATATATTATAGACAATTGAAGAAAGTGAATTAAGATGGTAGGGATCTCTCAAGAGGATGGCATATGATAGAATCGCTAAGAAGATCTCGGAATGGAGAATATATGGTAAAAGAAGAGGAAGACCTAAAGACGTTTGGATGGATTGAGCGAAAATATTTATGGGTAAACTGGGACTTAAAGATGAGGATGTTCAGGACCGCTACAAATGCTGGTGGCGAATTCCATGAGGATGATGGAAAACTATTGTATTGTAGTTAAATTCCGAAATACGAAAATATTAATTATTTTATCTAGTTAAAAAATCACTACCTTTCTTACTTGCAGATCGTGGTGCAATAATTTTACTAAATAATTAGTTCATTTTTTAAGTTCTTTGAAAACATTTAAGTTGTTTCTGGTTAAAATCTTTGCCGTTTCTTTACCTCAGAATTCTCTAGACGTGGATGCAAAGTTTGGTGTCTTGTCTCCCGTGAAATTACTTTTGCGTCTTCTTGCGCTAAGGTGTACGAATCTGGCAATTTTAACAGCAAGTAGGTATGCCTGCAGCAAACGTCTTACAAACGGCGTTAATAGATTTATCTCACATCAATTAGACGCATGAGGGAACACACAAGAATATGGAGGCAAAGTACATCCTCTGGCTAAACTATAACGACACGTACAGAAGAACGTGTATCCGGAGAAACTTTGAGACCACTGAACACTCATTTTATTCCTATGTAATGTTCAAATAAACATGTTACTTGCATGGTATAACATACCACTCTGTAATTTTAAACAATACAATAATTAATAACAGGAATGAAACAAAAAATAAACATTTGATTCTAGTCTGGAAACGCATGTAATTATTCATTACAGGTATATTTGTCATTCCAACTTCTATGGGAAAAAATGTTAAAATAAAAATATATATATAACGGTTATTCTTCCAGTAATAGTATAGGTTTGCAACATATGGTTTTCCCTTACTTTTAGGTAGGATGAAAAATGACGAGGATCTAAGAATAAAGTTCATAGAAAATATTATTAATCAAAGTGATACGAACAGAAAGATGCATGGAGAAAATAAATTTAATGTAGCTACATAAAATTCATGGAAAATATTTAACACGAACAGTTAAATCCCATAGACTGCGGTGGAATAGATATAGGGCACGAATGAGGAATGAAATATAGTCATAACGTAAAGGAAATGCAAGTGGGAAAAGTCCTATACGTACCCTAAGAATGGGGTGTTAGAATAACATTTATCATGATTTATAGGGAATATTTGAAAATTATTAGCCCAGGATAGGGATGTATCAACAGGCAATGTCCGTGCGATCATGACTCTCGGGGTTCGATGCATCTAGTGAGTTATAGTTTTACCCTCTTTTCCGATTACTACATTTCTATAGAAAATGTTCTTAACGTGCGTTAGATTACGCACCTGCTCCGTAAAACATTCTCACAGTTTACACGTGCAAGAGGCAATATTATCACAATAAAAAGGTGTTCGTTTAGGTTTTATTTTAGAAGCAGTTCGAATAATAAATAACATATCGAATAACAAATATAATATTAAAGTTAATGTACTGCATGCAACAGTTAATACAACTGAAGAGAAAAATATCTCCCTGAACCAGGATTTGAACTCAAGATATTCAGCTTTACGAACTGGCGCACTAATTAATTGTTCAGGCAATCCAGGAGCACTACAATTTTTTTATATTTATAAACCTCCAGTAGCCTACCCAGTGATATTGTACTTTAATTCACATTGCAACAGGGTTCCTTCTACCAACACGAAAACTGTACCATTGCATGCCGAAACCTACCATGAAATGTCTTCCAGAGAAGCGTTGTGATGTACCAAGATCGTGTGAAAAACAAATCTTACTTTTTAACTACAAGACACTAAAATTCAAGGCCAAAATTCTCATTTAAACCACAGGGAAGTACACAACTCTGAATTGGTGAAATGGATAACACTGACAACCTGACCGCATGCCGCGTCCCGCTACACGTACGCAAGGAGACGATTTATTTCGCTCGGTGGGTTCTAATTGCAGGATTTATGTGCCTTGTAGTTAAAAACGTCATATAGTTTTTTGACACGGCCTTGGTACATCATAATGCTTCTCTGCGAGAAATTTCAAGGTGTGTCTTGTAAGAAGACATTAGAATGAGATTTATTCCGTGCCGTATCAGCAATTAAGAACGTAATATTGAAATTAATGTACTCATGTAAGCTATTCTCATGCAATTATTAATGCAACTAAAGAGAAACATTTCGTTTGAACCAAGATTTTAACCCAAAATTCAACTTTACGCGGTAACGTACATTAATTTCAATATTACGTTCGTAATCAGCTGATGTAGCATGGAATGTAGATTCCATTATGACTTCTTAGTAGACACAATCGTATTGTAAATAAATAGAAGTTGATCAATAGGGATTTAAAACAGAGAGGAAAAAAGTATTTTTCTGGAATGCCTGGATAGCAAAATTGGTTAGCGCATCAGCGCGCAAAGCTGAAGATCATCGGTTAAATTCCAGTTCAGGCAGATATTTTTGTTTTTAGTTGTACGTAACAAATACCAAATACCGGTAATCGGCTTTCCCAAAACAGAATATCATGACTTATTTTTAAAAAATGTTAAAAATCAAATTAATTTAAAATTAATTATATTACTGCTTTCAGATAAGTCAATAGCGGCTTTAATTCATATAATCTCTCTCTCTCTCTCTCTCTCTCTCTCTCTCTCCTCTCTCTCTCTCTCTCTCTCTCTCTCGTTCCTTTTCTGCCTTTTCCTTAGTTAAACTTCTCCCGTAGTAGCTGTTCTTTCATGCAACATCTTCTCGGGCCTTATAGAGAAATGACCTGTCGGGAGAAGAGTTTTAACTCTGAATCACATGCATAATATTTTTACCACAAGCGTATATGCAGTAAGTCTTCTGATAAGTGATCAACGTATGCGGTGCCACCTCCGAAACAACACATGTTAATACAATACATGCCATTCATTCTTAAATTCTTACGAAACAAGTTGAACATAACATTGATGGCCAAAATGTATTCGGGGACTATTTGGTCCGTCATAAAGTGTCCCGAATTTAGTCGTATGCCAGGAAAAACACCAAAAAAATTCACAGAGAAAATATGTCTCGACCTGGTATGTAAACAGGGTCAGTCGCATCTGACACAAAGACGTTATCACTCGATTACTGCGGTGGTCACCTTTCGCGTTTCTTGTACGCAACAGACAGATTTCAGGGTGTTCATAGAGATAAAATTACCTTTGGGTTTCTTAAGCGTGCTTGCGTGAGATATACGCAACATAAATATTTACTCATCCATACTACGTGCCTATTAAATGAATTTGCCAAAAGAGTGTAAGTATATTGTCATTACAATTATTCGCTATACCCTATTAATTGAATATTTCTTTGTGGTTCAGTGAACCATTAAACTCTTATAATCGCTCTGAAATTAAAACTTTTTAGTGAATACCGAAGGAATGTAGCTAATGAGGTTTTTTTATTCTTAATTTTTAAAATCTTCATCTATCCTATTTATGTACACTAAAAAAATGAACACAAAAATGTACGTATGTATGCTTATATCACATTTACAAGTATGTAAAATTGTAGAATTTCACGGCAGGTGTCTTTATTCATATCTTTTATGTCTTTCGGGCTAAGAAAGACGAAACCATGAAAATTAATCAAATTAGGATCTCGACACTATATAACACGAGAATAAAACCTATGACTTACGCCAGTGACAACCAATCAAAAAATAACTCCAAAGTAACGGGCTATACACAAAACATCAACACACAAGACTCAACTATAAATAAGGACACGATTTCCAACGCACAGCCAGTCTGCAGCCGACAGTTTAAGAGTTAGGAGGTCATAAACCACGCAGAATCTCCTGAGGATGTCTACCGCAGTAGTAGATGAAACGTTGAGTGTTAATATAACCATACCACGGCCATTTAGCCCGAAAGACATAAAATATATAAATTTACATGTATATGTGTGTGTGTATTGTAGTCTATCGGCCGCAATTTGTTTTTTTTTCAGAACAAAACTCGGAGTAATAGCAATCATTTAAAAAAGTAAGGACGAGTTATGAACCAGATAACTTAGACCATTACGAGCGGTGGTTTATATGAATCGAAACATCAAAAGTTGTTTCAGCAGCTTTTCTAACGAAACTCGATAGGACTCTATTTAAGTAAAATTAAAAAATACATTCCCCAAAAATTAGCTACTTCCTACAGTTTCAGTTAGAGATTTATCTGAAAATAGTAATTTAAAAATATTTCCAACTCTTTCTAGCGGTCGCCATGTTTGTTTTCTTGCAACGTAACTGGATAAATATGATGTAAATAACAAAATAAAATGTATTCCGTAAACCGGCAAAATCCGACAACAAATTAGACTCGCTGTTGAATTAGCTTAGTTTACTGAGTTCCTACCTGACTAGGCCTATGATCTCGTGCATTGCATTAATACGATCATGTAAGTAGGCCTATATGAAATGTTCTTTTTTATTGTTTTCACAACGTTCCACGCGCTTCCCTACGCAATATTATAATAATAATAATAAGAATAATAATAATAATAAATATAATAATAATAATAATAATAATAATAATAATAATAATAATAATAATAATAATAATAATAATAATAATAATAATAATAATAATATACACGTTCCTTTGAAAATAAAAATTCGTTTGTCAAGAAAAAGTTTAAGTAATAAGAAAAAGTAATATACTTTGAGTGAAAATGCGCATGTTCTGTTATGAAAATAAGAATTCATAATAGAAAATGTCCTTTTTTATTTGGATTGCTTTGTTATTTCCATTTCTGTATGTTATGTATTCTACTAGAAATTCTTATAGAGCGGGAAATTATTAAAACATATTTTTTTAGAACGTATCCAATACTCCTCCTTTAAGATGTAGTAATATAGAACAATATAGTTTTATTACATTAAATATAAAAGTGTATTCTCTTCGGTTTTGTTTCAAAGAAGTACTCCGTCGTATTCATCCATCCTTTCTATAGTTTTTTTTATTTTAAGGGGAATCGGTTACGCAGCTCATAATCAAAACTTATGTATTTGATTTAATCACTTCATATTATTAAAATAGTATTAATATAGGGCACGCCGTAGCGTAGTGGTTAAGGCACTGATCTACAAGCCAGAGGGTCGAGGGTTCAAGTCCCGTTGGGGTCAGGATTTTTAAACTGACCCAAACCCTCTGGCACTATGGCCCCGGGGTCGACTCAGCCTCTAACGGAAATGAGTCCCAAACGCTTGTTCTGGGGGTAAAGGCGGCCGTCACGCAGTGCTGACAACTCGGATGAGATAAAGTGCTGATTGTCTAGAAAAAGTGGGAGCCTTAACCTCCTACTACCCCAAGGGCCTCCGGGCCTGTTGTGGGATCACTTTACTTTATCAATATAATATACATTTAACCTTATAATATGATGTATTTTTATATTTTTTAAATTATTCAGCCAGAATGAATTTTTAAGGAATTTATATTTGACCATCACATTCCTGTATTGAGGTACGCCTACAGTTTTCTCATCTTCTACAATCTATATAAATAAAAATGTCAATGATGATTTTTTTAGAAGATTTCCGGGCTGGTTGGCCGTGATCTCTAGTCTTGTAGTTCTCCGATGTTTCGCCAGAGGCTGCGTCCAGCATCCTCAAGGATTGTCTTGGACTACAAGCTACAATATCACGGTCAAAAGCCCGGAAATCTTCTGAAACATCATCGTACCATCTCCGGCCGTGAAAGCCTAAGTCAAATATGCAATGTTCGTTTGTACAAAATTTTAAATACCGGACTGTTATTTACCGATTTTTTCACAATTTTAACACAAAGTTTTATTCGAACACGCGCGTGTTTACATACACCTATTAAGCCTATATATATATATATATATATATATATATATATATATATTATTTATAGTAATTCTGCCCGAAGGCAGGTCCTTCACTGCAATCATAGCGTTTTCATGCCATGCTTGCAGCTTTACTAGGGAATCGTGTAGGTGTGGTAGCTTCCCGTTACTTTCCACACCGGTGAAGGATGATGATAATAATGATAATGGTAAGGATGATAATGATAAGGATGATGGCCATATGATTTCGGGGACCGTTTGGGCCTTAAAGTTTTCCTGACATTTGTCTTACAGGTGAGGAAAAATCCCGATAAAAACCTCACCCAGAAAAACTGCCCCGACCGGGGATCGAACCCGGACCCGCTGCGTGACAAGGCAGCACGCTACCTCGAGACCACAGCGGTGGACATATATATATATACATAAAACACCTATGACAAGTAAATCATGTTTTCTTAATAAAAACAGCACCATCTGCTGGAGATTTCTGAAAAATGAAACAGCATCATCTGTTGGACGTAACGCACAAACGCTATACTAAATATTTTACGGCAATGGGAGTGTCGTCTTTTGAACGTAAAAGCAATACAACAAACATTATAAAATTAAACACATTAGAAACGTGTACTATCTATTTTAAACTATTTTCCATTTAACCAGACTACGCTACAGTAATTCGTGGTCGGGTACAGCTAGTTTTAAATAAATATAGTGACATTTGAACTATATGCATTTATTATATATAAATATTTGCTCTAGAATTTTTATTATTTTGTCTGTAATAGGCCTATATTGAACAGAGAAATAATTTATTTTTACATTTAAAATATATTTTTTAATAAATTAAAATTGTATTTGTTTTTTAAAACAAAAATACAGAAACTGCTACTGGAATTTCACACTTTATACTGAGTAAAGTTTCCTGAAAATTTACTAGCCCTAACTCTAGTAGTTCTTGAGAAAAGTGAACCAATAGGGCGATGTTTAGAAATTGTTTATAATTTTAGTTCAGAGTGAATGGTTTACCATATCTTGAAATATAGGCTACATATTTTAAAACCAAACGTTTCCTCATCTAACAAAGCAAATTATCAGGTGAATAGAAGTAGAAATATAATTTTTAGATTACGGGGCTACTTTTCACTCTCCCTGCCGACTCCCCTTAACTACCGCAACATGTAAGGCACGTGGCATCAGTCTCTTAAATCATGTACTAAGAAGGTAATAATGATTGTAATGCAGAATTACTAGAACATATTGGAATATTTAAATTACAAGAAATCAATTTCGGCCAAGGATGGAAGCGGTTGTAATGTTTCGCTTGACCACAAAACACATCCTCTCTAAACATCTCAGGCGTCTGTACTCCAGAGTGCGCGGCCATATTAGACACAAAGTCACACTGTTACAGAGAGTGTCTCCAGGATTCAACCAACGACTGGTGTATCATCGCCCATCCATGTAAACAACAAAACCTCATGAAATTTGTTTAAGGACCTCGTGATAAAAAGGAGAAGAAGAATATTTCCATTTTGATATCTTCAAAATGTAATCTGCGTAGCCGTGACGTGGGAATGTGACGAACTCACTTTCAACTTCTGCCCTAGGTTACAACATTCAAATGAGAACAAGTGCCATTGAGAAAAAAAAATATTGACACTTTTATCAATGTGTTTTCCATTACTGACAGGGATCTCTGTTGTCCCACACTATTGTTTATTTTGGCCATGGATAGTGTAACGAATGAATTGAATAGTAGGAGACGTCATGGTATACAATGGGGTTTGAATGCAAGATTAAAGAGTTTAGAATATGCGGATGATGTTTGATTACTAGCCCATAGAATTACTGATATAAATGCAAAAATTCAGGATCTTTATAAATTGGCAGCTAACGTTGGACTGGAAATAAATATAAATGAAACAAAGCAAATGAGAATTTGTAATACAATTGATTCTGCTCTTATTTTAGAAAGATATATAATTGAAGCTACAAATGAATTTGCATAACTGGTAGTATAATATCTATGAATAGTGGCTCAGATGAAGGTGTTGATACCAGAACAAAGAAAGCAAGATATGCTACATTCAATTGAAATCAATTTGGAGGTTGAAACAAGTCTCCTTAAGACTTAAACAAATATTATTTAATTCAAATGTGAAATAAACTTTATTATACGGCTGTGAAACTTGGAAGGTTACTAAACAAATTGGAAAGAAATTGCAAATCTTTGTAAATCGTTGACTCATAAATATTTTGGGTATAATGTGGCCAGAGATAACAAATAAAGAACTCTAGAGAAGACCGAATCAAAATAAAATTTGTATAGAAATCAAATTTAGTAAATGGAAATGGGTTAGTCATGTGTTAAGGAGAGAGATGATAACATCACAAAAATGGCATTTGATTCGAACCCCTAAGAATTGAGAAGTTGAAAAGGAAGACCTATAGGGCAACATGGAGTAATATCATCAGGAACATAGCTGAACAGGCAGGGATGAGTTGGAATGAAATTAATGGATTGATAAACAACAGAATGCGTTGGCGATCTTCTATCAAGACCCTTTGCTTCCCGGTGGAGTGACCAGGACTATTACTACAACTACTTGTCATTTGTGAAATATTGGTGTAGAACCCGGAGATTCATGGCCATACAGATATAAGGTATGCATAGATCCATATCATGAGCTTATGTTTTTCAATCATTAACAGTATAATTGAACGGCATTATGCAACAACCGGATATGCGCCATTATGCAAGTTCCGAGAAAGATGCGTTTAAAGTTTTTTTTTTACATTTAAAACTCTAGCAAGAACTATTTAATTATTTATGACCTGATAATCACTAATGTGATAATATTGTATATACTGATTCGTACTGTATGAATAAAAACTATTTATATTGATTTTAATGGTCAAGATTCCAATTCTGCACTTAGACGCAATGAGAATGTAATAATCGTTTTGCATAAATCAGTCAAACGCCGCAAGAGGACGTTTACACTATTGATGCATATTATTATGGGATATTTTGTTATGTATCAATCAGCTAAGCGTGAATGTAATACGTATACACTGTTGATGTAAAATATTGTCTCATTATATTAGTAGTGTTTGTATACACAATACACTTATTACTGATATGTGTTTATATATTGTATTGTTTTGTAATACTTCATTCATGTTGCATTATGAAATGTGTGTGTTAAATGAATAATGTTTTGTTAATAAATATATTTTTTCCATACAATTACAGTGCATACGAAAAAAATAACACAACAAATTAAATAAATATAAAAAGAGAATAAGACATGCTGTAACAATTTTGTGAAATCTATTTTTTTTTATTCCTTGGAGTAGAAATATCGATAGGCGTCCATCAACTTGAAAACTATTTTTATATTTTGAACTATATTAGGCTATGTTTTTAAAGGACATATACATGACTAATAATATACCTATACAGTATAACTGCAAACTATTTAAAGTAGGTGGAGTAACAGTAAATAATACAAATAATTTATTTCAAATTTTTAACATGAATTATTCACATTGGAAATTTATGTAACTTATATTCAATTTATCATAGAACAAATTTAGAAAAAAAAATATACACCTTTCATTCCACAAAAATATAAGAGAACGAATTTTACAAAGTGATGAACAGTGGGTCTCTTAACTCCGTTGCTTATTACAATTGACTAGCGCCTGATTTTTTAAAATCTTTATGTAGGCCCTATATAACATAGGAGTCTATTTACTTCGTGTACGAAAAATATGTTATTCGCATAATAAATAAAACCCTTACATACTCGCTGTGAGACAGAAAATGTATTTCCACTTTCAGGGCAGATTTTATAAACCATATGTACATTTTTCTGAGTTCTGGATGTCATTATAACATTAAAAAATCACACTTACTTGACAATCTTCAGTATCTAATGTAAGTCAACCCAACAATCCTCAGTTATGCACGAATAATATAAGAGCGGCAACATTTGGCGTTAAGCTAGTTTCATAGCCGTTCGTTGCAAAATACAGCATCTCTGATGGGACTATAGTGACATATTTTTCTTTAATAATAAGGTTATATTTAACGATTTGGCGCTAAAAGTGTGCGTACATTTACACCATGAGCCAGTATATCAAATGCCATCAAAATCTAAATATTTTTGAAGTGGCACTTAGCCGGTGGATGCATAACGCCGCCCAATAATGGTTAATATAGATCCCCACTAAACTCTTTATGTACCTACTGGATGCTTTCTCCCTGGCTTTCTTTCAAGAAGCTTCCATTCCACTTGTTTGAATCCCATATAGTCCACATGTAATGATCGTCGCATTCAACAGTACTTAATTCTTTTTTTTTTTACATTTGGTTTTATATGAATATAAATAGTTCACTGTTATATAATCTTCTCCATTCAACTGTCAGATGTTATATAATCTTCTCCATTCAACTGTCTGTTCACCTGTTTTGGTACAAAAAGTCCAAACTAGACATTCATTACTCTCAAGTATCGTAATATTTTCTTTTCTCACCAAGAAAATGTAAACATTGAATGTTTAAACCTATCTTGAAATTCCTTCCACAGAAGCGTTGTTAAGTACAATGGCCGTGTCCAAAAAAAGTATCTGCCATTTTCAACTGGAAGGCAATAACATACAGCGCCGAATCTCTCATTAAACTTTACAACTCCTGATTTATAACTCTCACTACCTGCCGTCTGCGCCACGTTCTGTCTCACTGCTCTCCGCTCTTACTCAAGCAGGCAGCCCATCTGCTCCGTAAGTGGGTTGCCATTCCTGGATCTTCGATTTCTGTGTCTTGTAGTTAAAAAGGCAGATAAATTTTGGACACGTCCATGGTACATAACAAGGATTTTCTGGGAGAAATTTAAAGGTTAGTTTCGGCATGCAATGGTTGACAGCTCCTTGTCAGTGTAACCATCTATCTCATCCATATCTCAATTGGAAGTCTTACCGTTGTATATATATATATTTATTTATTTATTTATTTATTTAAATAGCCACCGACGTGGCCTCCAGGTAGCGTGCTGCCTTGTCACGCGCAACGGGCTCGGGTTCGATTCCCGGTAGGGACAAGCTCCAAGGAGAAGTTTTTTCGGGCTTTTTCCTCACCTGTTAGAAAAATGTCAGGAAGCGTAGGACCCAACGATCCCCGAAAAATCATCCATACCATTATCATAATCATCCTTAACCTGTATGGAAAGTAACGGGAAGCTACGACACCTATAATTCCCTAGTAAAGCTGCAAAGCATAGCATGAAAATGGTATGATTTCAGTGAAAGACCTGCCCTCGGGCAGAATTACTATGAATGGGTATTTAAATAAATGACTTAATGTTTTTAAAGACGTTCATAAACATAGTAAATGATTGGCATCTACGATGAATATTAGCTGTAGACAGCGGTTATAAATAGTCGTTTGTGTACGATCCAGTCTAATAATAAAGATTCTTCGCTTTAGCACTTGTAGCTGAAAGCAAAGTTAGAACAGGTTCCTTGTCTAATTATGCATGTCGGTGAGTGCATGGCTTCCCAACCCCAGGTGTTGTGTAGGGGATAAAGTGGCTGAAGGTATAAACCGCACCAACACCTATACACAATTTATATTCAAACAGAAAGCCACCTACAACTTATAAAGCGCGCTATTACGTTCTTAATTAACATGTAACATCTTGGCCAGGAGTAACAAAGTAAATTACATCACGCAGAATCCAGAATACTAATACACTGCTGCAGATTATTTCTTATAAACCAGTAAAAGTTAATTACAATTTCTCTAGACACATTTAAAATGAGCGGAGTTTTCAATGTAGTGGAGTCTAACAATATTACTACTACTGCTACTACTTGTACTAATCTATATACAGATTCAGTAATAACTTGAAAAAATGATACAAAATAATAACTAGGACTTTATTAGACTAAACGTAAAATAAATACAATGTTATTTACAAATATGGATCGCACGGGCAGTAAGCCGTACGTGCTGTTGACAGTCCGTTACAATAAGTTAATGTTAATTAATAATATAACTTAAATAAATAATAGTTAAAAAAACTGAAACAACACGCTTTATTAGAAAACCGAAGTAAAAAATGAAAAATAATTTTAATTTCCAACACGCTTGGAATATGTAATTTTACCATCAAAAGCGTGGTGTGCTCTTTATCAATTAATATATATGATAATAAACAGATATTGGTAAAAGTAAAGTCTCTAAGAAGAAAATGTAAAAATCGTACAAAGCACCCCACGCTTTTGATGGTAAAATTATTTATCCCAAGCGTGTTGGAAATTAAAATTATTTTTCATTTTTTTACTTCGGTTTTCTAATAAAACGTGTTGTTTTAGTTTTTTTAAAACTATTATGTATTTTTTATTTTTTAGTTTTAATATTTTACAGAATAAGATAAAAATATAATATCTTTAAATTCGATACTATTGTAGTATGAGCTAAAAGTAATACTCTTCTACAAAAAAAACTTCCAGCCGGATTTGATTCAGCGACCTATAGTATACTGAAATTATATACCACTAGAGTTCACCGCTCTACCAACTCAGCTCTTAATTGACTAAGAGGTCGACAAGTCCGCAACCTATTATACCAGTTTTCATTTTTTTATTTTCTGATGATTCTGGCCAGGATTTTAGAAAATAAATATGAAATTATTGTATTTTCACGGGTCCTTTACACGTATACAAAGTTTCAATTCGATCCAATAATTTTAAGTAGGTGAAAATCGCGTTAAAAGATACAGTTACATAGATAGATACAGGTCAAGCTAATATAAAGCGTGTAAAAACACAAACTATTACAATTAGATAACAATTCAGTTACATTAGCAATTATCTTGGTTACATAGACTTATTAAGAATTAATGGTATTGCAATTTGTTAACATATTTAATTATGCATGAATGAGTGTTGTTCTTATAATATAGACGATCTAATTCACTAGTATTATCGAACCAGTAGATTAATGGCCGCGTTAACATAAGTTCGGCATACATCCCTTTTCCTGACCTAACGTTCTACAATCATTCCCTGTATAATTTACCTTCCTCATATAACGGTTAAATTTATACTCCCATCTCATTCTTGGTCTATGTTCTGTTCACTTTTCTCTGGGTTTGCTACAAGGGGTTTCCATGTCACTTTTTCATTCCATATTCTTACGACTTGTCCTCCCCATCGTAGTCTACAAGACTTAATTGTTCTTATACATCTGGGTTCTCATAACGATAATATATATATATATATATATATATATATATATATAAATATAACGAAATGTCTGTTAAACAAGATGGCAAATTACCTTCTTCGAAAAAGATCAACACTGGAGTAAGACAGGGATGTGGACTTTCACCGGTGCTTTTCATTATACATATGAATAAATTAATAAACGAATGGAGGAAAACACAACGAGGATATATACCCATCAATAGGAACCTCAAACTCGATGCTATTCTTTTTGCAGACGATTTAGCTCTTCTGGCACTTTCCGAAAATGATTTGCAACGATCAATTTATAATTTACAAAAAATAGCTGCCAAATTTAATATGGAAATATCAATTAACAAAACTAAAATTATGGCATTTCATGGGAAGGACCCCATACAAAGTAAAATCTGTCTCCAGAATAAAATTTTAGAGAGATCTAATCAATTTAAATATCTTGGATATTATCTCTCTATCTGGGATGAAAAGGATATCCCTGAAAAAATTACTAGTTATAATAAAAGTTTGGGAATTATTAATCAAGTTATGAAACCATCCCTTGTACAAAAAAACACCAGATTACGTTTATATAACACTTTGGCTAGACCAGTGTTGACCTATGGTAGTGAAGCATGGACACTAAAAAAGACAACATGAAAGCAGAATAACGGCTTGTGAAATGACATTCATGCACAGAACAGCGGGTTACACCAAATGGGATCGCAAAAGAAACACCGATATGTTAAAAGAATTGAAGACTACGCCAATTTTGGAATAGGCCTATATTAAACAGTACCAACTAAATTGAAAACGCCATCTTGAAAGAATGAGTTCAAATCGGATCCCCAAAGCTGTTTATAATTATATACCAAGAGGACGAAGATCTTCGGGCCCTCCTATGAAACGCTGGAGAGAAAATTTTCTATAAGATCGTAACAGGCCTTGGCCTAATACTTGGAAAGAAGAAGAAGAATATGCATATACACACACACCAAGAGCAGGTCTTTCACTGCAAACTCAGCATTCTCCACTCTTTCCTTTTTGTATCCGCATACAAATCATTTATTTTAATATTGTCTATCATCTGATGTCTTTTTCTGTCTCTAACCTTCTTTCCGTTAACCATTCCTTCTGTGGCATCCGCCAGCAGGACGTTTTTTCTTAGCCAGTGGCCAATTCGTTTTCTTTTCCTCTTCTTTATGAGTTCCAGCATTGTTCTTCCTTCGCCCACTCTGTCTAGCACAGCTTTATTTTTAACTTTGTTTGTCCATTTTATATGTTCCATCCTTCTTTATATCCACATCTCAAAAGCTTCCAGTCGCTTTTCCTCATTTCGTCTTAATGTCCGCGTCTCTGCAACATACAATGCTACAATCCACACAGTGCCCTTCACTAATCTCTTTCATAATCATTTTGCCAAAGGTCCGCAGAAAATGCTTCTATTCTTGTAATGATAACATAGCTATCTGCTAATAAGTATTTTCTATTCACCTATCCCAGCGATTTAAGTCATGGTGCCTTGGTGCAGAAATATGGGGCTTGAGTTTGTTCGAGCCCCCTTTAGGGGAAAAAAATCTCATGGAATTACTGCCAGTAAGTGACCGGTACCCACCCAGTATCGTGAGGAATTAGTGTGGTTACAACAACTAAAGCCTTCAAGTTGAAAAAAAAACCATCAATTTCGGCTGGAGGACTGCTGACAACATGTTACCCCTATACTGGCAGGTATAGTCCACCTCTGTCATTAAGAAATGTATATGCGAGACCAACAGCTGGTCGTTAGGTCAAGGACATTCTAGACCTGTCGGGCCAAGGAATTCAGATTACTTTAGGTTTATAGAATTTAATGAAACATTGTTTATATGCAATTTTATTATTCCCAAGGCATAAAAAACTATTTACAGTAAGCTATTAACTAAAATAAAATTACATTACATTCATTCATAAAATATAGAGACATTCCATTGGATTGTTAAGTATAGGTACAATAAATCTTCTTTTTTATCGTATTTTTCTAATATTCATTTGTTCTGTATAAATGTTCATTATTTCCAAGAGTAACACACACACAGACACACGAGTTCATTGATTTTTTATATTCGGACTATTTGTTGCTTAGGTAACAAAACGACAGGATTCGTGCACCGTAGAAATTTAGGCAATTTTAAAACAACTAGAGAATCATTTTTTTATTATCTGTTGTCAAAGTGCACACTTCAGTTTATGAAAAAAATTGACAACAATTTATTTGCACGAATTTCTGAAATGTCTCCTTAATTAAAAATGGTGTCTTCAAATTGCATTTCTTATTCATTTGTTTATATTTTTTAAGTTTGAAGGTAATAATAACAACAAAAATGATACTTACTTACTTACTCACTGGCACTATCGAACCCATAGGTTCATGGCCGCACAGACATAAGCTCTCCATACATCCCTATCCTGAGCTAATGCTTTCCAATCATACCCTGTATAATCTACTTCCCTCAAATAATAGTTAATGTTATTTTCCCACCCCATTCTTGGTCTACCAACTGGGCGTTTTCCATCTGGCTTTCTTACAAAAAGCTTCCATGCAAGTCTTTTATTTCCCATCCGTGCAACATGTCCTGCCCATCGCAGTCTACGAGACTTAACTGTTCTTATTATATCTGGCTTCCTATAAAGACCATGTAGTACATTGTTATGTAGTCTTCTCCATTCACTTGTCTGTTCATCTCTCTTTAGTCCAACAATTTTCCTAAGTACTTTATTCTGAAATACTTGTAATCTTCTTTCTCTCTTAAAGTAAGAGTCCATGTTTCGCACCCATATAATATAACTGGTAGAATAATAGTTTTATATATTTTCAGTTTAACGTTTTTTGAAAGGAGTTGGGACATGAAGAGTCTCTGCAATGCATAATAGCTTGCATTTCCAGAACTGAGCCTATGTTTAATTTCTTTGTGCATCTCATTCCTACTTGTGATTATTGTTCCTAGGTATTTGAATTCAGCCACCTCCTCAAAAGTTCCCTCATTTGTCATTAGCTGTCCATTTCCATTATTTAATGAATTTCTACGTGTGACCATATATTAAGTTTTATTGATATTTACTTCCAGTCCTAATTTCTTAGTGTAACTCAATAGTGTGTGCGTGTTGTCCTTTAGTATATGATAGTTCATTAAAATTGGCAGATTTATAGCCATAAGGTCTTCTCTTAAACTCAACTAGTTAACAATTATTAGATAAAGTAAAACGATGTATTATATATATATATATATATATATATATATATATAGTAGGACTTTATTAGACTAAAAGTGAGATATTTACAATGTAATTTACAGATATGGGTCGCACGGGCAGAAAGCCGTACGTGCTGTTGACAGTCCGTTACAATAATATATATTACTCACTGGCTCTATCAAACCCGTAGGTTAATGGCCGCACGGACGTAGGCTCTCCATACATCCCTATCCCGAGCTAATGTTTTTATCATCCCCTGTATAATATACTTTCCTCAAATCGTGGATAATGTTATTCTCTCACCTCATTCTTTTTCTACCAACTGGGCATTTTCCCTCTGGTTTTCCTACAAGAAGCTTCCATGCACCTGTTTCATCCCCCATATGTGCCACACGTCCTGCCCATTTTAGTCTATGAGACTTAACTGTTCTTATTATATCTGCATAACATGTAGCTCACTATTATGAAGTTTTCTCAATTCACATGTTTGTTCATCTGTGTTTAGCCCAAAAATTGTCCTCCGATTGAGGGTCTTTCCACTTTTCATCGGTTGCCCTTTTACCAGCCGGCTGCTGGCCCTTCACATCTACATGTGTCCATCACAGAGGTAGATAATCAACAGCCAGTGTAGGGGTGACATGTGGTTAGCATGTCGAGTCCCCAGCCGTTATAGCTGGTTCCTCAACCTAGAGCCGCTACTTATTTTAGCTAACCAATTGCCTCACGGTGGGCACCGGTCCCATACTGGCCGAAATACCATGAGAAAATTTCTTCCCCCATGGAGACTCGAACCAGCGCAAGTCCCGTAGCTCTGCGCCAAGGCTTCCTACCTTAACCGCTCGGCTACGGCGCGGGACAAAATTGTCCTAAGAACTTTATTCTCAAATACTTGTAAACTTATTTCCTCCCTTAAAGTAAGGGTCCATGCTTCGCATGCATATAATATAACTGGAAGAATAACTGTTTTATATATTTTCAGTTTAAAGTTTTTGGAAAGGCGATGGGGTGACAAGAGTCCCTGTAATGCATTTCGTTAATTGAGCTTTTGTTGTGCATTTAATTCCTATTTGTAATTATTGTTCTATATATACTTGACATCAGCCGCTTCTTCAAAATGTATTTCATTTGTGACAAATTTTTCATTTACATTATATAAGGCATTTCTGTGTGTGAACATATATTTAGTTTTATTGTTGTTTACGTCACAATTTATTAGTATTACTCGACAGAGTGTGCGTGTTGGCCCTTAGTATTTCTTCGCTATCGCTGAATATACCTACCATCAGTATAAACTAACAGCCTATTAATACCTTTGAGTTGTAGGCCTTCTTCATTCTCCAAAGATTTAATTGCATGCTCTAATACAAAATTGAATAGCATATATATATATATATAAACTGATTATGTTAACATACAATATATCACATTAATATTATTAGACATACGTAGGATCAGCATCCATCAAATAATATGTTGGTAGTCCAATTACAAAAGAAAGAGAGATTTAATTTTTTTAAAATAACATAATGTTTGGTATTAAAATTAACTGTGATGTTGATCTTTTAATTTGTTTGACAACCATTTACTTGATGAATTATGTATATATGAAAATATTTTAGCAAGTATGTAGCGAGAAAATATATAATGTAATGATGGTGCCTAGAATATTCATCAATATATGTTTTACTCTAATACTGACTTTAATCACTCTACAATTAATTTAGCCAAGATCTTATACCATTAGAGTGGTTATATGAAGTTTTCGTTCTTTTATGTGCATTAAACTTCGAAATGTTACTAGATTCAATGAGTTCGGTTAATGATAAAATTATTTTTTCTGTGAATCAATATATTTTATTTAATTGAATAAAAAAAGTTTTACGTGATTTTCATATTTATTAAAATATAAATTAGTTACAGCTGTTCTGGTACTTTTTACCTTCTTCAGACATGATAACAAATAAATTAATTTTGTTATTATAGTACATAACAACTGTAACTATGCAACAGTTTTTTAATAAATATGAAAATCACATAAAACTTTAAATTTTTCATTTTTATTTAATTAACGAAATTGTGGATTTTCATCAAGTAAACGCCAATTCAATTGATTACTTAAGATATTTTATGTCAAATATAGGATAAAACCTGCTTTGAGAGTTTCCTGATGAAGTTACTACACTGTTCCTCATAAAACACAGATATTTCTAAAGTAACTAGGAACCAGCAAATATCTCAAATAGTACCAACCACGCTTAAGATTTCTCTTTCCATTTTGAGGAATTATTTACATGGCTATTCTCCAAATTCTGGTTTTTTATTTCATTGTGAATTACCATTTCAACTGTATTTTTCTACCTTTTGTACAAATTCCAAATTTGATTTTAATCTGCATTATCTAATTTTTATTGCTTTATTTCTGTATTGGTAAATATACTTTGTCCCTTCTGGCAGATTTATTTCCGTTGCTTTAATTAAAATAACAAATTAATAATGTATCTCATTTATTCTGCCAGAATGAAAACCATAAGGCTTTCGCTTCATTCTCTCCATTCTAGGGCCATTATTTTATAAGACACACGCATAACAAAGTAAGAAAACATTGACCATAAGAAGATATTATTTTACTTACCTGGAATACCAATTCTTTGTTGTGAAAACTTCACATAACCCAACGAGAACCAAAATGTCACACAACTGGTTTTAATACATGAAATAAAGGGGTTAGCCGACAGATGATAGGACGTTCACTGCGAGTCTTAGATTTAAGTGGTGAGAAAAACATTTAAATGTGTCTCCCTAGCCCTATGTCCCGATTCAGCCGAGTTTACGCAATGTTTATCGTAAGTTGTTGTAGCATTAACTACAATTCTTGAACTTGTGACTGTAAACCATTGGCATAGAAGGCCACAACATTCAGAGCGCGTTGTGAAAATGTATACATTGTTCCCAGAACATATTTTAATCAATTTGTACAAAACAAATCGGTCCATAGGCGATTGGAATTCAGCTAACATTAGCTGAATTCTATAGATAATCTATTGAATTTTTCCCGTAATGTGGGTCGATGGACTGGGGAGGCTGGCACCGAACAATTAATGAATTTTTCTTTTTGCTATATTGCTAGATGAAAATTATGGATTAATTCTCTTCGACATGTTGTTTCGAATCGATTTTGAATAATTTGCCGTAGACTCTATGGGCTTTAAGTAATTTTGTTGTACAGTTACATAAATGTGTCAGCTGCATTATGACGTTAAGTGCCCTATGAGTCGTCAGAATTAGCGCATTTCAGTTTTGTTTGTCAACGTTTGCTTTCTCGTTGAATTGGCTGTCTTATGTTTGCGATGTTTTCACAAATCACAATGTAGTTGGGCGTAAGATTGCACTCTACGAAAATATTAGTTTTTTTAGACAGCGATAGCACCCTTTAAGACCTGAGCAAGGACGGTACGCCTCGTGCAGCAGTCTATTTAGATTATTATATATTTCCTTCGCTTTTCATTATTTCAAAGTTCTATACTGAACAATGGTAGTTAAGAACTGCAATCTGTTTTATTTGTTAGTTGTATCGCCGTTCGTACGGAGTCCTCTAGCGAGTTCAGTCCAGTTTTAATCTCGTCTCAATCAGACGACAGCGGATGCCGTTTAACCGTAACAGGTAGGGGCTCTTCGTATTATATTACAAAAGTATATTTTTTGAGAAATATGTTTTTAGTGTGTCGCAGTCTTCCAGGTGAGGCATATATTATTGAAAATTGTCAGTAGTATTTCGATCTTAGGTCACTTGGGTGACAGTTGGTTGCCATGTTAGAAACAAAACGTTAGCTAAGGAAGGGGGTTTCTTTGCATAGAGACGGCGTTTGTTTGTGAAGTAACTGTAGAGGAGAGGCATGTTATCATGTAATTTCATGCAGAAAGGGCCCGAGATGACATAGAATCCTGAATAATTTGGATATTTCAAATAAGTGACCCGTTCAAGTTGTGGAAGACCGATATGGCTAAAGGAATGGACTTGCTGTCCATATGTAACTCCTGAATGAATTTGCACCTCTGTGATTAACACATTTGAAAGTGTTGCTAACAGCTGGCTTGTAGGCCAAGACCCTTCTAGACCTTGTCGAAGAATGGAATTTATTTTAGAAGAGATCTCAAGAATAAAAAAAGAGGCTTCTGCGCAAAACTTGTCGGTCCTTTAATACATAGATACGAATTACTATTCTATTGATCATAAGGTGTTATTAAATAAAGTAATATAATACTCTGACCACCAACTTCAGCAAACTTTAGTATCTCTGTCTATGTGGACTAGTATATATATACCATGCTCGCTTCTGCTTTGCGGAATCAAACATGGCCGGGTTCAATTATTATTGTTAAAGGCATAACAATCATCAGAATGGATTATTGTTAATCGTCTGAAGCTACGTTAAATTTATAGTTCATATCTTTAATTTATTAGAACCCATTTTATAACTTCCAAAAAAAAAGTGTTATATGTCTTACATCTTACGCTGTAACAAGTCTTTGGAGATCATGAGTTCCGTACATCGAAATACCTATGAACAACTTGAGATTGCTTGTCGGTAGAGTTATTTTCCATTCTGCATAGTGATGTTTTGATTGATGGTTGTAATTATAATGATCCTAATCAATAAACTGTTTTTTTATTGGAGGCTCAAGGGAATTCGAAGGTTTGGGCATTCCAAAGATCAAGTTAAGAACGAAAAAAGATAAACATTATTATGAAATAGGAAAATAATAATTAGATGATATTATTCTTTTGGAATTGATATTGTATTAGTGTTCTTTGAATATCCCTGTATGTTCCATCCTGTAATATTCATTAAATGATAAATCTGTATTTCAGTCCGAATTGATTCTCTCTTGTTATTACTGAAGTGTATACTTTGTTTCTATAGAACGGGGAACTGGCTCATTGCTACAACCCCCAGCCTGGAGGACCAGGTGATTTGTGATCGATATTTAGAGAATGAACACTACAGCGCGGTCAGCTGTTAGTTTTGATCCTCTTCAGATATTAACAACAATAATATAATAATAATAATAAATATGAAATATAATAACATTTATTATTTACTTACATGTCTACAATGTACATAACATATCTTTCTCTAGATCTACACAAAGTTATACAAACAGCATTTTTCCATTCAGAATTCCTTATTTTTCCAAATATTGATTTCATTAACAAAATAATTATTTTAATATTGTGACTATTCTGTGTGCTATTCAAGAAAACTGACAAAAATCACATTGCCTGCGGTCTAGAGATATTGGTAACCAAACCAAAACTATTTTATTATTCTTAAGAAAATATTCATGTGCATTTTCAGTTATATCTCTACATAAAGCTATGCTGGATATTATGTCTCAACCAAAATTCTAAATATATTTTGATATTAGGACAATTTACAGTGATTAATTTCATTTTTTACCTGACATATAGAACACTTTATATACAACAAAACACATGCTTTTAAATATATTCCTATCTATATTTATCATTAAGTAAATAATTACCTTAAAATAATGATTGACATATGAATAAATACTGATAGAAAAGAGACAAAAAATACTTTAAAATTTACTGTATCTATATTATTAAATTAGTCCCGCTCCGTAGCAGAGTGGTTAAGGCTAGATGCCTTGGCGCAGAACTAAGGGACTTGCACTGGTACGAGTCTCCATGTGGGAAGAAATATTCTCTTGGAATTTCGGCCAGTATGGGACCGGTGCCAACCAGCATCGTGAGGAAATTGAATAACAATAGAGGTTATAGGTTGAGATAACAAGCTGTAACGGATGAAGTGCCGACATGCTGATCACATGTCACCGTTATAGTGGCAGGACGATCATCTACCTCTGTCATTACCACATATAGATGTGAGGCCAGCAGTGGTCTGATAGGCCAAAGGCCTTCTAGGCCAGTCGCTCCATGGGGTTATTTCCTGTAATATAATTTAGTAGACTTACTTGTTGCTGTCATCAATCCAGAAGTCCTCTTCCGTCGTCAGTATGTTCTCAACTGGTTGCCGTCACTTGACTCTATACCTGAAGTTTCACTGTCGCTGCATCTGCCTTTACAACTGCCGGTGAAACTATAGCCCTGACTGCCGCTTAACTGAGAAATGGTGGAAAAGTCATACCAAGGGATTAATTTTAAATGTTACATTTATTGTTAGTCACTGAAGAAATATATATATTCATATTTAATTTTAGGAAGTTATATTTTGAGGTTATTTTAATTATATTATTTTTAGTCTGGACATCTTACCTCAATATTAATATTGAAACATGTTCAAGAACAAATCAACATTAATATTGAGGTAAGATGTCTAGACTAAAAATAATATAATATATATTCATTGTAGTTTCAAATAAATTGATTTCTACAAATAATTTACATGCAAGGAAAAGAAATGAAATTCTGGCTGCACAGTATTTTTCTCTTAGAGTAAAGTTTGCGTTCTAGTATAATAACAGGTATGAATATAATTAATAAATATTTATTTGTGTATACAACTACTCTGGAGTTATACAATACTTCGTATATACCAGATATGTCAAATAATGCCAAGTCAAAGAGTCATGGAGTACACTTTTGGACCTAGCTTCGTTAATACCCATCTTTTGGTATTTTTTTTAAATCATCATATTTAAGATTCAACTTATCTCTTCCAACTGATGTTTAATTATTTGTTTTTGGAATAACCTTTCATTGAAAGTGGATAATTTATATATATATATATATATATATATAAATAATCAGAGTTTATAAAAATGTCAGATAGTTACAGCGATTTCGGAACAAATATCTGATTTAATTCCTTTCTGACTTTTTGTTTTTCATGATCTTCTGTCTTTTCTATGAGATAACAACAACAAAATTTACAGGTTAAACAAATCATCAATTAAATAGAACGGCGTTTGGTGCAAAAATTTAAAAAAAAATTGTCATATGTGAATATGCTCACCTGGCGACATCCTGGCCACTGAGACTCCCGTACTGGCTGCTACCGCAGCAAATGTATTAGCAACTGCAACCGTTATTACCGCTGCCTGTCCCACATTGTATCTTCTCCTTCCTTTTCCACGTCATTGCTCAAATAAAATATTACTTCCTATTAGTTTTTGTATACGTGGGTAGTTTTAGAACAGTTTAGTGCAACCTAACATGCGTGGATATCTTACTACATCCTATGTGTCGCAAAAAATGAATCAGAATTTTTTAACTATAACATTTATCATATTTAAATACTTTCTTGATATCCAGCAAACTGTATTTACCTAGAGCTGAGCTGTCGTGATATATAAGCACTACATTTACAGATTATAAAATATCGAAAGAATAATAAAGAATAAATACTTAAAAGATAAACTGTACCTATATTATTAATGTAGTTGCAGTCTATTTGTAGTCATCAGTCCGAACGTCCTCCTGTATTATTAATGTAGTTGCAGTCCTGTTGTAGTCATTAGTCCGAACGTCCTCCTGTATTATTAATGTAGTTGCAGTCAAGTTGTAGTCATCAGTCCGAACATCCTCCTATATTATTAATGTAGTTGCAGTCCTGTTGTAGTCATTAGTCCGAACGTCCTCCTGTATTATTAATGGAGTTGCAGTCAAGTTGTAGTTATCAGTCCGAACGTCCTCCTATATTATTAATGTAGTTGCAGTCAAGTTGTAGTCATCAGTCCGAAAGTATTCTTATATTATTAATGTAGTAGCAGTCTAGTTGTAGGATCAATCCAAATGTCACCTTCCGTCGGTCGTCAGTATGTGTTCAAACGGTCGCCGTCACTTTACTCCATACATGCAGTTTCACTGTCGCTGCATCTGCCTTTACAACTGCCGGTGAAACAATAGCCCTGACTGCCGCTTAACTGAGAAATATTGGAAAAGTCATACCAAGGGATTAATTTTAAATGTTACATTTATTGTTAGTCACTCTACAAATATATTATTATTTGTAATTTCAAATAAATAGTTTTCGACAAAAATTTACATGCAAGGAAAGCAAATGAAATTCTGGCTGCACAGTACTTTTTTTCGTAAAATTAAAGTTTGCCTTCTAGTATAATAACATGTATGAATATAATTAATAAATATTTATTTGTGTATTCAACTGCTCTGGTGGTATACAATAATTCGTATATACCAGATATGTCAATTAGACACAATGCCAAGTCAAAGATTCATGGAGTACACTTTTGGTCCTAACATCGTTAATACCCATCTTTTGGTATTTTGTTGAAATCATCATACTTAATTTTCAATTCATCTCTTCAAACTGATGTTTTATAATTTGTTTTTGGAATCAACTTTCATTGAAACTGGGTAAAATATTATATATATAAAATCAGAGTTTATAAAAATGTCAGATAGTTACAACGGTTTCATAACAAATATCTAATGTATTTTTTTTTTCTGACTCTGTTTTTCATGTTATTTTAATCTCCTGTATCTTTTCTATGAAATAATAAGAACAAAATTTACAGGTTAAACAAATTATCAACTAAATAGAACGATGCTACAAAAAATTTAAGGCAAATTGTCACATTTTATATGCTCACCTGGCGACATCCTGACCACTGAGACTCCCGTACTGGCTGCTATTGCAACAAATGTATCAGCATCTGCAACCGTTATTACTGCTGTCAGTCCCGCTTTGTATCATCTCCTTTCTTTTTCCATGTCATTGCTAAAATAAAATATCAGTTCTTATTAATTTTTGTATACATAGGTACTTGTAGAAGATATATCTGCATAATAGCATGCATGATTATCTTTGTATTTCGTATGTGTCACAATAAATATCGAATGTTTTCAACAAAATTTCATCATGTTTTAATTTCGTGCATAATATCCAGCAGACTCTATATAGAAAGTGTTCATATGTCGTGTTTGATAAACATTGACTAATAAAGGGTGTACAATATTTACAGAAATGTTGTTACGGAGGAAGTAACGTCTATTCATTCTTTCATTTAATCTTACTTTGTATTTTTTTCAAATTCTTAGATTAGGCCTATTACAGATTATATCATTAATTTCCAATCTAAAAATTTTTAAATAACATTTAGTTCAGAAAGTAAATCCTTATATGCTATAATACCTCATTTATTATAACCAACATTATTTTACAATTAAATTAAAGTACCAAAATAATATTTTGATAATTTGTAATGTCTAAATATTAGTAATCCAATATTTATCTTATATACTTGTTATAGTGTACTCAACTGGTAGTGGTAGAATTACATATTAGAAACCATTAGAAACTCATTTGTAGATAAACGTCTTAGTTGTGTGCTGCAGGTCTCCCAGAGAAACAAAATTGTCGCACTAGACAGATATGTTGATTTTAATCCGAGATTCTATATTTAATGAGTATTATATGTCTGTGAAATAATATATTTGCTTTAATTAACAATGTTCCAAAATTGTATAACCAATAATATTCCAATCAGAAAAGAAATTGAGAGTGAGAGAGAGAGAGAGAGAGAGAGAGAGAGAGAGAGAGAGAGAGAGAGAGAGAGAGAGAGTTGCCTTACTATATATAATACGATAAAGTATTAAGAATGCCACCAATCAAATAAATTTCCAACAGAGTGCTCGCCAACTCAAGATATAAAAAGGGTTCATTCATTATATTGATGAAATCAAACCACTGCTTCCATCTGTACCAGAAAATCAAATACCACTTTCATCGCCGAATATATATATATATATATATATATATATATAAAATATAGTGTTATATATATATTTTATAGTGTTCTGCACTAGGGCAGGCCTTTTACTGTAATCATAGCATTTTCGTGCTGTGTTTTACAGGTTTACTAGGGATATACAGGTGTGGTTGCTACCCGTTGCTATCCACGCCGGGGATGATGATGATGATAGCCAGATGATAATCGGGGACCATTTGGACCTCAAAGCTTCCTGATATATATTTTATGGGTGAGGAAACCCCTGAAATAAACCTCACACAGGGAGCTAGTCACTACCAGGATCCGAACCCGAGCCCACTGCATGACACGTCATCACGCCACCTCTACACCATAGCGTTGTAGTATATATATATATATATATATATATATATATTGCTCACAATTCTAGGACATTATATATATATATATATATATATAATATTTGCTTGGTTGCGTAATCGGTAGCGCACTACGGTATCTATTCAGAAGTCCGGGTTCAAATCCCGCCCAAGCATTTATTTTTCTTATCATGTTATATATATATATATATATATATATATATATATATACACACATAATATTGCAATTAAATGTTGATATTAAGCAATGAAAGCCTAATATATAATGAAAAGAAAAATCAATGCCTGTAACGGGATTTGAATCCACAATCTCTGGCTCTATTCATTAGTACGTTACTATTCACGCTATAAAGGGATCCCAATACTTTATAAATCTCGTGGCGCTCCGTGGTGCAAGTGGTTAGACGCTCGCCTCTCATTACTGGGGTCCACATTCGAGCCTCGGTCACTCCATGTGGGTGTCGTGGTGGACGAAACGGAGTTTGGGCAGGTTTTTCTTGGGATTTCTCCCGTTTTCCCCTGCTACAATTTTATTTCACCATTTCGCCATACTGATTTCATCAATTCCAGTACGTTCATCTGCCCCTGTGATGATGCGTCAGGAGTGGTCGGCCGGCATCCTTGTTCACAGACCACTATATATAAGGGTTCATCTCATCTCATCCTTCGACCCGACCCTGAGTTGGACACAAGTTGAGGATATTTATTTAAATAAAAAAGCGTCACTGCTATAAAGTAAAAGCATTCTTATTAAAATGCTTTCTTGTTATTGAAGGAAGTTTCCCGCTGCCCCTTAAGATTTGACAAATATATGTAAAAAAGGAAAATTACTATTTTCTCTGAGATGTCTGGATAGCGTGGTCGGTAACGCACTAACATATAGAGTTAGAGGTCTCAGGTTCAAATAAGAAATAATTAAATTGTCATCGATCGAGAATTAGCAGCTATAAGAATGATGTTGCCGAAAGTTCAATATGAAAAGTATCGTTAGAGAAAACTGAAACAATGGCAATAAGTAAAGTTCCTTTAAGATGCAAATTAGAATTAGAAGGAAAATGATTGACCAGGTTATGATAATCAAATATTTGAGTGTGGAAATAACTAGCTGGGGATCGTTACATATCAGGCTAATAAACCAGCGACCGTGTCTGGGTGTATGAATGATGTCAATGGAAAAACACAAGTACGTACATATAAGGACATCAATGAGTGAAACTTGAGTGAAAATTGAGCAAAATATACATTTTGTGTTTTATTTCTCATAAAATTCTCCTAAGCGTCCTGTTCAAGAAAATATATAACTTAGTGATATTTCGCCATTATTAATGCCCGGCGGTCATTTTAAAACTCCCCAGAACTAGTGGCAAAAATGATACCAGTGTATCAAAGATTGACGTCAGGTGTATTATTGGATAGATGTGTAAAAGGAAAAACCCATAAAGCTAATGAGAGTCTCCACCATACAGTTTGGCACAAACGTCCAAAATAAATATATGTTTAAAAAAAATTGGAATTGGGTGTTATAAATCAGTCAGAAGCAAGAACTTTATAGCTTTTTTCTCAAAATGTATTTTTCAAGCACATGCCCATTTAAAAAAAGTTCCTTGCACTGCAGCTTTTCCCTATTATATTGAAGATTTCCATATTTGTTTGTAAGAGCACAAAGAATCAAACTTGCACTGGATTTTAATCATACACTAAATGCTCGTGAGTTGTGATTTTTTATAATGTTATAGATATCTCATTTTCCGCCAACATGAAAAATCAATTAAAAAATTCTTCTACTCAAAAGTATTAACAGCACAGAAAAATCCAATACAATTATAAAAACAGTGAGTGTAGTAAATATCCAGAGCAAAATTGGAACAAAGTAATGAAAACTGCTTTGTAAGAAACTTTTAAAATTAATTAAAGTAAAAAACAGAAAACATATAAATTGAGAACTAATGAAACAAATCACTTGAAATGTACTAAATACGTTATTCATACCGGTTAGCAATTGTGATAAACAATTGAAAGTAATATCTTTATTAATTTCGGAGTTTCTAAATTCACTCATGGTACCAAAGATACCAAAACAAGAATACTTAAAGCACTGATATTTCCAATATTGGCCTATGCCTCCGAAACAAGAGCCGATACTGTTAAAACAAAACAAACATTAGAAACAAATGAAATTAATATTCTAAGGACGTTTGTACGTAAATGAAGGAAAATTCAAATTTTAAATGAAGAAATAAGAAGGCAGCTTAATATTCAGGCAATAGGCGAATGAGTGGAGAAGAGAAAGAGACTTTAATTGAATCAACATACATCTCGCATAACACCAGATAGAATTGTACGCATAGCAGAAATAAGTTACCAGATGGTGGGAGAAGGACATCCGAAAGACAAAAAATAAATGGAGAAACTCTTAATTCTGGATAGAACATGTCACCTACTTAAAACAAAGAGAAAACGACGATGGAGAAGAAGAGTAACACTCCAACGACTACAAGTCACACACAAACAAATAAATGCATTAATAAATAATGCAATCCTCTACTCTGGTTCAACATCAGCAATATAGGCTTGACATATAGACTTATACGTCCCTCACGTTTTCATGTATCAGACATTAAAGCCTTGTAAAGAGACATTCAAAATAACTAGAAAATAATTAAACAGCTATGGTTTCTTTCCCATTGTGGAAACCATGACATTGAAATAAGACACTTTAGCCTAGAAATACACCCAAATTATTCATACAATTACACCAAAATTATCATTCAATACGCTGAAGCTGCAGGTCAATAGAAATTTAAGCCGAGAAATGTACCAACTCTATATAAAGATCAGCATAAACAAAAATGGAAAATATTTCATACAACACCATATTGTACCAACACATTCCAGACAAGAATTAGATACAAGATATAAAATCTGAATCTGCCATTAAATGTAGTCAGAATATCAACACCGACTTAACATCTTCCAATCAAGTTGCGTTTTGTGTTGTGATAGTGTCAGTGTTATAAATTGGGACTATATCAAACTATGCAGTGCTTTGAAAACAGCAAATATAAATCTCATGGTGAATTATATTGGGTAATTCGACAAAAACGACTTTACCCCTAAAGTTAGGGTATTAAATTAAATAAATGTATGGCATTACTGTAATGGTGAATACAGTATTGTATAATAAATGTTGTATGATTTATTTTAACAATATATAGATTACTGTTAATGATAAAATCTGTAATATTAAGAATGGCGTATTTTACCATCTCCTAAATATTGTACGGCTATAATGCATAGATGATTCTTAACTCGAGTGTAATTATACAAAACTACAGTTATGAGTCATTATTAGGGATTCTGCTGTAAGTCTCTATAGGGTTTAGAAATTTGAAATGTTGCTAGAATTGGCGATCTTCTACCAGTTGAGGACTGAGCATTGCACCACATTTTTATCGTGCACTTCGATTGGGATGATCTCCATATATACGAAGAAAACAGATAATTCTTTCTTGAGTGTCCTGCCACTGTTTACTACCAGAATATCGGGAGGTCTTGTACGTTCCATTACCCTTGCTGATCCAGTATACACTAGAACAGAATAATACACAGTTATACACCAATGTTAAAAAAATTATATATCATGAATAATTCACCTGCGTTATAATTCCTGAATTTACGTAACAAATAAATTAAAAATAATGTTTTGGAAATACTTTTCAACAGGTGACAAGAAAAATCTAAGTTCCATCCATACACCATGCGCATGCGACAACTACGAGAAGTGGTTTACATTATGGAAGAAAGAGATGCAGGCAACATAATACACGATATTTAAACTCGCGTTGCCAACCAATCTAAAAGTTAACCTAACACAATTTAACTACTCTACCCTGTGGAAGACCAACCTAAAAGCTAACCTAACCCAATTTAAGTAATCTAACTTGTGAAAGAATCCAACACCCAAAAATAGGCAGTTTTGAAATTCTGAAGTGTATGTGTAATGTTAATTAATGCATACTCTATGTTGGCTGCACTTGAACACATTGTGTTTGTTCTTTGTTGGGTACATAAAAATAAATATCATATCTATGTCTTTACGGTGCGCATGCAGTTCAATATCGTTATATTTAATATACTCAAATGATCGTTAAAAATGTTAAATTCATTGTAAAGGTAATAAATATCTTGAAAAAAGAGTTAGATTGACAGGAGTACTTAAAAAAGTGTTCCCACTTCAATTCAGTGAACAACTTAAAAAAAACAAATACATAAATCTGGTGATGCAACTCATTGCTACGAGCGATCAGGTAATAACACATAACAATATTTCTCAATAACAAGACATCTTAGAAATTAACGGATCAAAATCAAACTTAAAAAAATAACATGTATTATGCTATAGAGAAAAAGGAGAAATATCAGATTAGTGTGAGTAATTTTAGTTATTTTTTAAAATAAATCCCCTTGTGTTTATATGTGAATCGAAACTAAGCCTATTATGAGTAAATTGTGAGTGGAACGGAGTTCGTATAACGAGAAAGCCATCTTGACATAGTTAATTAAAATTAACGAAGGATTCTAGCAAGCTATTGTTAATATTTTTAAAACAATAAATTAATTAATTTAATAGCTCCAAATAACTCGAGACTATTCTTATCAAAAATATGTGTACGAGATTATCTAACTAACTTACTGACAGTGTCTAAGCGCTGGGTTATCATAGGCCACGCAAACTCATGCTGTACGTAGGTATCCGTAATAATGTTTTTTTATTCGTCCTCTTATAATGTACCTCCTTCAAATCATGTTTAATTTTAATCTCGCACATCATTCATGGCCTACTAACTAAGATACTCGTATTTAATTTTTATTTTTCTACAGGGTGTTTCTGTGTCCCTCTTTAATTCCATATCTGTGCTACAAGTTACATACATTGCAGTTTACGAGATTTAACTTACTATTACATCTGACTTTCTGTAATGATATTGTAATTCAAATGATATTTAGTCTTTATGGCTAGTGTGTAGTATTTTTATAATATTACATTTTTCTAGGAGCGTAATCTATAGGGGAAAATATTTAGTTATGGCAGGGTAAGAACGCCGTTTGACTGGAGAAGAAGCTGCACGTATATTGGGAGCAGACAAATAGTGTAGTTGCGAGGAACTTCCATATCTTGAAGAGTTGGTGAGTGAGGATGAGAATGGTACTGAGACAGAGGAGGAGTTGAAGATGAATTTGATAAAGATTCAGATGCGGACTATGAGATTATATTAAATCCTTACAGAAAAGTTAATTATTGCAAAAATGGAAGTAAGTGGTTCACTAAGTTTTCTCATGCCCAGACAAATAGGCCATTTCTGTAAAATAAGTAATTCAATTTCCTGGGGCAAAAGGGGTACCTAGAGAAAAAACCAATGAAAAAGTTATTTGGCTTTAATTTTTCCCTGTGGATAAAATTGTAACACACACAAATAAAGAAATAGAGACATAAAAAAACGCTTCAAGTATGGTAAACATTGCCTAACTCTAACAAAGCTGAAATACAGCATTGATTCGTTTGATATATTTAGCTGATGCTCTCATATAATGAAAGGAAGGGAAGAATTGATCAGTCTGATCAGCTCTCTCATTCAAAGACTGCAGCTACGAAAAGTGGGATATGGTCCTTACGAGTTTTCTATGGGATGTTGGATGCAGTAGCAATAAATTCATATGTAATAGTTAATAATAGTAATAATAATAATAATAATAATAATAATATTAATGTTTTATTTATTCTGGCAGAGTTAAGGCCATAAGGCCTTCTATTCCACTCAACCAGCACAAATACAAATAAATATTTGACAAATATAGATATAAACTATACTAATTATATCAGTTAAATATACATTAAATGTAGCAATGTAAATTTCATGCACAAACAATATTTTATACGATAATAATAATACGATAATAATATAATAATAATAATATAATAATAATAATAATATAATGATAATAATATAATAATGGTGATAATAATGTAATAATAATATAATATAATAATAGTATAAATATGATAAAATTATATGAGAAACACAAATTAATATATAGGCCCTATACCTAACACTGGGTAATGATGAAGCCGAGGTTAGAGCTAATATAAATTTAGAGTTCTTTTAAAAGTTGCTAATGTCCGGCAGCCCCTTATTTCGATTTAATTCTAAAAAGAGTAAATTTACTAAGCGCTTTAACTTCCTGAAAAATATTGCTCTGGAACTACGTGAAGAACATAAGAGGCTCAGAATGGTGAACCAAGAGACTTCTACGGCAACTAAGGAGCAACATTTGTCATGTAGCCTACTCGGTTGTGAAGTGGAGCAACACAAATCAGAGAATCAGCTGGACGACGACCAGGACGATGCGCATTCTGTTTTCAAACACCAACGACCGGAAAGGTGTAACATGTTGCTATTCCTGCTCAAAACGTCTGTGTGCAGGACACATAAATTGTGTTTGTGTTGATTGCAAGCAGTAAGACATGAATTAAATGATGAACAAAAATGTGTCATATCAAAAGTGAGAAAAAATTGTATTTTGTTAATAGCACAACTGAGTGAAAAATAATGTTTGAAGTTAATTTGTTTTTTGTTCTGTGACTAAATAGACTAATGCATGTGTTATTTATTTGTTGCCACATACATAGTGTGAAAAAGTAAGCAACAATCTGTAAAAAATTAAATAGAAAATCATCAATATCGAAACAAATAAAAAAAAATGTTCTTAATTACAGAGCCCTATAAATCATATCGTTTCACAATGAAATTAATTTTAACTTAATGCATAAGTAAACAGGTCGTTTGTTTATGTCAAGTTAAATAAAAACAATTCAATACCGGTATGTAAAATAATTATTTAATAGAGGGTGAAGGGTGACCCAATATTGTGGTTCTCGCTCCAATATGTGAATACTTTGTGGTTGTAGGGTTAAGCATCCCTTGATCTTGTATATTTGATGGGTTATTCTACAGGTTTTGACATATTTAAGCCGTGGTTTAAGTGGTTAGAATGTTTGGAATTGACTGGAAAAAAAAAATAGTTAGCATTTCTACAAATGATGCTATGTCGATAATAGGTTATGCGAATGTATTTTCATGGAAAATAAAGGGGTTTGTGCATGAAAATGGTACAAAGCCTACAAGTGACTTATTCATTCATTTGTTTATTCATCGATAACATCTGTGTGCAAAATTCGGAAGCTTGACAACGTTATATTGTTAATTTGAGAGTAATAAACTACACAAGATCACATATACTGTGGTATAGACAATTTCATGCATTTCTGAAAGTCATTGACGATATGCTTCGAAGATATTTTCCTACTGTGTACCGATGTAGCTAGCTTTCTAACTAACTAACTAACTCACTTGCACTATGGAACCTGTAGATTCACGGCTGCGTGGACATAAACTCTCCATACACCTGGGTCCTGAGCTAATATTTTCCAATCATTTCCTGTATAAACTATTTCTTCAAATCAAGGTTAATATTTTTCCCACTCCATTTTTGGTCTACAAACTGCCATTTCCCTCTGTTTTTCCTACAATAAGCTTCCATGCTCTTCTTTCATTCCCAAACCGTGCCACATGTCTTGCCCATCGCAGACTACGAGATTTAACTGTTATATTATATCTGGTTTCCTATAAAGATCATGTAGCTCACTGTTATTATGTAGTATTCTCACTTCGCCTGTCTATTCATCTCTCTTTGGTCCACATTTTTTTCTAAGAACTTTTTCTCAAATACTCGTAATCTTTTCTTCTCTCTTGAAGTAGGAGCCCACGTTTCACAATCATATAATAGAATTGGGTGAATAAAGTTTTGTATATTTTCAATTTAACATAAAAAGAACATAAATTATTTGAATGTCATGAGCTATAATAATCAATACATATATGATCTAGTGTTTGCAGTTATATACATAATACTAGTTCATATGTGTGCATCTTGTTATTTTTTTAAATATGTTCTACAGCAATTTTCATATTATTTTACAAAACGAGATACTGTTTGTATATGTATACTTTATGTATGAGTGTAGATGTGTATTATTGTCTGTACTGTAGACGTAGACGTAGACGTACATATATTCATTGTTTTAATGTCCTCTTTTATGTAAGAGTGTATATTTGTAGACACTTATGTATTGTGTGTATGTTCATTTTTATTTTATTCATGGAAAAATAATTAGCACGTGCGATCAAGCAGCCCGTGTCCAATATAAATAAATAGAATATTACAATGCGAGGTTGGGATCTGGTTTTTACAGAATCGAGGAAAATGTTTCACAACCGTGCGTTGTACATTATTATTTGCGCGATTATGTTTCCAAAATAATAAATAATAGTAAAATAATAGCATATTTGTTGGAAATATTTGCGTTCTAGATAAACAAATGACTAATGTTAACAGTGTGTGCTATGATTATTAGTTGAAACAACAGGAGGCCGTAAGACCAATTTAGTGATAGAATGGCGGCAAGTACGTATTTGTTGTTTAATATTGCTTCAAATAAACTTCAGTTCATATAAAATGCAGTGATTTGTTTCGTATAATGTATGTTAACACTACCTTTTGGATATTTTTTGTATATACATTGTATGTAGTATACATAGAGGGCAGTGGTTTTACTTCCCACACGAGTGTTTGTAATTTGTAATACTACAGTATAGTTATTTAGGTTGGCAATCCCGAAAAAGGAAGTTGAACTTTCAATCATGGCCGCCATTGCTGTATGTATGACAAAACGCACTCTCGCGCAAAAATATATTTAATTTAATTCGAAAGTCAATAAATTCCATTACTGCTAATATATTTTTTGTCTAGTGCCACCAGGTTATCTTTTATGACATTTCTGGTTTCTTCCCATGGCAATATCGAAATTGTAATCTATTTCTTAGGTTGGTGCATCTGGAAGGCGGGATTAGCTTACCCCGATGATATGTTGGGGGGGGGATAAAAGATAATGAAGCGTCAGGTGAGTTCTTAACCTAAATTTAGACCATGGGCAACAAGAAGGATAATTTCCTGTAAGGAAAAATTCTTATGGTTTGACCGGGAATCTAACTCGGGACCTCATGAACTGTACTCAGAACGTTGACCACTAGCCCATGAGGCTTCTTCTACTTAAATATTACAATAAATTATGTGTTATCTGCTAATAGACTTTAAATAATAAGTAACCATAAAATATTTGTTTCCACTGATGCTATTGTAAGTTTACATTTTGTTGTAGTGTCATTGTGATATTATGTGTGACTAGAATTTACCATCCAAGGAAAGAAAATTAATAACTTATCTCCCTACTTACCTAGATACGATGACGGGCTGGAAATATAGCAAACAACGAATTTTCACAAATATTGATACCATTTTTAAAAATAAATTCTTTGAATAACTTGTATGCAAATTCATATATTTTCTTTTGCAACTATTTTATATGATGTAAAGAACTTCTGTCGCATAGCAACAAACAACACTATGACAAACAATAGAACTGTGAATTAATAGGTCAATCCATTATAAATTATTAGAAACTTTAAAATAGGCCTAGGCCAGATCGTAAATAAGTACACCGCTGTGGTCTCGACGTAGCGTGCTGCCTTGTCACGCAGCGGGCCCGGGTTCGATTGCCGGTCGGCACAGGCTCCTAGGTGAGGTTTTTTCGCGGTTTTTCCTCACCTGTAAGACAAATGTCAGGAAGCGCAGGGCCCAACGATCCCCGAAAATCATACGGCCATCATCATCATCATCATCATTATCATCATCCTTCACCGGTGTGGAAAGTAACGGGAAGCTACCACACCTATAATTCCCTTAGTAAAGCTGCAAAGCATAGCATGGAAATGCTGTAAATGCAGTGAAAGACCTGGCTTCTGGCCGAATTACTATGGATATATATATATATATATATATATATAAAGAATAGGCGAGTGGAGAAAAATATGATATGGAATTTTTTGGGGTAAGGACTTGACCATCTCGATCCCAATTTTTGCCTCTCGTAAATATTCAGCCAAACAATTTGAAATATGATTTAAAAAATGTCGTTTCAACTATAAGACAGAATTAATAATGTCCTTGACTGTTAGTAACGCCGTTACCTCTCTTATAGCATAAATAACCATAAAGTGACAAGGTATTTCGTTTAGTCAGTAATCTCATCAAGTGATTTACGTGGAATGTACAATATCATATAATAATTTGATAACACTGGTCAACATGATTTTTGTCTCATGAGTACCAATAGTTGTACTTAATGCAGTTTGGTATCGTGTTTTCAAATATGTATTCGGAATTTCTCCATCACCTACAGTTTCTTTTTTTCTCAATTTCAATTAATGGATTTAAATAAATATTTTTTTAATAAACCTAGATTTCTTCCCAGAATATCTTGGCGCAGTGAGCGATCAGCACGGGGAACACTTTCATCAGGAGATATCAAGGCAAATGGAATCCTAATGTGCTGACCGATTATTGTTGGACCATCAAGAGGGATGCTCCACAGGCGAAATATAGCAGAAAGTAATTTCTTACTTACTAGGTGAATCCGAATGTTCGAATATTGTGTAGTTACGAATGTAGAATATATTAAAGTGTTTGAAATTAAATAAATCCTGTCTCTCAGAAATCTTGCGTGAAGGAGAAAAACCAATATCATATTTGAATTCATGAGAAAGAATTCTATCAGAATCGCAAATTTTTCTTTCCGAGACAAAAAAATAAATAGAATTTAATTATAACAGCCCTATAGTAGTTGAGTTTATCATTCCGTTCCTGATTGTAGCTCATATATTTAACTATTCAGATAAATCAATAGGCCTAATATTGTAGTACTGTTGAACAACATTTTTGTATTACATTTTGTATTTTGTTCTGCTATTTAAACATTTTATCCACACCCGCTATTATAATGGTGGTATATTCTGTCATTTTGAATGATTCATTACTTAACTAACCTAACAGTAATTTTCTTGTTTTGACAATCCTCTCAGAATAAATTATTAGTTTCAATTGCTGCTAGACATTTATTAGAATTACGTCACAATATTATATAGAACAACTGGAGAACTATATATGTAGAAAAAAGATAAAGAAGTTTATGCAGTTGACATGAAAAAGGCCTTTGACAGAGCGATTGGAATAAACTAATAGTCTTGAAGAAAATTGGCGTGGAAACAGAGTAGGCTCATAAGTAATCTTTATTTGAAACAGCGATTAAAAGTGAAGATGCAGAAGAATAGGCTAGTCAGAGGGAAGAAAACTCGAAAGGGGATACAGCAAGGATTCCCACAATCACCTGCTCTTTTCAACATCTACCTAGAAAACCTAATGAAGAACTGCATAAGGAATGCGGGAGGCGTAAATATGGGAGGAAGAAGAATTAAATGCATAAGTTTTGCTGATGATATGGCTTCGCTAGCAGAAGATGCAATGGCGCTGAGGTACATGCTGATGGAGCTAAATGACACATGCGAGGATTATGGGATGAAGATAAATATAAACAAGATGAAGGCTATGATTATAGGAAGGAAACCAAGGAATATAGACAATAGGATTAAAGATGACGCCATTAAGCAAGTGGAGGTTCTCTTTTTCATTGATTCGGTCTTTATTATCTGTGGTTTAACAAAATTTAACATAATAATCGACAATTTATGTAATTTTATTATATGATCACAAAAAACGACGACGTTATACAAGGATAATAAAAAAAAATCACATCTTGAAAAGATAGCACAGCACAGTGAATTGGAGTTCAAAGTGAAAACCAGTACTTATTCACCACTGCGTTTTTAATTGATGTGAAGCGATTAACTTCCTTGCAACATAAACATTCGATATTCAAATAAATATAATCAAACCTTCAAACATATGAAAATATTGAATGCATTTAAGTTTGTTTTTTCTTAATATAGCAAAGTGGAAAATGTGGATTTAGATGACATAAGTCTACAACAGATCAGATTATTAATATAATCCATATTTTAGAAAAGAAATGGGAATATAATGGCTCTATACATCAACTATATGTATACTTCAAAAAGGCATACGATTCTGTTAACAGAGAGAAGTAATATAGTATTCTTCTGGATTTCGGAATTCCTAAAAAGTTAATTAGAGTTATACAAATGTGCCTAAATGGCACAAAGAGTAGGCAAAGAATTTTTGGATACTTTTGAAATTCACAATGGGTTAAAGCAAGGAGATGCACTATTTCCTCTACTCTTCCATTTTGTATTAGAACATGCCATTAAATCTTTGGAGTATGAGGAAGGCAAGAACTCAATAGCATTAATAGGCTGTTAGTTTATGCTCATGATGTAGTATTGTTGAGCGATAGCGAGGAAATACTAAAGACTAACACGCACACTCTATTGAGGAACACTAAGAAATTGGGACTGGAAGTAATCATCAATAAAACCAAATATATATTCACACATAGAGTGCGCTATATAATGGCAATGGGCAACTAATAACATGTGAGGGAATTTGTGGGACTATTGTCGTCCCAACACCTTTCATAAAACGTAAAACTGAAAGTGTATAAAACTGTTATTCTCCAGTTATATTTTATGGATCCGAAACATGGACTCTTACTTTAAGGGAGGAAAGAAGATTACGAGCATTAGAGAATAAAGTACTTAGGAAAATTTTTGGGCCAAACGAGATGAACAGACAGGTGAATGGAGAAGACTATTTAACAGTGAACTACATGGTCTTTATAGGAAACCAGACATAATAAGAACAGTTAAGTGTCGTAGACTGCGATGGGCAGACTTGTGTACATATGGAAGATGAACGAGGTGCATGGAAGCTTCTTATAGAAAAACCAGAGGCAAAACGCCCAGTTAGTACGCCAAGAATGAGGTGAGAGAATAACATTATCCATGATTTGAGGGACGTAGATTATACAAGGATGATTGGAAAACATTAGCTCAGGATAGGAATGTATGGAGAGTTTATGTCCGCGCGGACATGAACCTATTGATTCGATAGAATTAGTTTGTTAATTACAGTGAATTGGAAATAGGAATAATTGCGCATTCTTTTTTTGCTTATACCTCCTTTAAGATTTTTTAAATACTCTACCTTTCCTGTCCTTTTTTTAATAATGTTTTCCTTCAAATCCCGGATTTTATTTAAAATATATTTTCCATCACATTAATAGAATCCGTGGACCACTACATGGAAAGCAAATCCCTCATTAAAAGAAATTACAGAACAAATCGATATGCAAAATTATTCTCCGAACATAGTTTTTACCATAGTTTTTTATGATTATTTTCAAACAATTTGATTCTAATAGTTTTTTCTTAAGACTTCATAATAATGTTGGCTAGCATTAATATTATACTTAGGAAAACAATAAAAGTAGGGAAATGTTGGAGCCTATTAAGAGAAGAGATTATTAATTTGAGATTCATCAATTAAGACGTCATCTAAATTAACAATAAGTTAAACTTTTACAGTTTTTCTCGCTTGCAAATTATTTTTATATATTTTGGAAAATATTTCTCGTACTTGAGTGTGTGATAACAGATCGAAAATGAAATGAAAATATACGAAGTGATCTAATTATATTATCATCATCATCATCTGCATTCATGGATTAGGTCTGTTGACCCGTTCCGACTTCAGCTCATCTCTTTCTAGGTCTGCCCACATCTCGGGTGCCTTTAGGTTTGTATTTTGTTATTTGTTTTGGATATCTATCTTCATTCATTCTGTCTATGCGTTGCTTCCATTTTTGTCTATATGTATCTATTTTATGAGTTGTTGCAAATATTTCAAGTTCCTGTCTTATTTCTGTGTTCTTGATTCTGTTTTCTTTAGTGCACCCTTTAACAGATCTCAAAAATTTCATTTCTGCCGCCGTTATCCTACTTACATCTTGTTTTTATGTATCCAGGCTTCTGATCCATAGAGCAGTACCGGTACTACCAACGTTTAATAAAATTTCATTTGGGTCTCTCTTGTTGTTTTATTATTTAATGATTGTTTTATCTTACCACATATACCCTGGAATTTTGCTATTTTATTCGTTATATCATTATCATGATTAAATGAAATGTCACATCCTAGATAATTGAGATGTTTCACCTGTTCTATGATTTTGTTTCCTATTACTATTTTGGATCTGATTTGATTTTTCCCTTGGAATGTCATTACCTTAGTTTTTTCTATGGATATTTTGAGATTATATTGTTCACATATATTATGTAGTTTAAAAATATTCCTTTGAAGTTCGTCTTCCGTGATCTAATTATATTCAACTATTAAATAGAATTGCACAATACAGAGGTGAAAGGATGGACTACGTCAACAGAATGGATAACAATAGAATTAGGAACACATTCCTCATTATAGACGACTCGGACGAATAAATGTAGGGAGACCCAGTAAATATCGATACACCAATTCTAGCATCAGATCGGAGCAGACGTTAAGTTCTAATCCTTGATTCTCATGATGATGGTGACTTGACAATGTGGCAAGTGAGACACATTACTAATCTCTCAGTGTGAACAATTAGTTAAGACAAATTTTAGAGAAGAAACGGGAATATAATTGCACTGTACATCAAGTATATGTACACTTCAAAAATGCATACGGTTCAGTTAAGATGGAGTAGTTTTATAGTATCCTTCAGGAATTCGTAATTCTTAAAAAGTTAGACTTACACAAATGTGTCTAAATGGCATAAACAGTAGGTTGCGTGTAGACAAACAGTTTTTCTGATACATTTGAAATTCACAATGGGTTAAATAAGAAGATGCACTACTACTCAATTTTGTATTAGAGCATGCCTTTAAATCTTTGGAGAATGAAGGAGGCCTACAACTCAATTGCATTAACCCAATCGCCTCAAAACATGTGGTGGACTCGCCGGCAGTTAAATTACCTTCAACTCGCTTAACTCTGCTATTATATAATTTGCAATATTTTATACATCCCTTGGCAGGGTAATCGTTTGTTAACATTTATGAATACTAAAGGAATGTGCCTTTGCCATCACCTTTAATGTGACCTCAATTACCGTTATATGTTGTTAGTTTTGAATATCTGAAAATATATAATGTAATTTCTTCTTCTTCTTAAACTTAATTTGTAGGATTTTCATCCTGTTTATTTCCAAAATCACTCCTCGGAGGAAGACGTATTGGATGTGCATTCACTGTCTATCCATCTCTTGGCTGGTCTTCCTCTTGTTCTTCTCCCGTCCATTGGTCTATCTTCTTTAGCTCTTTTTGCAAATCGGTTTTCTTCCATTCTTTCTATATGACCCTTCCAATATTTTCGTCCATCTATAATAAATTTGGTTATGTATTGAATATGGCATTTGTCCTTAATTTCTGTGTTGTGTATTATAATTTACTGTAACTTAAATCCGGTTTCTAGGAAAATGCATTGAGCATTTAAACCTGAAGCGAATGGGTTAATAGGTTGTTAGATTATGCTGATGATGTAGTATTATTGAGCGATAACGAGGTGATACCAAGGGCCAACTATTGAGTAACACTAATACATTTGGACTGGAAGTAAATATCAATAAAAGAAAATATGTGTTCACACATAGAAATGAATTATATAATGAAAATGGACAACTACTGACAAATGAGAGAAATTTTGAAGAAGTGACTGATTTCAAATGTCTGGGAACAATAATTACAAATAGGAATGAGATGCATAAAGGAATTAAACAAAAGCTCAATTCACGAAATGCATGCTATTATGCATCTCAGGGACTCCTGTCGTACCACCTTCCTTAAAAATACTGAAAGTACATAAAACTGTTATTCTACCAGTTATATTAAATGGATGCGAAACATGGACTCTTACTTTAAGGGAGGAAAGAAGAGTACGAGTATTTGAGAGTAATACTCCTTTCAAAAAACGTTAAGCTGAAAATATATGAAACTATTGTTCTACCAGTTATATTATATGGGTGCGAAACATGGACTCTTACTTTAAGGGAAGAAAGGAGATTACAAGTATTTGAGAATAAAGTTCTTAGGAAAATTTTTGGACCAAAGAGAGATGAACAGACAGGTGAATGGAGAAGACTACATAACAATGAACTACATGGTCTTTATAGGAAGCCAGATATAATAAGAACAGTTAAGTCCCGTAGACTGCGATGGGCAGGACATGTTGCGCGTATGGGGAATGAAAGACGTGCATGGAAACTTCTTGTAGGAAAGCCAGAGGGAAAACGCCCAGTTGGTAGACCAAGAATGAGGTGGGAGAACAACATTAACTATGATTTGAGGGAAGTAGATTATACAGGGAATGATTGGAAAGCATTAGCTCAGGATAGGGATGTATGGAGAGCTTATGTCCGTGCGGCCATGAACCTACGGGTTCGATAGTGCCAGTGAGTAAGTAAGTAAGTAAGTAAGTAAGTAAGTAAGTAAGTAAGTAAGTAAGTAAATGTTCTTAGGACATTTTTTAGGCCAAAAAGAGATGAATAGACAAGTGAATGGAGAAAACTACATAATTGTGTATTACATGATATGTTTAGGAAGCTAGATATAATAAGAACAGTTACGTCTCGTAGACTGCGTTGGGCAGGGCATGTGGTACGTATCCGAGATGAAATAGGTGCATGGAAGCTTGTTGTAGGAACACCAGAGGGGAAACGCCCAGTTGGTAGACCAAGAATGAGGTGAAAGAACAACATTATCCATGATTTGAGAGAAGTAGATTATACAGGGGATGATTGGAAAACATTAGCTCAGGACATGGATGTATGGAGAGCTTATGTCCGCGCGGCCATGAACCTATGGGTTTGATAGAACCTGTGAGTTAGTTAGTTAGTTAGTTACAGCAAAATGGAATTAGGAATAATTGCGGATTTCGTTTTCCTTATACCTCCTTTTAAAATTTTTAATACTTTACCTTTTTCGTCCTTTTTTAAAAATATGTTTTCCTTCAAAACCCGGATTTTTTTACAATATATCTTCCTTTCCATTAATACAATCCGTGCACCACTGCACGGAAAACTAATCCCTAATTACAAAGATTTACAGAACAAATCGATATGCAAAATTATTCTCCGAACATAGTTGTTACCATAGTTTTTTATAATTATTATCAAACAATTTGTTTCTATAGTTTTTAATACATCATAATAAACCTGGCTAGCATTAATATTAGACTTAGGAAAACAATAAATGCAGGGAAATGTTTGAGCCTATAAGGAGAAAAGTTTATTAATTAGAGATTCATCATTTAAAACGACATCCACATTTATAATAAGTTAAACTTATACAATCTTTCTCGCTCCCAAATCTAATTTTTAATATCTATTGGAAAATATTTCTCATACTTGACAGTGTGATAACAGAAGTGATGAAGATGAAGTAAAACTTTGAAAAACTTCACAGGAATAAGATACATGGAATAAAGAAATATTAAGGAAGACAGAGAGTAAAACTACGAAAAAAAAAATATATATGCATTTCATAATAAAATATAGCCTCAAAGGTGTAATTTAAAATAGTAAACAAATGAATTTAATAAGGATAGTGTGATAACAGATCGAAAACGAAATTAAAATATACGAAGTGAACTAATTATATTCAAACTATTAAACAGATTTACACAATACAGAGATGAATGGATGGACCACAACAGCAGAATGGATTCCTCTAGAATTCCGAAACAGATTCTTCATTACAAATAACTCGGAAGAATAAATGTAGGAAGACCCAGTAAACGATGGACAGACCAGTTCTAGCATAAAATCGGAACAGATCTTAAGGTCTAATCCTTCATGTTGATGATGATGCTGATGACTTGACAATGAGGAAAGTGAGAGAGATTGCAGATCTCTCAGTGTGAACATTCCCTTCCATATGGAATTATATCTTGTGTTATACATTTCTACATGTACTTGACTTTTTATTAGCGGCTCTTTGGAGCAAGTGATTACACAGTGCACTCCATTCCTGCGTCCCGAATTGACGTCTCAGTCAATCCAAATATGCTTCGTGGTGGTCAAATAGGAGCCAGTGTAGATTTCTCTCGAGGCATCTCCCTTTTACCTCTGCCGAAAATAGAATAATACATTTCTCTACACTTAAACAGTTGATTTCACCTGCCCCTGTGATGGTGCGTCATGCCTGGTCAGCCGGCAACCTAGTACATCACAGATCTTCAATCCCTCGATCTGGCATTTTGCCGATCACGAGTAGAGATTACTTCCTTGATGTTGTGTAATTAAGTGAGCATGTTATCTTTATCATGTTTCTTCAATGTATTGAGATACATTGCAAATATAATCATACTGCAAGAAATATTACTTTTCAGAGACTTAATTACTTACTCGCTGACACTATCGAACCCGTAATTTCATGGCCTCGCGGACATAAGCTCTCCATACATCCCTGTCCTAAGCTAATGCTTTCCAATCATTCTCTATATATTCTACTTCCCTCAAATCATAGTTAATGTTATTCTCCCACCTCATTCTTTCTCTACCAACTGGGCGTTTACCCTCTGGTTTTCCTACATGAAGCTTCCATGCACCTCTTTGATTCCCCATTCGTGCTACATGTACTGCCCATCGCAGTCTACGAAACTTAACTGTTCTTATTATATCTGATTTGCTACAAAGACCATGTAGTTCCTGTTATGTAAGTCTTCTCCATTCACCTGTCTGTTCATCTCTCTTAGGTCCAAATTTTCCCTAAGAACTTTATTTTCAAATACTCGTAATCTTCTTTCTTCCCTTAAAATAAGAGTCCCTGGCATCCATATAATATAACTGGTAGAATAATAGTTTTATATATTTTTAGTGTAACGTTTGTTTGAAAGGAATTGGGACGTGAAGAGTCTCTGTAATGCATAATAACACGCATTTACAGAATTGAGCCTATGTTTAATCTCTTTGTGTATCTCATTCCTAGTTGTGATTATTGTTCCACAAAATTTCCCTCATTTCTCATTAGCTGTCAATTTCCATTATATAATGTATTTCTGTGTGTGACCATATATTTAGTTTTATTGATATTTACTTCCAGTCCCAATTTCTTAATCTTACTCAATAGAGTGTGCGCGTTGGCCTTTAGTATATCTTCGCTATCGCCTAATAATGCTACATCATCAGCATAACAATCAACAACAATGTGTTTCTAAAAAAGTAATGCACCACAAGATAATTACCAGCAATAAACTTAAGTACATCTCAGCTGCTGATGGAATGAGGTTTGAAAAATTTCCAGTTGGAATCGAGAAAATCGGCAACAGAACATCTATATTACGACAGTTTCAATTTTTTAAAAATTATAAATACTATTTTAGTATTTTATAACTAGTAAGAATATAATATAATTTCCAAAAAATTATAAGAGAAAATCTGTTTACAATTCAAAACTTTTCCTTTTCGATTTTGTTTTCGTAAGAGAAACACAAAGTAGTGAAGCCGTAGATGGGTAGATCTATTTCTTTTTTCATTTATGGAACAGAAGGCTTTTCTGTTACTATATGATCGTTCTAAAAGAATCTCCAATCAGAAGCTTCATCATTTTATGCTATTATGCTATTAATATAGATTAATTTAATGACTTTTACATAAATACAGGATGGACCGCTCGAATGGACCTAATTTCAATTGCTTGTTACTGGCAAACGGTTGAAGATAGAAACTTAAAACAACGTTCATAGTACAGAAAAACTCACCAAGTTTCGAATCCTGTCGGTAGATGGCACAAAGATACGTTTCTCGTTCTTAGATTTAATTGTTTGTGAAAATGGCGACTCCGCAGATGAAAGCGCAAGCTGTTTTGTGGTATGCGGAGTTTAAATCAATCATTAGAGTTCAAAGGGAGTTCCGGCGTGTGTTTAACCGTGATGCTCCAACTGCTAGAAGCATAAAGAAGTGGCGTGATACATTATTAGCTACAGGATCTGTGTTGAAGAAGCATGGTGGTGGTCGCAGAGCATCCGATGAAATGGTAGCAAATGTTCAAGCCGCATTTGAGCGAAGCCCCCGGAAGTCATTAAGAAGAGCTTCGCGGGAACTTCAAATACCAAAATCGACATTACAACGGATTGTCCACAAACGCCTCAAACTGCACGCATATAAAGTGCAGTTAGTGCAACGTCTGGAGCCGAATGACATGCCGAAACGAGTGGAATTCGCCAATACGATGCTGGACCGTCTCGGCGCTGATCCTGACTTCATGACCAAGATTTTCTTCTCGGACGAAGCCACTTTCCATTTGTCAGGCAAGGTAAACCGGCATAATGTGCGGATCTGGGGATCGGAGAATCCTCACGCTATTCAAGAGCATGTTCGTGATAGTCCGAAGATGAATGTTTGGTGCAGTTTGTCACATAATAAGGTCATTGGACCGTTTTTCTTCGCCGAGAAAACTGTTCGTGGTACCACATATCTTGACATGCTGGAGCAGTTCTTCTTTCCACAAATTGAACAACTGCAGCCTAACATCGTTTTCCAGCAAGATGGTGCTCCTCCCCACTGGTCCAATGAAGTTCGTACGACTTTGGACAACATTTTCCCTGGCCGTTGGATTGGTAGGGGAGGACCAATCGCGTGGCCCCCGAGATCTCCCGATTTAACACCACTGGATTTCTTTCTCTGGGGCTATGTCAAAGATAAAGTTTACACCACCCCAATCAAAGACCTTCGTGATCTTCGTGAGCGCATCATAGAGGCTATTGAGAACATTCCAGAAGACATACTCCAACGTACTTGGCAAGAAATTGTTCATCGCTTTGATATCGTCACAGTGACTGCTGGGGCTCATATAGAGATGTGGTGATCTGGATATCAAAACTTGGTGAGTTTTTCTGTAATATGAACGTTGTTTTAAGTTTCTATCTTCAACCGTTTGCCAGTAACAAGCAATTGAAATTAGGTCCATTCGAGCGGTCCACCCTGTATATTTCCCTCAGTCATAAACCACTACAGTTTTATTAAACCAATAATTTATATTATAATCGTAAGCTATAAGCTATTATATATATTATAATATAAGTTACTGGTTTAATAAAATTGTAGTGGTTTATGACTGAGGGAAATATATTTATGTCAAAGTCATTAAATTAATCTATATTAATAGCATAAAATTATATAACAAAATATTATACCGCAGATATTTTATTATTTCTTACTTATTTAAATAACCCACAAGTAAAGAACAACGTCTCAACGCGTTAAATCTAAATTTGCTCAGTGCTTAACAAGGGCTCGTAACTTATATGTTTGATGTTTTCATATCCATTTTTATTTTATTCTTCGTTGAAAAAAATAGTCTTTATTGCAGACAGGTAGTCCTCCAGAATGGAATATATATATAGTAATTTTCACATTTTGTAGCGATTTTTGTGCCTGTAAGAGTCATTTATCAATGGATAGAAGTCGAACACTTCATCCTAGATATTTTCATTTTTAGTAAATATATTTTTAGAAATTGGCACAATATAAAATTATATATATATATGTTATATTGTACATTTTCACGGATATATGTATAATTAACAACATTTTCATGGGGTTTCCGCGTCATGGATTCAAGGTTGGCCTTGATAATGGCATGTGATATCATGTCGAAACGTCGGAATCAGTGGCCAGAGGTCAACTTTGATTCAGTGATACGGAAAATCCAAGAAAACGTTCTTAATAGTTTACACACGCACACACACACACACACACAAACACACATGTATGTGTGTGTATGTGTGTGTAAAGTATAGCAGTACGTTGGTTATTAAGGAAAATCAAATTGTGAACCATCTCAATTACAAAGGATAGTGGGATTCATTAAATGAAGCATACCAGGAAAGAACAAGGTAAGTAAGTCACTTTTTGTCAAATTGGAGTTTGAGGTGTCGTTATATTCTCCATTAATAACACTCTCCTTCATAAGTGTGAAACAGTAAAAGAAACAGTTTAATCACGGTTTATTACTTTCAAAGCTTGGCATACAGGTTAAAAAGTAGGTGAGTTGTATAATTGAAAGCCCATTTTTTAGGTTTCATGGAAAAGTGACTTTCCATTCTTTTTTTTTTCTTTATACCCTTCAAATCAACAGTATTGTTATCTTCAAAATACTCCAATTCATTATTTTTCGATTGCTCAATCATTTCTTCCAATATAAATACATATAACTGTATTATGGTTATAATAATAAATACATTCTTAGTATAGGTTTCAACATAATGTAAGTTACTTGTTCAAAAGAATGAAATATTATGCAGTGCAATGTGAAACGCAACATTAGAAGAGCTTCTAAAGCTTTTCTGATTTAACGTGCTATTTCCAGAAAAGATAAAAGCCATCCTACTGTACCGTCAATACTCATTTCGTCAGATATTCCCCTTCGTGCGCTCGCCTTTCTCTTTGCGTCAGGTCTTCAATAATTTTCAAAACTACCCTTTTATTGTGATAAACTGTAATGTCAGTGTTTATCGTAATGTTCCATAAAAATAGCTTAACACGCTTGAGTACTTTTATGTCAATGTCGAATGAACTAAATATATGATCAAATATAGTGTAATACTATTGAATATGCATGAATACTTAGCACCAAAGAGGGAAATTTTTAAGAAGTGGCCTAATTCAAATAATTAATAACAATAATTACAGACAGGAATAAGAAAGGCTCTACTATGGAAAGCATGCTAATAACACAGGTCTACAAAAAATATTTTTTTGTTGCCTTGGATATCTCAGCGAATTTGTATGTTTTCAAGTGCACAGTTTACGAATATATTCATGAAAGTGCTTAATGTGCTCTAGTTTTTTATGATTTTTGCATATCTTATATCTTAAACAGTAAATGGCTTGTTACTAAAAAATTATATTTCTAGTCATGATTTTATTTCTGCACATTTTTTTTCGCACACACAAACGTCATGTGATCCCCACTCTGGCACCCCTCACTCCGGACATCGGCCGTGATCTCAGTTATTTGACAAAATTGAAGTACCCACGATGTGCATCTGGATATAATAAATCAATTCGTCAAAGCGTTGGACAAGAAAGGATAATGTTTCAAATACATTTGTAGAAAATTTCCTAAGCTCAGTATGGAAGAGTTAAAAGGCGGAATATTTCTCAAATTTGGCAACTGATGAAAGATTAAAATTGTATTAAAGTTATGACTGTTTCAGAACGTGAAGCTTGGAAGGGTTTTGTATTAGTAGTAGAAACTTTCCTAGGTAACTAGAAAACACCAAATTATAAAGAAAGAGTGCAAAACATGTTGACAAGCTTCAAGATTCTGGGAGCAAATATGAGTATAAAGTTTCTCTTTCTCCACAGTCACCTGGACAGATTTCCGGATAATTTAGGAAATTATAGTGACGAACAGGGAGAACGCTTTCACCAGGATGTAAAAGTAATGACGTAAAGGTATCAGGGTAGATGGGACGTCACATGATGGCAAATTACTGCTTCTCTTTAAAAAGAGATTATCCCCTAAAAAAATATAGAAGAAAATCTTATAAAAGGCGTTTCACTGAAGTATGACATGGATTTACGACATTTGTCTTTCTTTTTACGTCGGTGTATACTAATTTTTCAAAAATCAATTGGCATTATATATACATCTGTTATATTGTTTGATATGTGTCGATTTTTGTAGTGCAATATTAAATTAAAGATTTAAAAAAAACAGAGCAAATCTTCCAAAATCATTGATATTTTGATGAATTGTGAGCATAAATATATCCGAAATTAATCTTATATCAAGGGCAATAAACCACTGTTGACCAGTGTAATCAATACATGGACTGCTGTCATCTCAACGTCTCAGAAAATAAATGAAACTATTATTCTTACTTTCAAATGGTGTCTTTAAACGAGGAGAAACGATTAAGAGTATTTTAAGATAAAGTTCTTAAGAAAATCTTACGATCAAATATAGATGAACAAATAGGTGAATAGAGAAAACTACATAACGCTAAGCTACATGATCTGTATGGGAAACCAGAAGAAATTAGAACATTTAAGTCTCGTAAATTACGATGAACAGGACATTAGCACGAATGGGAATAAACAAGGGTTTGAAGTATTCTTTCAAGAATGTCAGAAGGAAAGCACTCAGCAATTAAGCCAAGAAAAAGGCGGCAGGACAAGACTATCAATTATTTTAAGAAGGTTTATTCCGCAATTATTGGAATATATAAGTTCAGCATATATATATATATATATATATATATATATATATATATATATATACTAGAAGTCCCGTCCACGCGTTGCTGTGGCTAAGGTATACATTAATAATTTAAATTAAGTTGCTATCTTCCAGTCAGATTACTTAAAACTAATAATTACACACGAAATTAATAATATTGAAAATATAATAAACACTTAAATTATGAAATAATCAATATTTGTAATTCAATTGAAATTCGCGGTTACAACAAAAAGCACAGCCGGTCATCTGGATCTCTCTTTGTTAAATATTAAACCAATTACCTTACCGAATTACCTTACACCGCCATCTGTTAGAATCGTATGGAACTCACAGATAATTGCACGGCCATCTGTTAGAATTGTATGGAACTCACAGATATTTATAACTCTTTGTTAAATAATAAACAAATAATTTGCAATAAAAAATAATGCGACTATAAGTTCAGTTATAAACTAACCTAAGTCTCAAGTGGGATCAAACTGCACACAGTGTGCAAAATTTTATTAAAATTGGTTCAGTAGTTTAGGATTCCATCGCGGACAAACAACGTGACACGAAATTTTTATATATTAAGATATAAATAAATACACTTCAATAACCTCTCTTGGCTCCGCCTTACTGACAGACGTAAATTGCACTGTCTTTCACTACTTTTCAAGCTTCTGAATTCCTACACTCCTAGTTACCTGGTGTCCAGATTTGAGAAGTTATCTTCTTACCACAATATCGACACTAGGTCACAAGATAACAATCTGCTAACAATCCCTCTTCATAGCACTTCCTCTTATTCTACTTCCTTCACAGTAGCCTCTGCTCGCTTCTGGAATATCCTTCCTCAAGATATCAGGGGTTGCCGCACACTTTGTACTTTTAAGTCACGCTTATATAGTTATCTGTTGTCTAATAATTAATTTTTCTCCATTTAATTAAATTTATACTATACCAATAATAATAATAGGAATGTATGGAGAGCTTATGTCCACGCGGCCATGAACCTACAGGTTCGATAGTGCTACTGAGTAAGTAAGTAAGTATATAATTAATAATTGTTTCTCGTTTTTTTATATATCTTGCACATATTATATTTAATTCGTTGAACCTAGAGTTAATCCAAATACATTATAAGTAGTAATTGTATTGTATTTATAACATGTAATCATTTATGTTTATTATACTTTAGGTGTAATACTATTTTTTTGTACTTTTTAAATCCTGATTGAGTGGCAGACAAGACCTTAAGGTCTTAACTCTGCCAGGTAAAACAAAGCTATTATTATTATTATTATTATTAATTACTATTACTGTTATTATTATTATTATCATTATTACTATTATTACTATTATTGTTACTGTTATTATTGTTAGTGTTCTTGTTAGTGTTGTTATTGTTATCGTTATTATTATTATTATTATTATTATTATTATTATTATTATTATTATATATGGAGCCATTATATCCTTGCTGCCACATACATTCAGGTTCTATAGCGCTAGTGAATTAGTTATGTCTAATAATTTCCTGTTACACATGTATGAAGTTAGGCTTTGCTAACTAGGCTACGTTTGGTTAATCGTGTGTTGTAAAGAAATGGAGGATTCTTCCTGTTTTTTTTAATCTAAGATAGGTTGCATGAAGTTAAATTAATAGCCGGTATAAAAATATAATTATTTTGCTATTTAACTCCTTTTAAAAGGAAAGTAATATCGACAATTTTTAAAATCGTGCCATAAAATTCGTAGAAAACTCTTTCTAAACAAATTCTAAACTAACAAGAACTAGTTTAATAAATAAATGGAATTGACAAAATAGAGTAAATAGAACATAGGCTACAGGAAGGTGAATACGCTGATGGAAAATATTATTTTCTGTTATTTTTACTTTTTATTACCTTCAATTTAATCTACTCTAGCTACCAATGTTGTGAAATTCGAAAGAAAGACTTCGTTTTCTATGATCAAAGAGAATTTTATCAATAGAGCAATGTATATATTAAAACGTTAAATGTAGGAAATGGAAACAAAGTCCGGATATACAGGACTATGGAAAAACAAAAATAAGAAATAGGCTTACAAACAGTAAAATTAAACAAAGGGGTTAAGTTGGAAATTAAACAAAGTTCGTCACGCAGGGACTGTTTCAACAAAGCGAATTTCTCAGGAAGTAGAATTTACGAACTGATTTTGCTGGATTTAAGGAATACATATTTCTATTGTTAATTAGATCCCATTAATCCAATTATATGACGAGAAAACGAATTTGGCGATCGCTAACAGCGATTTGAAACTTACAGTTTTCGGTCTTCGCTGATATTTGAAAAATACCATTTCGTTTTATTTTAATGGCGTTGTGCTGAGTTTCGTTGCGAAGAACTGAAAAGAGTGGACGCTAGAGCGATATTAGAGTTTTCTCTTCCGGTTTACCATCACACCTTATGCGGATTATGCTCGTTAATGAACTGACTTTCTTGTTTTTTAATTATTTGCTATTTGCCGAGATTAGTTCCAAAAAACAATAGTTTAAAAAAACTAAAACAACATGCTCTATTAGAAAACCGAACTAAAAATGAAAAATAATTTTAATTTCCAACATGCTTGGGATAAAATTAAAGTGGTTAACAAAAAAATCATCTCCAACACATATAGAATAAAACTAGAGTTATCAACAAAAAGAAAAGAATTTTACCATCAAAAGCGTGGGGTGCTTTTTAATGATTTTTACACTTTCTTCTTAGAGACTTTACTTTTATCAATATCTGTTTATTATCAAATATATTAATTGATATAGAGCACCCCACGTTTGATGGTAAAATTATTTTCTTTTTGTTGATAACTCTAGTTTTATTCTATATGTGTTGGAGATGATTTTTTTGTTGACCACTTTAATTTTATCCCAAGCGTGTTGGAAATTAAAATTATTTTTCATTTTTTAGTTCGGTTTTCTAATAAAGCTTGTTGTTTTATTTTCTTAACTATTATTCCCGCGCCGTAGCCGAGCGGTTAAGGTAGGAAGCCTTGGCGCAGAGCTACGGGACTTGCGCTGGTTCGAGTCTCCATGGGGGAAGAAATTTTATCATGGTATTTCGGCTAGTATGGGACCGGTGCCCAGCCAGCATCGTGAGGAAATTGGGTAGCTACAATAAGTAGCGGCTCCAGGTTGAGGAACCAGCTATAACGGCTGGGGGACTCGACATGCTAACACTGGCCGTTGATCATCTACCTCTGTGATTGACACATGTGGATGTGAAGGGCCAGCAGCCGGCTGGTAAAAGGTAAACCGCTGAAAAGTGGAAAGACCCTCAATCGGAACTATTATTTATTTTTTAGTTTTTAGTTTTAATATTTTACAGAATAAGATAAAAATGTAAATATCTTTAAATTCGATACTATTGTAGTATTCGCTAAAAGTAATACTCTTCAAAAAAATCCTCCCAGCCGGATTTGAACCAGCGACCTATGGATTACTGAAATTATGTACCACTACAGTTCACCGCTCTACCAACTGAATTCTTACAACAATGGACTAAAAAGTCGACAAGTCCGCAACCTATTATAACTTGTTTGATTGTTTTGATTTTCTGATGATTCTGGCCAGAATTTTAGAAACAAAATATGACATTATTATATTGTCATGGATCCTTTACAAGTATACAAAGTTTCACGTCGATCCAATGTTTCTAAGTGGGTGAAAATCGTGTTCAAAGATTCCGTTATATAGATACAAATACACTTTTTTTGATTATCTGATGATTCTGGCCAGGATTTTAGAAAGAAAAAAAATGAAATTGTTGTATTGTCACGGGTCCTTTACAAGAATACAAAGTCTTAAGTCGATCCAATGATTTTAAGTGGGTGAAAATCGTGTTGAAAGATTACTTCACATAGATAGATAGATAGATAGATACAGGTCAAGCTAATATAAAGCGTGTAAAAACTGCTGTCACTATAGTGTTAACGTCTGATCCCGGATTGAAGCCGAGACATCTAACTCTATACGTTATTTGCACTGGCTCATGAAGTAAGTGTACGCACACTTTTAGCGCCAATATCTAAATATAGCCTTATTAATAAAGAAAAATGTAAATTGTGTTTTGCAACAAACGGCTGTGAAACTAGATCTTCATAAAATACTAATCTAAATTTTGCTTCATGCAGCTTAGCGCACATTTTTTTCCGCTCGTGTATTGTTCATGCATGACTGAGTATTGTTGGTTGTTTGGCGCTACAATAAATAGTGAAAATGATCAATTCAGTGCGATGTTCTAATATTTCTTCATTTTAATCGTGTTTTTATATTTTATCTATATTTCTAAAACATCAGCTAAATTTAGTTTATTAATATAATAGATAAATTACAGTATATATGTCTACCTTTGTTTATGTACAATGGGCGATATTTGGAACCCTTTGTTCAAAAGAGAAACATTTAACCCATTCCAAGTGCAAATTTAATATTCTGTTACATGGCTAATCATATATTTTTTACCTATCCAATACGTTAATTTTAATGCAATCTTCCATATTACGGCCGTTTTACATTTGATATGGCTATAGTGAAATTTGAAGCTACAGTTTGTTTTACATGGACGATATTTGGGCCTTATACCTTAAATATATGTTTATTTTGTCTTACAGGTTAGACATGTGCAGAAAAAACACCAACTACGCTCTTAGATGAAGCGAATAAAATTAGAGTTCACGTGGTGAGTAGCAAACGTATAATATTTTTGTCATTTTAGGCGTAGAGATTTTATGTAAAAACGCATATCTTTCAGAATTTGATCAAAACAAGCTATGTTTACAATGTAATTAATATATTCAATTTATCTGAGAGCGACTCTAGAATATCTGGGGGCATATCAGGTGTAAATATCATAAGCTTCCACACTTTTATAGTTTGTTTTCTCGGTAAAACGTAATATGAAAGGTAAAATAACTTTTTTGTAACTCACACTTCATTTTTTATAATTTGATGTGCCAACTCTTCTGAAATGTGTAGTAACGGAATTCGTATTTACATCTTGATTTCAATTCCACTATATACACTGCTCAAAAAAATTAGGGGATATTGTAGAATAACCTATTAAGACTATGTTTTTTGGAATAATATTAGATGCAATCACTTTCTATTATTCCAAGATAATGTAAATAAGAGTTTGAAGTTGTTACGTAACCTCGGTACCACACCAGAGGGCAGTGTCTATACTGTTGATGTGAAAGGGTGGTGTGGGGGTGAATGTTTTGTTGCTGTTTTTAAATCCAGTCCAGTTTTCAGTTAGTCAATGACTTGCCTTAGGGACAGTGATGCCTCGACAATGTGATTTACCTGAACCAATGGCTTGGAGGGCCATAGGAAGGATGGAAGCTGGACAGACACAACAAGAGGTGGCACAAGCCATTGGGGTGTCTCATAGCGTGATTTCCAGTCTTTGGAATCATTTTCAAAGAACATACTGTTCACAGAAGAGCCGGACAAGGTCGACCAAGGGCAACAACAGAAAGGGATGACCGTTACCTCTTGTTAACAGCCCGTCGGAATAGACAGCAGAATGCAACTCAACTGCGAAATACACTTCAAACAGCAACAGGACGCAGGGTGTCAACTCAAACTGTCCCTAATCGACTGCATGGAAGTGGTCTCTATGTCCGTAGGCCCATGGTGTGTACCAGGTTAACTCCACAACACCGTAGAGATCGCAGAAACTGGGCGGAGGAACATCGTGGGTGGAGGCATGCTGAATGGAGATCAGTTCTTTTTTCTGATGAGTCGCGATTCAACGTGGAATGTGATAGTCGGCGTGTATTCATCTGGAGAGAAAAAGGGACACGAAACAATCCAGCTTTTGTACGTGAAAGATCCCCATATGGTGGCGGTGGATTGGTGGTGTAGGCAGGAGTCAGTAGTGGTGGACGTACGGACCTCTATGTTATTCAAGGTTGGTACTTTGACTGCGGTAAAGTATAGAGACGAGATTCTCCGACCTTTTGTCGTGCCTTATGCTGATACAATAGGTGATTCTTTTCTTTTTTATGGACGATACTGCACGACCCCACAGAACTGGCTTGGTGGACGACATGCTGGAAGTGGAGGGTATCGAGCGTATGCAATGGCCAGCTTCCTCCCCGGACTTAAATCCGATTGAGCATGTGTGGGATGCATTAGGCAGGTGCATTGCAGGGCAGACCAGCACCTCCCACAACTGTTCCAGAGCTGCACATTGCTCTTATGGAAGAGTGGCCACGTATCCCCCAAGAACTCATTGCTAACCTCATTGCATCAATGCCATACAGGTGTGAGGCAGTGCTGGCCGTTCGAGGAGACCATACACCATACTAAAGAAACATTTTCACCCATGTTAATGTTGCTTTGTTTGTTTGCCATATTCCTAATCAGGATCTCTTTGACATCTGGTGTGGTACAGAGGTTACGTAATGACTTCAAACTCTTGTTGACATTCTTTTGGAGTAATAGAAAGTGATTGCATCTAATACTGTCCCTAAAAACCTAGTCTTAATAGGTTATTCTACAATATCCCCAAATTTTTTTGAGCAGTGTATTAGTTACTTGTGTTTGAAGTTATGCTCTTGATTTTGGTTCCCCAAGGTCAAAGAGTAGAGAAATAACTTTCTTGTTTTGTTATATAAAGGTCCATTGTGTGGCTCACTTGTGTAAGTAATGCTGTGGTGTAAGTTGTGAGAGGCTATAATAACAGTACATATAAAATTAATGCAGTTGTTTTACCATAACATAGGATTTAAAAAATCTATCTCTTTGCAAAGCATTAGACTGAAATAAAACATTTTTCTGCGAAAACATATGTAATTAGATGCAACATTTATTATAGAATTTCCTTTAATAATTTGTTATCTTATCTTATATAGCCTACTTCTGGTAACTTAAATCATTTACACACTGTATATGCAACAAACATTCGCAATTAAATTTTATTTTTATTCACAAAAATTATGTACTGTACTAGGACTTCAGAATTTGCCCGAAAATTGATCAAATATGTAGTGTACGAAGCACTGTCTCTGAGGGTCGATCCGAAAATTGGTTAAGTAAAAGATGAACAAGGCAAAGGTTGAGAGGTTATCAGAAAATTGTTCATGTGAGTAGTGTATAAGGCATCGGCTTGATGGTTTGTCCGAAAATTGGTCAGGTGAGTAGTAGAAAAGGCATAGATGTGAGACTATATCCGAACATTGTTCAAGTGAGTGTGCACAAGGATTCAGCGTTTATCCGAAAATTGATCAAGTGAATGGTGTACCCAGTCTGAAGGTAGATCTTGTTGGAAAGGCCCTGCGGCTCGCCAAATTAATTACTAGTGGTGAGCAATTCCTTTTGGCTCTACTGGATGTCCAGAAAAGGAAAACCCCGGGTTCCTGCTAAAGCATTTGACCCGATGTACAATGACTTCGAGAACGGTGACTTCGAGAGAATATCCGAAATTGGTCTCGTAATTAATGTACAAAAGGCACAGGCTTTTGAGGGTTTACTCAAACATTGGTTACATGATTAATGTACAAATCATAGACTTGAGCGTTTTCCATTCTTGTCAGTGGTGTATAATATATAAGTTTGAGGATTCACCCTGAAATATATCACGTGAGTGGTGTACAAGGCATAGACTTGAGGATTTATCCGAAAATTTGTAAAGTAAGCAGTGTACAAGGCATAGGCTTAAGAGGTTATTCGAAAATTGGGTGAGTGGTTTACAAGGCGCAGAACGCTGCTTGAGTAAACAACTTACGCTGATGTCACGCAGCATTGAGTACGATAAGCAGGTGGCAATTACGCTATCAGAAAAAAAATCTTATTTATAATTTACGATAAAAGTGTAATTTATTCTATTATGTTGTGTGTCATTTCACTAGGCTAACTAGATAATTGTATGTATTATATATTATTATTTTTATTTATTTATTTAAGAGCTCGACCACCACCCTCGGGTAACTCGGGCATAATGTCCCTATCCCCGGGCCTGCTTTTGTTCCTGTCTGTTATCTATTCTTTATTTATATCCTTTGCTGAGTTACAATTCGGGTTTGGCTTGTCGTGTGGTAGAATTTTAATAGGGGGTAAACTTTTAAGGGTTCGTGAGGAATTTGGGTGTCCCTTTCTAGTAGGTAGGGTTGGTAGAGGGTGAATACTTTCTCAGGTTTACGAGGAGGTACAGTCTGTAAGTGTTTCAATAATTGATTGCGTATTTTTCTAATTGTTAGTGTGTGTATGTGTGTGTGTGTGCGTGCGTGTGTGTGATTATTGGTGCATTATACGTCGTTACTCTTCGTCACTTCTTAGCCTTATTACTCTGCCAATATGATGTGCGACTGTTTGAAAGGATGCTTTCTTGTCCAGAAGTAGAGGGGCGGTAGCCACTCAACTTCTCCGATCATGACTGCATCCTCGAGTTCTCTTCTAAAAGCACAGTACTCCGTGCAGTAGTATAGTACGTGAACTACGTTGTCTTCAGCAGGGTTGTAGCAGTCGCGTGTCGGTGTTTCAGACAGTCCTCTCTCAAACAACTTTGCCCGAAAATGTCCGTGCTCTCATAGCAGCTGAGTCATGTAATGATTCGGTTCTATCCATGGTATGCGCATTCTCGCTTTTACTCGGTAAATAACTCCAATGTGGCCGTGTTGTTCCTCTTCCCATTGTCGTTGCCATTGTACGTATTACATAGGCGAGTCAACCTCCTCTCTCATGTTTACGAGATACAATCACTTAACTATTTGTTTTTATAATTTTTTGCTAAAATCTCATGATGCCAGTCATAATAAGAAAAGTTAATGCTCATAGACTGCGATGGGCAAGATATGTGAAACGTATGGTGAATGAAAAAAGGGCATGCAAGCTCCTTGTAGAAAAGCTAAGAGTGAAAGCGCCCAGTAGTTAGGCTAATAATTATGTGAGAGAGTAACCTTAACCAGGATTATGAGGAAGGAAAATTATTCAGGAGATGATTGGAAAACGTTTGTTCAGGATAGGGATATATGAAGTGCTTACGTTCGCGTGGCCCCGAACCTACGGGTTCGATAATGCCAATGGGTTACATTTTTAATTGTTTAATTAGTTAAATCCTCGAATTACACATATCACATTTCGATTAGTTTTGTGTCCCCACTCATTCAGTAATTAATGACAACACATCAAGCTACTAATAACAAATGAAATTGAGAAGGAGAGCTTGCTGGTCATAGAGACAAAATATATATACACAAGGCCACAATGTGGAGCTCTCATGGGCAAAAGATCCCGCGGAAAACCAAGAAGATAAGCTGATCCCTTAAGGTGAGAGATCAGTATAAATTGTAAAAATAAAAGTTCAAACAATTTGTAGATTTAATTCCATTTTCAGCTTTGAAAAAAATGGTTTCAGTTGTGCCTTCTGACCATTTAAGGTTCTTAAATTAACCATTTAAATGACTTTCTGCGTGAGCATGGTCTTTGACATGGCCAGGTACAGCCGTCATTTTCGTATATTTATTTCATATTTACCGGTAGGCCTAATATGTCAAAATCATGTGAATGATAGTTCTGTATGACAGGGGAATATTTCTGTGTGAGTCACACTGTAAGAGCTTTTACTCCAAGAATGTGTTTGTAGAAGGATAGAATGCTGCTTTTGTAGATATCTAAGTTTGACATTTTATAACGTATTAGCTAATACCCGGCGTACGTTGCTAGGCCTAATACATTAAATATTAAAGGTAAATTAAATTGTATGGTATACGCTGAAACAAACCGAACATGGCGGTTGCTAGTCAGTTTTCAATTTCGTATTTGAGGCAAACCTTCACTTCGAATTGTCGGATTTCTCTCATGCTTTTGGTTAAAACCTACCTCGATTTATTTTAATAGTACATACTGAGTTTCGCTATGAAACATCGAAAAATGTGATTGCTAGAGCGATTATTCAATTTTCACTTCAGGCGAACTCCTACACCTAATGATTTTACAGAGTCCAATTGTGAATCTAAACCATCGAGGGATCCAATCACACACGCACAAAAAGTTTCATCAAAATAAGTCCAGTCGTTTAGGAGTAGTTCAGTGACAAACACACGTACATACGAATTATGTAAATAAATATTGTGTTTATAACATTTTTATTTAGTTATTTTTCTTGTTTTATAATTCATAAATTTGTTTTTTTTACTTATATTAGGACTTTTATTAAACAGTTATAACTTAAAAGGTAGTAGTTCACAAAAAACTTACATTGGTTAGGGAATCATGTTAGTTTTTATACTTTCATATATAATTGTACATATTTCGAGTTTAGTTAAATTATTTATAGTCTAATAGAGTATTTTTAGATTAACTAACAAGGGTAGAGTGCCTAAAACATTTAAAAACAATTCGTCTCTTTAATTTGAGATGGAAGAATAACATGCCTATAAAGTCATTGGCAAAAAAAAAGGAGACATAGGAAAGACTGAAAAACCCAAGCCTACAGGTAGCTACACATAAGGGTTCATCCACTTTCATGCAGCCTTTGCTCTTAAAGAAACATCTTCGGTTAATATTTCATTTCATCGTTTAATTCAGCAGTTGAGCCGTTATATGTGTAAACATTACTGAGGTTTCAGCTAGGTCCTGCGGCATGTGAAATACTCTTTCATAAGTCAAATGTAATTTAGTTCTCCACATAGAGACAAATATGTTTTATTGTAACCTGCAGGTAAGGATTGTGTGGGACATAAAATGTAATTACTTTAAATCTACAGGGAATTTCACAGTACATTAATCAATTTATAACAGTTGTGCAACTGTTATTGCTCCCAAGAGTGTATTTACACAGATACCTGTGAATACGGACAAATTAATTGGCCTCTTTTTATATCGGGAAATCTATTAAACAGAGCAGATTATCATAACTGGTTTCCTCAGTAATTTATTTATAAAATAATCAATTTAATTATTAAATTGAGTTAACAGGATGAATATGAGGAGAACAAAACATTAAATAGGTCATTTGAATATCCTGTATGTACTATTTGGTCGATCGTCCCTTTTTCCATACTACATTGTTGCCAATTATCCTGTGCAATATTAATGAATACGTTTATTTCGTTATATCTTATTTCATTTGATTAACCCTTATATAGCCCATGTGGTCAAATATAACAAAGGAAACACGGTTCTTCTATACATTTTAATTCCTTCATAAAGTCCTGTCAAATTGTATTCTTAGAGTTCCATTTTTCAAATTATTTCCCACCATTTACAATGATTTTTACATTTTTTCTAACAATAATTTCAATATACTTTCTATGATGTTTAACTACATACGTAGCATGAAGACAATGCAGCCATATTGATTTTAACGAATATTCTATAAAAAAAACAAAATCGTGTTCCAGTGAAGCCAACATGAGTACGTACTAATTAATTGTAGACATATAGGCTACTTCAGAATTTCAGAGCTTACTATTTATTTTTGGGCGTTGCATTCTTTTACAAGTTATAGTGCTTATATTGCGTTAGGTTAGCTTTTAGGTTGGTCTTTCACAGGTTAGAGTATTTAAATTGCGTTAGGTTAGCTTTTAGTTTCGTTAAATATCGTGTATATGTTGGCTGCATCCCATGATTTCATAGTACAAAAAGCTTCGCGTTTTTTACGCATGCGCATGGTGTATTGTTGGAACGTAGGAACATTTTTCGCGTCACGTGTTGTAAAGAATCCCCGGAAAACGTATTCTATTTCACGTCTTGTAGTACAGAGTAAAAATCAGACTAATGTTCGCCATTATTATAAACTAATACACAGTTTACTTTTTTGAGCATGCTCTATATATATATATATATATATATATATATGTTTAGCGCTCTAACGACCTGAGCTATCCAAGTGTTCCAACACAAACACATTTTTTCTTATATATGTAGTATTCTCAATTCACACAAGAGGTAGCGGAAAATCGTTCCGACTGACATCTCGTGGCCTACATAACAGTTAAGCAAATTTTTAAAGAGAATATATATTTTATAGCAGTAACGCTTGTATATTTAGTTGTTATAACTATATTTGTTGACATTTGGCAATGAAGGCAAATTTGATATGGAAAGAAAAATGAATTTTTGAGTTGGGATTTGAACCCGAGTCTCTGAACTCTGTACGTTTAGCACTTTAACGACCTGAGCTACCCAAGTATTCCAACACAAACATACATTTTTCTCATATATGCAGTATTCTCAATTCACACAAGAGGTAGCGGAAAATCGTTCCGACTGACATATTTTGGCCAACGTAACAGTTAAGCAAAATGTATGTTTGTGTTGGAATACTTAGGTAGCTCAGGTCGTTAGAGTGCTAAACGTACAGAGCTTAGAGACTCGGGTTCAAATCCCGACTCAAGCATTCATTTTTCTGTTCATATAATATTTCCCTTAATTGTGAAATGTCAAAAATAGAGTTATAACATCTAAACATATAGGCCTATATATATATATATATATATATATATATATATATTTATACACATCTCCGGCGTCGTAACCGAGTGGTTAAGGTAGGGTGGTTTGGTTTAGAGCTACGGTACATGCGCTAGTTCAGGTCCCCATGGGGGGAGAAATTTTCTAGTGGAATTTAGGAGAATTTAGGTAGCTACAACAAGTAGCGACTCCAAGAAGAGAAAATATAAAGTATAAAGGCTGGGATCCGATATGCTGATCTCATGTCATTCCTACACTGGCTGGATGGTCTTCTACATCTGTAATTCGCATATGGATGTGAGGCGAGCCGGCTGATAATCCACGGGCGATCTATCCTGTCGCACCTTTGTGTGTGTGTGTGTGTGTGTGTGTGTGTGCGCGCGCGCTTGTGTGACCCAAAATATTTTTTTGTATTTACTATAGGTAATTCGTACTCAAAATCTGCACAATTATATTACTTTCACTCTGTATGTGTATGGGGAACTGTAATTTAAATTAATATATTATTTGCACCAGTTTGGCAATCGTGGCGTAATCTTCCAATCCGACACGGCACGGCGGCCGAGATTCTACTCACGGCGAGGAAATGTAGAATCTGTTAGATTAATATTTACTTGCCTAGGAATAAAGGACCTGAACTTGTTTTGTCCCATACAAGGGTAATGTGACATTATAGGCAATATGTCAGTAGTCACAGGGGGTAAATCAAAATATCGCCTGAATGAGTTACGTGTATTGCGACTATCTACGAAGCTTCGTGCAGACTACGGTATGAAGAACACGGGAACTCAGGATTCTAATACTTATAAATATGTTTGTTTCTTGGAGTAGAGTATTGCAAATAATCCACGTTGTCGGATAAAAAGTGCCTCCCTCAAATAATAATAATAATAATAATAATAATAATAATAATAATAATAGCTTTATTTTACCTGGCAGAGTTAAGGCCTTAAGGCCTTGTCTACCACTCAACCAGGTTTAAAAAAAAATACAAAAGAAAAGTCTTAAATCTAAATTACAATATATATATATTATATATATATATATATAAACGATTACAAGTTATGAATACAATACAATTAATATTTATAATGTATTTTGATTTACTCTAAATTTAACGAATTAAATATATAATATGTACAAGATATATAAAAAAACGAGGAAAAGATTAATGACATAGTATAAAATTAAATAAATAGAGAAAAATTAATTATTAGACAACAGGTAACTGTATAAGCGTGACTTAAAGGTGCCAAGTGTGCGGCAACCCCTGATATCTTGAGGAAGGAGATTCCAGGAGCGGGCGGAGGCTACTGTGAAGGAAGTAGAATAGGAGGAAGTGCTATGAAGAGGAATTGTTAGCAGACTGCTATCTTGTGACCTAGTGTCAATATTGTGGTAGGAGGATAACTTCTCAAATCTGGACGCCAGGTAAGTAGGAATGTAGGAATTCAGAAGCTTGAAAAGTAGCGAAAGAGAGTGCAATTTACGTCTGTCAGTAAGACGGAGCCAAGAGAGGTTATTAAAGTGTTCGGAAATATGGTCATAACGGCGGATATTGAAAATGAATCGAATGCAAGCATTATGAACACGCTGCAGTCTCTGCGACAAGGCATAGTTTAGATCATTATATATAATGTCACAATAATCGAAGTGTGGTAACACAAGATTCTGCACTAGGATTTGTTTTAACGAAACTGGGAGAAAATTCTTTAAACGTCTAAGATAATGTAAGATGGAGAAAGTCTTTTTACATATGTGTTTCACTTGTGTTTGCCAGGTTAAATTTGCGTCTAGATGTAGTCCAAGATCTATTACTGAAGAAGAATAAGGGATAATTATATTATTTATAGTAATGTTTGGAAGTGTAGATATGTCAAAGGTTGTAAGCAGTCTTTGTTGTCCCATTAGAATTACTTGTGACTTGTTAGGATTTAGATTTAGACCGATACTTGAAGACCAGTTAAAGATGGATATGAGATCGTCATTCATTTTCATCAAGCTGTTATAGAGAGAATGAGGAGGTGAATGTAGGTAAATTTGGAGATCATCAGCATAGAGGTGATAACGGCAGTGCTTTAGTACAGTTGGCAAATCATTTATGTAGATTGAGAAAAGAAGAGGTCCGAGAACACTGCCCTGGGGGACTCCAGCCGGCACGTTACGCCAAGTCGAAGATCTAGAGTTTAATGAAACGTATTGTTGACGACCGTGCAGGTATGAGTCGAACCAGGATACAGCGCTGTCAGACAAATGTAGGTGCTTGAGCTTTATCATAAGTAAGTCGTGGTCTACTGTGTCAAAAGCTTTGCTGAAGTCAAGTAAGGTTAAAGGAGTCAATTGACGTCTGTCCACGGCTTCACGAATATCTTCGGTAATTTTTAGCAAAGCTGTGGTTGTGCTATGACCAGATCTAAAGCCGGATTGATAAGGATCAAGGAGGTGATTTTCTTGGAGATAATCAGTCATTTGCTTATGTACAATATATTCCAGGGCTTTAGATAATGTCGGAAGGATGCTAATCGGTCGGAAGTCATTACAGTTAGTAGGTGTACTTATTTTTGGTATAGGCCGAACTCTAGACTGTTTCCATACAATAGGGAAGATAGAAGTTATAAGGGAAGCATTGAAAATATGAGTCACTGTGGGTAGAATAATGTCAATGATTTTATTTAGCATTAAAATGCTGATGTTATCTGTTCCTTGCGCATTGGATTTAATCCGCTTGAGTGCTTTTTTAACGTCTATAGGCGAAATGTCGTAAAAGTAAAATTTATCTCTTCCTATATGTGGGGATGGGGATAAGTCTTTAAGAATGTCTATTTTAGTCTTGTTGTCTGGAGGTGTCATGGGTATTGAGGTAAAATGTTCATTTAAGTCATCTACAGAAATGTCTATAGAGTCAGTTGAGGGATTCAACTGTCTAAGTCCCATTGCACGGAGCTTTCGCCAAGTGTCCCGTGCACTTATTTCAGGTCCGATTATACTGTGGGCGTGTCGTAGTTTGGCATTACGTATAGTTTGTGTAGTTGTGTTTCTAAGTTGTTTGTACAGTTGCCAGTTCTCGTCATTTTTATGTCGTCTGTATGTTCGGTATGCTTTGTCTCGTTTTGACATAAGTTCACGTATTGAATCATTCATCCAGGGAGCAGGGGAGCGGGAAAATCGTCGGGTTTTTACTGGTGCATGTCTGTCGTATAGTTGTAGTATCAGTGTATTAAATGTGTCTACTTTTTCATCAACTGATCTAAGATTCCATATTGAATACCAAGGTAGTTCTAAAGCGTCTGATTTTAGTTTAGTATCGTCTATGTTTTGTAAATTTCTGTACGTAATCAATTTAGAGCGTCTTTTAGGACATTGGAGTGAGTATTCTACGAATACAATGTCATGAGCAGATATGCCAGGAGCAGGAATTTGTCCATATGACAGTACTTTCTGTGGATGTGTAGTCACAATTAAGTCCAGTAGAGTGTCGGAAGTAGCAGTATGGTGTGTGGCAGAGAGAGGAACAATGGTCATATTAAAGCTTTGGAACATATTTTTAAGTTGTATGGCTGGTGAGTCAGTCTGAAGAAGATTTGTATTAAAATCGCCTGCGACAATAACGTGTTCATAATGAGGCAATGAATCGTTCAGAGCGTTTTCTAGATCCGAAAGGTGCCCAATTTTTGGAGGTTTGTATACAATGCATAAGAGACATTTTTTTAGACTGGCTTGAATTTCTACGAATAAGAACTCGGGGCGAGCGGAATATACAGAAGGGGACTTGTGGACAATTCTTGGATTAAGCTCATTTGATATAAAGGCACAAACTCCTCCACCTCTTTTATCTATTCTGTCATTTCTGAGCAGTGTATATCCGTCTAGGTGAACAAGGGACGAAGGTATGGATGGGGTGAGCCAGGTTTCCGAAATTAAAATGGCGCTCAGTCCAAGAGATGAAAATATGGTTTCAAACTCATCAAAGTGGGACAGAATGCTTTGTGAATTTACGTGAGCGATTTTAAGTGATGATTTATCAATAGAAAATGCATTCCTAAGTAGACTGGTAGTTGTTTTTGGAGGGGATGGTAGGGATTGAGGAATGTTGCTACCTGTGTTAAAAGCTGTCTGCACAATAAGAGGGTGATTGGAGAAGGTGAGTGAGTCAAGGGTTGCAAATAATTCATCATTTGTCAGCTCAATGTTGCCAATAGCAGAAAGTAAAAATAAACTATGTACTGTAATAACTCTAATAAAATTAAAATAATTTAGCTAAACAAATAACTTAAAAAATGAAAATAAAACAAGTAAGTTGTCCTAAATAAAAAATAATAAACTTAAAACTTACCTAAATTAGAAATAAATTAACAATATAATTGTTAGCAAAGAAAAGACAAATAAAGTAAACATATTTTACACTCAGGTCCTATCTAGTTGATATCCGTAGAAGATCTAATTTTGCGTTTTTCGCCATTTACTTTGGCTATGACGGCACCGTCCATTGTCCATACATTTTGAATACCGTATTTTTGTATACTGTCTTGTAGCAGGCGATAGCGACACTTCGTTAGGTCCTCGCGAACAGTGACCCCACTTCCTTTCAACTTTTTCTTGCTTAGAAAAACTTCACTGCGCTTGCGGTAACTAACAAATTTCACTATTATAGCCCGCGGTCTTTCTGCATTATTAACACCAACACGGTGACTTCTGTCAATGTCTGTCACTGATAGATCGACACCGATTTTTTTGGCCACCTCGATGGCTTTCTGGTCAGTGTCCTCTCCGGCCTCTTCTTTTACACCAAAAATTCTGAGGCATTGACGTCTCTGGTATTGTTCTAGATCGTCTAATTTATTTTCCAACACCTCAATCTTTCTGTCTTTTTCATCGAGGGTCTTTTTCAGATCCTCAATTACTTTAGTGTTGTCCTCGATGGTCTTCTGCAGTTCCGCCACTACCTGGTCCCGCAACATGGACACAAACACCTGCAGAGTGCTGGGATCCTGCAGCGCCTCTTTCACCACACGTTTCACTGCTTCCTCCGTAGAACTTGTCGAATCATTGTTTGAATTACGTGTGTTTTTACCCATGTTGTTAAATGTACACACTTTTGACAATAACTAATATAAATTTAAACTTAAACTGACTACGAATATACAACTTTAACTATGAAATAACGAAGGCACCTGCTGAAAAGTAACTTAAAACCTGGAGCGTAACTTGTGCGTGTTAGTAGCTAGCCGCCATTACGGTAAAGGATGGTGATGATGATGTTGATAATAATGATGGCCGGGTGATTTTCGGGGACCGCTGGACCCTAAGCTTCCTGATATTTGTCTTATAGGTGAGGAAAAACCCCGGGAAAACCTCATCCAGGAGCCTGTCCCGACCGGGAATCTAACCCGGGCCGCTGCATGACAAGGCAGCACGCTATCTGGAGACCACAGCAGTGGACAAACTCGATATAATGGTGGCTATTTTTCAGGAACAATGTATTTAAAACCTAACCGATTGAAATTCGATCTAATAACTTACTCTAGACAAGGGGACAAATATAAGGATAGAATGAGACAATTTTGTTAGCATGTTTTCGGTTATCTTACTTATGCTGCACCCTGTTTTCTCCGTGACGTTATGCAAACATACAAACACTGATTACAGTGAAATTTTATTGATTTGAATATAAATAACTCGAGAAAATTATATATAAAATAATTTAAAATTAACTTATTAAAAAAGAAAACAAAACAATATGCTCAACATAACTAAACTCAGAAAAGAATCCAATAATAAAAATAATTGCATGACACATATACAGCAACGAAACTGCAAAATTAGCTGATAGTTTTGGCTTGGTCGAAATATAAATATTCCATTCTGTTCCTGCAGTTCAACTTCTCACCTTTGTGCGTACTTCTACGAGCCTTACAGTGGTACGACCTGTCGAGAGACGGATTTTAACTATATATACACACATATTGTTATTTTACCACACAAGGACTTGAAGGACTTCCCTGGATGAGTGATCAGTTCAAAGTCACGACTATTTCCGATACAACAAGAACATTTATGATAAGACGTACCATTCATTCAGTAATTCATAATAAACAATGCGAATACGATATGATGATTATGACGCCAGATGATATTCGGGGAACGTTTGAGCATTAAATGTTCCCAAACATTACCTTATAATTCAGGAAAAACTCGACAAAACCTCACGCTGGAATGTTGTCCGATCGGGGATCGTATCTTGTCCGCTGCATACGAGGCAAGTACGTTATCCCGAGATCATAGCGTTGGACATATTAGGCTATATCATAAGAATATAATAAAAAGAGATACTAGATTGAAGTTTTATAAAACATTTGCAGTTCTTGCATTACTTTATGGGAGCGAAACTTGGGTAATGACCAAAAAACTGCAAAGTAGAATACAAAACGCAGAAATGAACTACCTCAGAAGAACAAAAGGCTGCAGAAGATTGGAACGGATAAGGAATGAAGATATAAGAACAGAGTTAAATATATATCCATTGGATGAGAAAATCAGAGAATATAGAGAGAAATGGTTTACACATGTGGAAAGAATAAATGTATCAAGATTACCAAGAGCCAAGAGGGTCAAGGAATGTAGGAAGGCCAGTGAAAAGATGGACAGAACAACTGTGAGGCGGAACAGGCAATTTGCCTAGCCCGTGAAGTGAAGAAGAAGAAGAAGAAGAAGGATATTATATGATTTTTGATATGCAATATATTTACATGCTCTTTAATACTAGAAGCTGCCGAGACTATGTTGTGGGGAATCGTATCTTGTCCGCTGCTTCTTACGAGGCAAATATGTTATCCCGAGATCATAGCGGTGGATATGTTATATTATTTGAAAATAATATAATATGGTTATTGGATATGCGATATATGTACATTCCCTTTAATACTAGAAGCTGCAGGGACTTATCAGCCGGAATTGCACTACTACTTCGGTCTTAAACTTGGACATGGTTTGTAAGTCGAGAACGCTTGAATCTCTACAATGCAGTAACAGATAAGCTTGTATAAGCTCCTTTCTATAGACAATCGGCTTCGTATTTTAGTACTGGTGTAAGCGTTGCCTAGCCTGCCTGGTTTTTATACATCAGGGGAGAGTACGATTAATTCTTATTTTTATTCAACCAGGGTATGAAAAGTCTATACTCTATACAATTCGCTGAGGTATCAATCACAATATAACATTTTCAATATAAAATCATACCTGAAGAAACCATTTTTATTCAACTTTTCTCAACTTGACTTTTTTAAACTTATCGGATCTGGTTTATTGATCATCAGAAGTTTCTTAAGCTAATGCCTGTTGCTTGTGATACTTCTTTAGAGACAGATTTTTTTTATTGGGAGTGTTTTCATTTAGTCACATTATTGCTGAAAGAACAATAATCTCTATTAAATTACCATACACAACAGAGAGTAGCCTACAACATTTTACAATTAAAAATTAGTAAACAGTATAATCATTTTATAATTTTGTATTTAAAATTTTACTTAAGAATCGAAAATGCTGCCAATAAAAATTATTTTCGACTAAGTTCTAACAGCGTTAGAAATCCTAACGGAAGAAGGGACTAAATTGAAAATCGCAGGGCCGGGTAACATAACTACGGTTTTTCGTTGATTTTGCTTTATTTATCATAAGTAATGCCATGAGTGATTTCCAAATTATCGATAAATCCACGATGTCATAAACTGACGAGTGAATTTATCTTGATAATTTGGAAATCAAGAGTGGCATTAGTTAGGACTATTTAACGAATAAAATAAAGCTGTTTACTCACAAATCATTATTTAAATATAGTTATATTAAAATATTTATATATTTAATGTAAATGGCGATGTTTGGAAACAAATGTGAAACGTTTATTATGATTAATTTGTTCATCACTGCAACCAGATCATATTATTTATTGCCAAAGGATCGCAATATTGTAAAAATGCTCCCTATTGGGCAAAAAATGAAACACATCACTGTTTGTAACCAACATTATAGGTTATTAATTAATTTCTGATCTCCTATGATGTAAATATGTCAGTTACATTTTTCTGGAACGTAAATACCTGGGAAATGATACGTTTAAGAAAGTGCAAACAGTGGTTTCCTTTTATTGTGGTATAATCAATTGCTACATTTTTTTATGTTATATCTCACAAGCGTTATCTGTTTACATTCGTGCACTATATATACAATCTGGGAGCTACATGGATTCCATGATTCTTACATCGTATTGTGGGGTTTAAAAATAACTACTATTAATAAACCACGCTTCTGCGCAACATTTGTGGGGTTTAAAACCTCGCTGACTGCGACCATTTGTACGAGCGGTCATTATACAATAATTTGTGCCGGATCGTCTTTTGTTTCTGTTGCTTCTATTAGCGTAGATCTGATTACCTCCAAGGTTATTAATCACAAAACTACTTGCCCCGGGCCCATAGGAGGCAAGGATTGATTCATCTTTCTTTCCTAGGCGTTTTAGCATATCTCCATAATAGTTCTCAAAACAACAGTGACTTAAAATAAGTGTTTTCACTATAATTATTAATCAATCAGGAAAGCTAGACAGAAAAATAAAGGGAGCTGGAATGATCTCCTAACTGAGTGAGTTTCCGAATAGGAATACCAAACAGCTACGTGCACATAAATCAGTTTGAACATTAACTATAAAAAATGATATTTAATGTAAAGAAGTAGTCTGAAGTAAAAACATAAACAAGATAAACATTTGATCATTCAAAGAAATATAAAGTGAATAAATAAATACTTCTACAGGACAAAAAACCACATCATACCACATACCACACTCATGCTAGAGTCCAAGCCAGGGTGGCTTCTTCCCCGGTCTTCAGGACCAACATAAACTCCGCCACTTCGCGGCTCCAGACGACATTGTCCACTTAAAAGTCCGATCCCATCTCGGACTGGATAGATGAATAAATGAAAAAATGAATGATAACGTTCTCGCTGTGCATAACGTATTTGAAGGTTCCGAGGTAGAGGGGAGATGCGCCGTAGGAACAGCGCACCAGGAGAGGTAAAGAGGGAGAGTGGGGGTAGATGCATAGAGAAAGGAATATTGGCATAGTTCATGAATCTTACAGTCTAGGGAGGATAACGACGCTGCAGTAATGAGCCGAAAAACGCACTTTCGGTTCAGTATATAAATTGCTAAATTCAACGTATTTCTTAGAGAGTAAATCACTGCAAAATAATGCTACGACTTATTCAGAATGTTAAAAATGAGGAGCTTGATTTTAATATGACAAAATTAAACTGAAAAAATCGAGGCGATAAAAGACTGTGGTTGGTTGTAAATCAAAATTCATTGAAATGTGATTGGTCTTTGACTTCCATTTGGTGCATGAGTTAAATTATCTATGAAAATTCTAGCTTGGATTTTGTTCAGAAATAATAAATTTCCGTTATAATATTGCACGTTTTTATTCGTAGTGTAGTTTACTGTCATATATAAATTTTGAATAACCTACATGGTATAAATACTGATGTTTTAAGGGGTGAAGATTGTGAATAGGGGTATAGAAGTAACTCGTAATAAAACAAAAGAGTATTTCTCATTCTAATTAATAGACAATATTACAACGTTTTGTATTAATCAAGAATACATTTACCTTTAAAATATAAATGTATTTTTCTTAGTTTTCTTAAATCATTTAGTTCCAAATTAATTTATAAATAATTTGTGGGACATCAATATGTTGGGTACACTTTTTTAATAGCACTACAGGCTCGAGCTAGCATTATAAAATTTTCAGAACACTTTGTTCACTATAAGATAAAACTCCTGTGGGGAAAATCAGCTAAACCGTCCTTCACTAGACATATTTTATCAATAGTTTATACAACTAAAGAGAAAAAATTCTACCTGAACAGAGATTTTAACTCAATATCTCCAGCTTTTGTCGCTGGCACTCTCCCTTTGACTTATCCAGGCATCCAAGACCAGACATATATCTTCTATCTCCTAAACCACGTGTACCAAACGTAGTGAATTCTATTCACATTGCAGTAAGATTGTTTCTAAGTTTCTAAACAAGAAGGCAATGTGTTGGGATAAAATATTATGTATATATATATATATATATATATATATATATATATATATATATAATTTTCTTATGTTAAAATTAAATCGTATCCTATATTCAATATATTATGTACTACAATAAAACTGCTAAGACATATTTATTTGTAATTACAGAACTGTTATATATTATGTTTATTTATTTCTTCTTTTATGTTAAACTTTACCTGCACCATCAATTTATAAAGTTGTGTGGTCAATAAATTGGATCCCCCATCTACGTGAATTGGGTCCTGGTCCATGTAAACTTTCTGTAATATTCTAACCTGTGTTGGTGATCATTTTTCAGGATACTACTAATTTGTTACAAACTGTATTGCATTAGTATTTGAAGAAAAAATAATGAAATGAACACAAACATAACTATCATAAATTTTAACGTTATTGACAATGAACAATTTTAATTAAATGTTTACATTTTATGTAGAAGTTAAGCAAAGTAATTCAAACGAAAAAAGGAAAACAAACAGTTTATTGCTGCAATAATGACACTTTTGACAAAGGGTCAAATTAGGAGATTCGAATTTATAAAATCGGTGTGTTTTAAATTTTTACCAATAGGCTAAAACACTTTTATGCATATTTTGTTATTTAATATTACATATTTATGGGGATAGAATCAGCCAACTTCCACGCTGTGATCCCTGGGTAATGATAATAGTCTTCAACGTATTTTAGCTACTACTACCGTCTTCGACCCGGGATTCAATTTCTCCATACTCTTTTCGACCCAAGACCCAATTTCAAATTTGTCGTGTACCCATTTATAAATACGTGTTAATTATACCCGGCTTTTTTCTTACTCAGTAGAAAAGGAATTAAAGAAGTACATTTTATACTGTAATGTTGTCCGTTGTCTGTACCAGTCGATGTACATTACTTCTAAACAAACTCATTATGTTAACTTGTAATATAATAACTTAGATTCATTGATGACTCCCAGAACGTGAATATTCCTTCGCCGTGTTACAAACCAGTAACAGTTGAACACAGAACACTTGTATCTGTTGTCCATGAAGTTCTAAAAGATTTTAGCAGATGACTTCCATCGTCGACGACTTGAAGTGGTAGCCTATATTGTTAACAAAGGTGGTAACGGATACACCTTACATGTATTTTTACACGCTTTATATTAGCTTGACGTGTATCTGTCTATCCATGTAACGGATTTTTTCAACACGATTTTCACCCACTTAAATACATTGGACGACTTGAAACTTTGTATACTCGTAAAGGACCAATGACAGTACAATAATTTCATAATTTTTTCTAAGATCCTGGCCAGGATCATCAGGACATCAAAGAAATAAAGACCGATATAATAGGTTGCGGACGTATCGACATTTTAGTCCATAGTTGTAAGAAATATCCTCTCGTAGCTCAGTCGGTAGAGCGTGTGGACTGTAAAAAGTAAAGTGATCCCACAACAGGCCCGGAGGGCCTTGGGGTAGTGGGAGGTTAAGGCTCCCGCGGTGGACTGTAGTGGTATATAATTTCAGTAATCCATAGGTCGCTGGTTCAAATTACCCCCGGAGGATTTTTTAAGAGTATTACTTTTAGCTCATACTACAACAGTATCGAAATTAAATATATTTACATTTTTATCTTATTCTGTATAATATATTAATGACAATTTTGTAAATTTTACCACATTGTAATTTATCAAAAAAATATGAGAAGGATACGATTAATTGTAACTATTTATCTATATTAAAATATTAAAAAATATTATAATAATGTTAGATAATAATAATTTAAAAAAATATAATTATATTCGTGCATAGACACAAAAAATATCGTAAGCAATTACATTTTCATGGGATTTCGGTTTATGACAATCAATTAAACGAAAAATAAAAAAATAAATAATAGTTTAAAAAACTAAAACAACACGCTTTATTAGAAAACCGAACTAAAAAAGGAAAATAATTTTAATTTCCAACGCGCCTGGGATAAAATTAAAGTGATCAACAAACAAAATCATCTCCAACACATCTATAATAAATATAGAGTTATCTAAAAAAAATTATTTTACCATCAAAAGCGTGGGGTGCTTTTTATGGTTTTTACGTTTTCTTCTTAGAGACTTTAATTTTACCAATATCTGTTCATTATCAAATATATTAACTGATATAGAACATTCCACGCTTTTGATGGTAAAATTATTTTTTTTTGTAGATAATTCTATTTTTATTTTAGATGTGTTGGAGATGATGTTTTGGTTGACCACTTTAATTTTATCCCAAGCCTGTGGGAAATTAAAATTATTTTTTATTTTTTAGTTCGGTTTTCTAATACATAAAGCGTGTTGTTTTAGTTGTTATACTATTATTTATTAAATATCTTAAATTAGTAATCCTGAATCAGTTTCTAAACAGGCCTAATTGAAGTTTAGCTACGGTATATTTATAATGGACATAGCTTCCTCATATTTTAATAAGTATGAATCTGAAATTTAAACTAATGGCCCAAATGGTCTTCACATATAAAAATCTGCTCTATCAGTTTTATTATTGTATCTGTAAGATTTTGAATGTAGGGTATAAGCAGACTTACTCCCTATATTGATGACATTCTAGGAGATCATCAATGTGCATTTAGAAGAAACAGGTCTACAAAATATCAGATTTTCAGTATAAGACAGATTTTAGAAAAGAAATGGGAATATAATGGTACTGTACATCAACTATATGTAGACTTCAAAAAAGCATATGATCCAATTAAGAGGGAGAAGTTATATAGTATCCTGCTGGAGTTCGGAATTCCTAAAAAGTTAGTTAGACTTATACGAATGTGTCTAAATGGCTCAAAGAGTAGGGTGCGTGTAGGCAAACAGTTTTCAGACACTTTTGAAATCGAGAATGGGTTGAAGCAAGGAGATGCACTATCTCCTCTACTATTTAATTTTGTACTAGAGCATGCAATTAAATCTTTAGAGAATGAGGAAGGCTTGCAACTCAATGGTATTAATAAGCTGTTAATTTATGCTGATGATGTAGTACTACTAGCCGATAGCGAGGAGATACTAAAGGCCAACACGCACACACTATTGAGTAACACTAAGAAATTAGGACTGGAGGTAAATATCAGTAAAACTAAATATATGGTCACACGTAGAAATTCAGTATATAATGGAAATGGAAATTTTGAGGAAGTGGCTGAATTCAATTACATAGGAACAATAATCACAAATAGGAATGAGATGCACAAAGAAATTAAACATAGGCTCAATTCTGGAAAAACATGCTATTATGCATTGCAGAGACTTTTGATGTCCCAACTCCTTTCAAAAAACGTTAAGCTGAAAATATATAAAACTATTATTCTACCAGTTATATTATATGGGTGCGAAACATGGACTCTTACTTTAAGGGAGGAAAGGAGATTACGAGTATTTGAGAATAAAGTTCTTAGGAAAATTTTTGGTCCCAAGGGAGATGAACAGACAGGTGAATGGAGAAGACTACATAACAATGAACTACATGGTCTTTATAGGAAGCCAGATATAATAATAACAGTTAAGTCTCGTAGACTGCGATGGGCAGGACATGTTGCGCGTATGGGGAATGAAAGACGTGCATGGAAGCTTCTTGTAGGAAAGCCAGAGGGAAAACGCCCAGTTGGTAAGCCAAGAATGAGGTGGGAGAAAAACATTAACTATGATTTGAGGGAAGCAGATTATACAGGGAATGATTGGAAAGCATTGGCTCAGGATAGGGATGTATGGAGAGCTTATGTCCGCGCGGCCATGAACCTTCGGGTTCGATAGTGCCAGTGAGTGAGTGAGTGAGTGGGTATGATTAAATTTTAACCTTAAAATACATATTTCTAGTATAAAATCTTCATAGAAATAAGATTTTTGAAGGAATATTTTAGTGAATCTACTAACAAGCCCCATGATTTAGTGAGTAAATTAGCCTGGATGTTTAATAATAGCACATGAAATAGTTTTTGAGAAAACGAAACTAATAGTTTAATAATGGAATGCTTTCATCAATTGATTAAATATTAATTAACAGCAAAATCAGAAGACGAATTTTAAAGAATGCTATATAAACTAAACGAAGTATCAAAAAAAATATAATATGGAAATATCATCAGAAAATTAAAAAACAATGGCTTTCAAGGGCATTTAACCAGTTCGGACAAATATAATATCAGAAAATAAACCAATAGAACAAGTGACAAAACATAAGTTCTTAGTTTGCGAAATAGTATCATACACAACGAAAACAGATATAAATAACAAACCAAATAAGTTTAATTATATAACAGGAACACTAAAATAACTTTGAAAAATAAAACCAGAAAAGACTGTAATGAAATTATGCAAGACAATTGCAGTTCCTATTATTACTTACGGATCTGAAACATGGACAGTGACAAAACAAAAATCTGCCTGAATAAAAGCTGCTGAAATGAAATTCCTCAGTCCAATAGCAGGATAACAAAGAGCAGACAAAGACAATAACACAGAAATAAGACAGCAACTAAAGGTAGTGGAATTAAACACAGCAATAGTGAAATACAGAACTAACTGGAAAGAGCACTTAGCAAGGATGACTGAGAACAGAGTACCAAAAGTACTAAGAGGAAGAAGAAGTTTGGGAAGACCAACGAAAATATGGAAAGAGCAGCAATTGGAGACGGAACAGACTAGTAAAGAAGAATAAGTTTAAAACTGAATCCAAATTGAATGGATTAATATATGTGAGAGTGATATATTTTCAATGTATAATGTATTTTTAATTAACATACATATTTTTATAATGTCAGGTATTTATATTGAAATTATATATTTTGATAAAAAGCAACCTTATAACTCTATTCACACCTAATGCACCATAAAATTATACCGTTAATTCTGTATCATGAGGTTTGATCATAGGAATATAATATGGGTTGTAATGTGACACTGCTCGTGGAGTCATTTACTGCACCGACATTAATTTAGTAATGTGTAGATCTTTTTAAGAGGAATCTTTTCTCTGTTATTTCCATTTTTCATGGTCTTCTATCTCACTCTTAATTCATCAGTTGATTTCTTCGTATTTCTGGAACTTTATTCATTAATCAAGTTTGCAGGGTGTTCATCACGCACTACCCGTAAGAAATTGTATTTTTTCTTACTTCACTTCTTACTTTTTTCTCATCTATATTACCAACATTTCTAGAATGTAATCAGTTCTGCTGTTTTTTGCGATACCTGATTATGCATTTTATTTATTGTTACTGACAGTAGATATTTTAGTTATGAAACAATCAATAAGTGGCACTCGGCACGTTTTCGGGGCATCGCCTCCCCAATTGCCACTCTTTTCCGTTTCTTGCTGTTGTTTCACAGTTCCGGATGTGAAGTAGATTGATAGCATCCATACTAACCATATATTTCAATTGTTTGTAGGTCTCCGAACCAGTTTCTTCGAGGCATTGTTTAGGGTTTTGAGACAATTTGATGTTTTATGGTGTAGAGTCGTCAACCGTACGCGCAATCCCCAACCTGTAGGTCCAGATTTTCTATAGAGGTTTTATTTCCTCAGCCTTTGGAAACTTTACTCCATTACTGCAAGGGCAGCAGTAGTTGGTTTAGGTCCACCTCAGGTGTTTTTTTTTCTCCGCCCTACCGTATCTGGTGAGCACTCCCCTATCCGTCACCTGGGAAAGCACCCAATGGGAGACCAGCAACTCCAAACCAGAATTTTTCTTGTACGCTGCTTATTACTTTATAAAGTCGGTCTATAAGTATATAGAAAAGTGTTTATGGTAAAATAATTCCAATTGCATACACTATGCTTCGGGCTTTAAATTCATGATCAAGATCAAATGAACTGAAGTGGAGTGTGGCATGAGTAGACAAGTGGTGGATTTGTTTTTTTTTCATGGAAAAACAGGAAAGACTATGGGGAAAACCCTGCCATGGCAACGATTCAGCCACCATGAACCCCACATAGAGTGATCGAGACGTGAACTGAATGATAGAGGGGAAGAGTCAAATCATTTTGTAGCACTTCATTCTTAAATAATAATTATAAAGGTTTGATAGTGCAGCTTACATAATTTAATTTTGAATGTAACGTTTCTATTATTGAGTAGCTCATGCGTGTCTAGTATGAATACATCTTTCAACCATAATGTGTTTTCTTGACCGGATTTCAATATTTCTATGTTGCTCACGCGAGGTTAATTTTATCCCTTCCAGTGGCCAAAGAAAATTGTCTATGGTGTAGAGTTTAGACTATATAATCCGTTAAGTACTTAGGCCTCCTATGATGTGGCAGAGTTACTCAGTAAAATTCTTAAGTGAGCCAATCCTGGAGAGTAATTGTCTATAACCCTATTTGTTGAGGTTAACTTATGTTGGTAATTGATGTCCCAGGGGTTTCTAGCTACTGCATCAGTTACTTCCACACATCATTACGTCTTACTCGCCACGCCATTTTTTCCCCACCTGCTGTAAATGTGTCAGTCCATCTAGATTTCTACCCGCCCACACGTCTCTTTCCGATTCTGTGTTTCCACATGGTTATTCGTAGGATCATCGGGTTTCATTCATCCTAGCCAATAAAGACATTTTGCTATGGTCATCGGACTAACACATTTCTCAAATATCTTTTTTCCTCTGAGGTCTTTCGGTTTTATGGTAGATGCAGGTCACATATTTGTATAATTGATTAAGTTAAAGAGAAAACCTTACGTTCTTAACTTCTTCACGTAAAATAAACCATTACTATAATTATTGTTATTGTTATTATTATTATTATTAGACCCTCCATGGTATCTTTACCTTCTCGTGGTGGAGTGGCTTGCGTGCTTAAATGATCCTGAGAGCTATGCCGGCGTTAGCATTGCTGCCGATAGGGTTGCCCATGCCGGACTGGTCGAAGGTAATAAGCCAGACGAAAAAAGTACCTTGGTCGAAAGAGTGACGATCTTTCACCGTAAAAATAAAACCATAAGAAATGCGGACATGGGTTCATCTGGGGTAAAATTTTCCGGAGATCAAATAGTCCCCCATTCGGTTCTCCGGGCGGAGACTACTTCAGGGAACCCATGCCAAAGGCTCAAACACAGGGACATGTTCCTAGGAACATGGAATGTTAGGACTTTATGCAATAGCGGGGCACTAGAGATATTAACTCAGGAATTAGATAAATCGCCCTTGGATATAGTCGCTTTACAGGAAGTTAGGTGGCCAGGAGTAGGTAGTCAGGAATCAGGAAGCTTTGCATTATACTATGGGGTGCAGAAAGACCTGCATTTGGAACGGGTTTTTTAGTCAGAAGGAGGATCCTATCCGCTATCCGAGATATTAAGTTTGTTAGTGATAGGATATCATACATAATTCTAAAGGGTAAACGACATGATTTTATAATTGTAAATGTACATGCCCCCACAGAAGATAAAGATGACAAGATCAAGGATGAGTTCTATGAAGAATTAGAATGCTTATTTGATAGCCTTTCACGATATCATATGAAAATTGTCTTAGGAGATTTTAATGCAAAAGTAGGACGGGAAGATATATTCAAACCAACAATAGACAAATTCAGTCTTCATGAAGATAGTAACGACAACGGGGTTAGATTAGTCTCATTTGCCACATCAAAGAATATCATTGTTAAGAGCACAACATTTCAGCATAAGGATATTCATAAATACACCTGGACATCCCCAGATGGAGAAACTCGGAACCAGATGGATCATGTATTAGTGGATAAACGATAGCACAGTACCATCATTGATTTTAGATCAGTTAGAGGGACAGACTGCAATTCGGATCATCATCTGGTCAGAGTGAAAATCAGACAACGGCTATCGCTTATGAGAGGAACGAACGCTAAAGATGATTCTGTAAAATATGAATTAAAAAACTTGAAAAATGATGAAATGCGGCAAGAATACCAAATCAAAATTGCTAATAGATTTGAAGTACTGGAATCTTCAGATGACGATGTGGCAAACGAAGAATAAACTGATATAAATAAAGAATGGGAGGCTATAAAATATACTGTTAAATTGTCAGCATCAGAAAGCATTGGTTGTTTAAAAAAGAGGCAAAACAAGAAATGGTTTGATGAAGAATGTGCCGACATTGTAAAGAAAAGAAAGCTAGCAAAAATGAAATGATTATACGAGCCAAATGAGGTAAATTTAGAGCAATTGGGCAGTGTTAGACGGGAAACCACCAAGTTATTAAAGAGTAAAAAGAGGGAATATTTGAGAGAGAAGATTAATGATCTTGAAATGAATGCAAAAAATAGGAACATTAGAGAATTATATCAGGGAATTAGGATAGAGAATAAAGGGTTTCAGGCTAGAACAAACATAATTCGGAATGAAAATGGGGATATGATTGCAGATTCCAGGAGTATATTAAATAGATGGAAAAGTTACTTTAATCAGCTATTAAATGTACATAGAGTTACAGGACAGCAGATGAGGATAAGTTACAGACAGCAGAACTGCATTAGTCGCAGAACCAAGTACATTGAGAGGTTAAATGGCGTATAGAGCATCAGGTTCAGATGAGATCCCAGCAGAATAAAAAAAATCAGGGGGAGAAAAATTGATGGACAAGATACGCCTGTTGCTTAGTATGATTTAGGAAAAGAAGCTCTTCCAGATGGATGGAAAGAATTGATTATCGTACCAATTTATAAGAAAGGAGATAAAACTGATTGCAACAACTACCATGGGCATCTCATTACTTTCAACTTCGTACAAAATTCTAACAAATATATTAGTAAGTAGACTTACTCCCTATATTAATGACATTCTAAGAGATCATCAATGTGGATTTTAGAAGAAACAGGTCTACAACAGATCAGATTTTTAGTATAAGACAAATTTTAGAAAAGAAATGGGAATATAATGGTACTGTACATCAACTATATGTAGACTTGAAAAAAGCATATGATTCAATTAAGAGGAGAAGTTATATAGTATCCTGGTGGAGTTCAGAATTCCTAAAAAGTTAGTTAGATTTATACGAATGTGTCTAAATGACACAAAGAGTAGGGTGTGAGTAGGCAAACTGTTTTCGGACACTTTTGAAATCCAGAATGGGTTGAAACAAGGAGATGCACTATTTCCTCTACTATTTAATTTTGTACTAGAGCATGCCATCAAATCTTTAGAGGATGAGGAAGGCCTACAACTCAATGGTGTTAATAAGCTGTTACTTTATGCTGATGATGTAGTACTATTGGCCGATAGCGAGGCAATACTGAAGGACAGCATGCACACACTATTGAGTAACACTAAGGAATTAGGACTGGAAGTAAATATCAATAAAACTAAATATGTGGTCACATGTAGAAATACATTATATAATGGAAATGGACGGCTAATGACAAATGAGTGAAATTTTGAGGAAGTGGCTGAATTCAAATACCTAGGAACAATAATCACAAATAGGAATAAGATGCACAAAGAAATTAAACATAGACTCATTTCTGGAAATGCATGCTATTATACATTGCAGAGACTCTTGATGTCCCAACTCCTTTCAAAAAACGTTAAACTGAAAATATATAAAACTATTATTCTACCGGTTATATTATATGGGTGCGAAACATGGACTCTTACTTTAAGGGAGGAAATGAGATTATGAGTTTTTGGGAATAAAGTTCTTAGGAAAATTTTTGGACCTAGGTGAGATGAACAGACAGGTGATTGGAGAATACTACATATGAATGAACTACATGGTCTTTATAGGAAGCCAGATATAATAAGAACAGTTAAGTCTCATAGACTGCGATGGGCAGGACATATTGCGCGTATGGGGAATGAAAGACGTGCATGGAAACTTCTTGTAGGAAAGCCAGAAGGAAAACGCCGAGTTGGTAGACCAAGAATGAGGTGGGAGAACAACATTAACTATGATTTGAGGGTAGTGGATTATACAGGGAATGATTGGAAAGCATTGGCTCAGGATAGGGATGTATGGAGAGCTTATGTCCGCGCGGCCATGAAGCTACGGTTTCGATAATGCCAGTGAGTAAGTAAGTAAGTAAGTAAGTAAGTAAGTTATTATTATTAGAAGATATTGAAGAAGAATGGATTGCTCTACAAAGTATTTTGTCACAAGCAGCAAATGAAAGCCTGGGTATCAAAACTGAATGGAATCGAAAAATAACTACGGATATGGGATGAAAACATCAAAAAAGTAATTGATGATAAACGTGAAGCATGTAAAAAATCTTGTCTACAAAAAAATATGAAGATAAAGGAGAGTATCATAGGAAGAAAGTCATAGCTAAATATGAAGTTCGCAAAAAACATAGACAAAGCTGGGAACTGTTTGTATCATTTTTGGAAAATTATATCACTAGGCCTCAACCAAAAATATATAAAGTTTTAAAAATTTAATAATGATTCTAAAGAAAATGCACATTTAAATTGTATATCTAAAGAATATTGGCTTAACTACTTTCATCATGTGTGGACACAAAAGATGATTTGTTACAAATACCGATCTCTAATAACATTGCTTTTTAACAAATTTCTATAGATAAATTAAATGATGTTGTTAAATCATTAAAGAGTATCAAAGCTCCCGGAGAAGATCACATTCATTAAGAATTATTTAAATATTCAACTAAAAAATTTTCAGGCAGATTTCGTATTATCCTTAATATGATATGGGAAGGACAAGAACCACCACAAAGCTGGAACAAATCCATTGTTGTACCAATCTTCAAAAAACGAAGTCGCCAAGTTCAAGATAACTATCGTGGAATTAGCTTGTTGAACTCTGGATATAAAATTTATGCTAATATAGTTAAGGATAAATTGAAAAAAAAATTATGAAAATATAATTGGAGAAGAGCAGAATGGATTTAGAAAGTGCAGATCTTGTACAGATGGATTCTTCACTCTAAAACTACTATTAGAAAAGCACAAGGAATTCAATACAGAAACTCATATTGCCTTGTTGACTTCTTAAAGGCTTTGACAAAGTAGACAGAAATATATTCGGTTATTACAAATTTTAGCTGATGATAACGTTCCACAACAATATATTACTAATATCTTCAACGTCTATAAAGATAACAAAATGGCAAACTATCTTATTGGAAAAAGATCAACACTGGAGTAAGACAGGGATGTGGACTTTCACCGGTGCTTTTCATTATATATATGAATAAATTAATAAACGAATGGAGGAAAACACAACGAAGATATATACCCATCAATAGGAACCTCAAACTCGATGCTATTCTTTTTGCAGACGATTTAGCTCTTCTGGCACTTTCCGAAAATGATTTGTAACGATCAATTTATAATTTACAAAAAATAGCTGCCAAATTTAATATCGAAACATCAGTTAACAAAACTAAAATTATGGAATTTCATGGGAAGGACCCCATACGAAATAAAATCTGTCTCCAGAATACAATTTTAGAGAGATGTAATCAATTTAAATATCTTGGATATTATCTCTCTATCTGGGATGAAAAGGATATCCCTGAAAAAATCTAGTTATAATAGAAGTTTGGGAATTATTAATCAAGTTATGAAACTATCCCTTGTACAAAAAAAAAACACCAGATTACGTTTATATAACACTTTGGCTAGACCAGTGTTGACCTATGGTTGTGAAGCATGGACGCTAAAAGACAACATGAAAGCAGAATAACAGCTTGTAAAATGAGATTCATGCGCAGAACAGCGGGTTACACCAGATGGAATCGGAAAAGGATCACCGATATCTTAAAAGAATTGACGACTACGCCTATTTTGGAATATATTAAAAGTACCAACTAAATTGGAAACACCACCTTGAAAGAATGACTTTACATCTGATCCCCAAAGCTATACCAAGATCTCTGGGCCGTCCTATGAAACGCTAGAGGGAAAATTTTCTATAGGATCGTAACAGACCTAGGCCTAATACTTGGAAGGAAGAAGAATAAGAAGAAGAAGATTATTATTAGTAATTATGATGATGATTATTATTATTATTATTATTATTATTGGTTTGAGATTTTAAAGAAAATGTAAATTGCTATTTATGCGCCGTGCAGCAGGTTATACAAAGGGGACCATAAAATAAATGAGGAAATTATGAAAGAGTTGGATGTAGAACCCATTCTTCACCACATACAAAACTACCAGAACAACTAGAAAGCCCATCTTCAACGAATATCATGTCATATAATTCCAAAAGTTATGCTTCGTAACTGCCACTAAGGCAAAAGATAGCTGGGACATCCAAAAAAGCGTTGGATTGAAAAATTCCTCTTTGAGACCGTAAACAGGCCACATGGATAAATGATAATGATTATTATTATTATTATTATTATTATTATTATTATTATTATTATTATTATTATTGTTGTTGATCAATCAATCAATCAAATTCTCTGTCATAACAGCAGTCTCTGTCTTCTGGAAACCAAACGACATTCCTCTCTGTCCTTTCGCTGCATGCACTGGTTCGTTTTCAATCTTCGAGTATTCAGGTTGCTTGTACTTCCTCCATCCAAGTATTCCTCGGTCGTCTTTTTCTTCTTCTCTCTGTAGCCATTCAATCCATAATAATTTTCAAGGATGCAGTAACAAAATAGAGGAAATTATTAAAATACTATATATAATGAAAACACATCTTATAGTATTAACTAAAAAAAAATATTATTATTACTCTTATTATTATTATTTTTATTTCTACTGAGATTCGGTAATGGCTTTGTGCCAAAAGTGATTCTTATATAAAATACTCGCAGTGTGTAAGGTCAACACAATTCTGATATTAGGATATTAATATGACAACAATTCTTCGTATTTATACAAACGTGCCTGGTATACATTTCTGATCTTAATGTTTTATTAATTCCTATTAACTACGGTTAATAGGAAATCGAACGTAGCACTTAGAGGAATTCCTGGATTCGTACCCTGAAATAATCATTATCACTAATGGCACTACATCTCAGTACGGGCCTTGTACTTTTCTCAATATCTGCTTCCATTCTTCTCTGTCCATAGCCTTGTCTTCCAATTATAAAACTTCCAACAACCGTTGATTATTTTCTCTTACAGCATCCAATCAATTTTTCTTATGTTTTCCAACCGGTAACTGACCAAATATCTATGCTTCCGTGACCATCTTGGGAATGCTTTGTCTGTTTATTCTCTGTACTATCCAGCCCATTGTAACCTTTTCAATGTATCATAAAATTTCTGTTTCTCTATACAAGTTATATAATTTATTATCATATCTTACTATTTCCTCTGTCAAGTATACTCCTTAATATTTTCCTCTAAAATATATTTAGCATATCTCACTTCCATATACTATTATCAGTCTTATTACTGTTTTAAATAATCTAATTTCCGTCTTTGGATGCAGACTTTTGGACTTGAACTTAGATAATAATGCATAGTATATCTTATTATCTTTGTTTATTCTGTTCTGTAATTCTTCTATTTCATTGCATTTCCTGTTGTCTTTTGTTCCTAAATAGTTAAATTGTTGTACTGTGTCAATTTTATTTCCACCTACTGTCACATTTTTCTTCTTACCGCTATCAAAGTGTGACTGTTTTAATATTTTTGTCTTCGTATAATTCATTTGTAATCAAACATTTCCTTTATAATTATATTCCAAGCGTATAAATGTGATTTTAGATCTTTTTCTGGTCTTGTGATGATTTTCACGTCATCAGCATAAGCTACAATTCGAATAAATTTATAATGTAATGTTCCATTTATATCAATGTTAAGTTTTCTTGTAACACATTCTAGAACTATGTTAACTAGTTGTGAGGCCAGCTCGTCTCCCTGCTTCAGACTTATAACTATGGGCAACAACAGTCAAAAAGTGAAAACATTTTAAACATTCTCTATCTTGGTTAAGACATAAAAATCATGCACGAGAAAGAACTAAACACACACTTAAGTAGGGAATTCATATTACTATTCACTAAAGTTTCTCGTATCTTCCCCACGTCTTTAAAAGAATCTTAAGTTTAACATTTATAAAACGATAACATTTGTCTGTGTTACTCTATGGGTGAAACATAGTCTTTTAAGGGTAGAAAAGAAAAGAAATGAATATTCGTATCATATGTACATATACATAGTGTTCTGCCCAAGAGCAGGTCTTTCACTGCTAACTCAACATTCTCCACTCTTTCCTTAACTCGGCTTTCCTTTTTGTATCCGCATACAAACCATTTATTTTAACACTATCTCTAATCTGATGTCTTTTACTGCCTCTAACTTTCTTTCCGTTGACCACTCCCTGTAGGGCATCCGTCAGCAGGTAGTTTCTTCTTAGCCAGTGGCCAATCCAATTATTTTTCTCTTCTTATGAGTTCCAGCATTATTTTTCCTTCACCCACTCTGTCAGGCACATCTTTATTTTTTTTATTTTCCCTTTCAATTTTATACGTTCCATTCTTCTCCATATCCCCATCTCAAATGCTTCCAGTAGCTTTTTCTCATTCCGTCGTAATGTCCAAGTCTCTGCACCATACAATGCTACACTTCACACAAAGCACTTCACTAGCCACTTCCGTAATTATTTTGCCAAAGGTCCACAGAAAATTATTTTCTTCTTGATAAAAGCGTCTCTTGCCATTGCTATCCTCTACTTTACTTCTTGACCGCAGTTCATGTTAGGCCTATTACTGATAGTACAACCCAAGTATTTGATGCTCTCCACTTTCTAAATGGCCTCATCTTTAATCCTCATGTTTATCGTCCTTGTTTTCTTCCTACAATCATGGCCTTCGTCTTATTTATATTTATCTTCATCCCATAATCCTCGCACTTGTCGTTTAGCTCCATTAGCATGTTCCTCAGTGTAATTGCATCTTCTGATAGCAAAGCCATATCATCAGCACACTTAATTCTCCTTCCTCCCATGTTTACGCCTACCGTATTCCTGAAGCAGTTCTTCATTAGGTTTTCAAGGTAGATGTTGAAAAACGTTGGTGATAGAGGACATCTTTGCCTTACCCCCTTCCAATTTCTCTTACCTCTGACATTTCTTCTCTTATCTTCACTTTTATTCGCCGTTTCATATAATGATTACTTATCAGCCTCCTCTCCTTCCAGTTCACGCCAATTTTCTATAAGATTCTCCTGAGTTTATTCCAATTAACTCTGTCAAAGGCCTTTTCCAGATCAACAAATTTTACATAAACTCCTTTTTTCTATATATGTCTCTCCTATTGTTCGTATCAATCCAATTACATATAGGATGACAATGGAGAAGTTTTACAATGAAGAATACAATAATGTATGTTGTTCTCCTAATATTGCAAGAGTTATTACGTCTAACCGAGTGAGCATTGCCTTCTTAAGTTACTTAGTCTATTATGAATGTCATTTCAACGGAATTTAGAATCTAATATCTATTCAGTTTAATGTTCTATCTTATTGTATAAAATCAAATACCTGACTTAATATTATTATTGTTCTAATAATAGGTCTTTCATAATATCACTTGTAGCGGTCACGTTAAACTAGTCAGAATTAATTTATCTCAACACGGATTTTCAATAAACATTTCAATCTTCTTTATATGGTTCATGCTAATCTTATTTTTATAATCCCGTATAATTACTCTTAGTATTCGTTATATTCTTGGCTTTAACAGAGTATCACCAAGAGTTCTCCTCTTTTCGCCCGCAATTGCACTGAGTTCTTGTTCAACCCCCCTAGCTTCACACACTGGCTTCCAATTCACATTACTGGTCGCTTTCCAGAAACTACTTTTTAAAATATTCTGTTGGGTCTCTTAGCCGGCATCAATGATTCTACAAGGATCACCGTTCGCGATCATTTGAGAATAGAGTCTTCTCGAAGCCGACTCATCGAGAACCAACGTTCACACATATATGGAGTAATTTTAGTTAGTCTCTTAAATTGAAAACCGTGAGTGTATATGTTCCTGGGTGAGATTTTTTCGGAGTTTTCCCTAACTATAAGACAAATGTCAGGGAACTTTAAAGCCCAAACGGGTAAAATGAATCAATGGTGACAATATAATAATTTAAAGACGTTTTTCCTGTTTTTCGTTATATGATTCATTGTGATTATAATTATATTACTGTATTAATTTAAGTAGCTTAAAAGAACAGTATCTGGTCAATATAATCATCATTAACATATTTGCCATGTTTACTATGAATATGTGTGTTTCGTGTTAAGTTTGTTGTCTCGGTGGAGGCCTTGATACTGGTAAGGGAATTGTACGAACAGTTTTCGTAACATGAACAACGCCTGAGACACCATTTAAATGTACGCAAGACGTAATACAGAATCACCAAGTTTAGAAACTAATAGAAACTCAACTATAAACGTTGCTGTGAACACTTTTAAAGGATATATTTAAACAATTCACTGATTAACTGTTCTTTTATTGATTTTGTAGGGATATCAGGTTTTGTAGGTTACTTTGTCAAAATTGTGTACGCGTCTGCCATGCATCCTACTTGAAACTTGATCCGCGTTCTCTTTGATGATGGCGCGTATGAGGAATTGCTGCTTACGTGACGTGGTGATTGTTGCTCGTGATATGTAGGGGTGACATTTCCTAATTCGCTGTCTGTGTCCTCGTCACTGTAGGTTGATAATTAATCATCATGGACGAGTGTATGCACCCCTTCCACAATTAGGTCCTCCTCAAACAATTCCATCTTTTTATGATCAAATTTCATAAGATAAACTTGGCTTGTCGTTGCCTCTGATATGCTGAATAAATCTGCCAAAATTTTTACTACTATTGCTCGATTCATGGTTTATATTGTAGTTTTTGTACAAACAAAACTCCCCTTGTAGCCATATTCTGAAAAGAAAAGAATGCTGTGGTTAAATGGTTTAGCATTGCAGTATAACAATCATAGTAGTATATGTACAGGGAAACCGAAGTGTTAATGCTTATGACTATGGCATCTCTACCTGTTGTCCATTGCATCTTAAAGTTTGTGCATCAACTGTTCTGATACCCTATTCTACAATGTACATATTGTGATTCCCCAACCAGATAAAGTATTTGTCCTATATTGAGGCAGTGTTCCCTGTTGAGCTTATCCCTCCTTCGGGGAAGCCTTCATATCCTTGTGGGGTCAAAAAAGTTTGTAACTGATCCATAGTTAAAAATCTCTCTCCCGACAAATCGTGTCTTTGTAAGGCCCGGGTAGCATGTGGCACGTAAAAGAATCTATAAGGCGAGAGGTTAAACTCTGTTAATGTAATCGAATGGACTGTATATGAGTGGACTTAACTAGAAACTTACCTTAAACAATACAACAAATGTTAGTGCGACGTATTTTCGTTTGTCAGCTTTAAACGTTTTAAGAGCGATATACGTAAAGGTGAAGTAAACTGAAATATAATTGTGGTAGTTAAAATATTTACAAAAAAATATAGTGACATCACATATTGTTATGAACGACATTAAAGTTAAATTCACTCAAACTAATGGTAATTAATGTTAGAAAAAAATATAAATTAACGGCGAGTTCTTTTAGTTTTCGTTTTAAATTAAAAATCAATGTACATATATGTGAAACAGAACTGTAGACCTAATATTATTGCTTACTTGGAAAGTTTTATGATAACGAATATGATATATAATTAATAACTACCTAAATAAAATATGTTTAATGTGAATTGTTTTGGTTTGATGGCTTTTTTTAAGTTTTAAGACCTATGTGTAATAAATTGAAAACTCTAAAGTGTAGTTGTCTAATGTAGGATTGTTGTTGAAATACTAATCAGAAACATATTTTCGAAAAAAACGCCTGAGGATTATGTTTTTTATTGATATTGACAGGGTTACATGATCTAGTTCAAGTTTGAACAATTCAGATAGAACTAAATGTTTGATGAACGACAATAAGTAATTAGGGTTAACGATATTTTATATTTCTAACAGATTTTGGGTATACACACATAATTAAACGTTGAATAGAGCTATAGGTTTAGTTGCAAACAAAGGGTTATACGATACATTATAATTAGGACCACGAGGTATACATATAGTTTTTTGTAAACATATTTAATTTATTCCAGCGTCATTTCCACATTAAACTGATGCATACAATAAAATGCTGTTAAGAAACTAACAAGCATTTTAATAAAATAGCTGGGGGTAGATTTATGTATAGTTATTATGTAACATTTAAAGTCCTTTAGTTTTAAAATTATTAATTAAAACTCAGATTGTTTCCGTTGATTGTATAATTCGTTTAATGGTACATCGATAACATTTGAATGAATAAATGTAGTTCTCTCTGAGGATTCTCTATTCTCTGCACAAGAAATATAGAGAGTACCTTGTAGTGTAAGCCAAGTTTTACGGTCGATTGATTTTTTACTGGCAATAAAAATCTGTGGCACAACATCCTTGAGGAGAGATATAAAAACCTCTCTGACCCTCAATACCAATTTACTGCACGTAAAAGAAGCCATCTCCCTCCACTTGCGGAGACACTGTGGCATAGTAGATTTTTAATCCAAGGAAATTAATTTATTTTATGTTCGTAACAGCTGGATTAATAAGGCACACGATACAATATCAAAATAGGAAATAAGTTTATCTCATTAACACACCAATGTTTATGTTTTTTTTAATTAAAAACAAAATATTCACTAAGGATGTATAATTTTCTATAATACTGTATTTTGGAAGTTTTACATTTACAAAATCGGAATCTTTTTTGGGGCTTAATGGAATTCCAAATTGTATCGATAATTAGAAATCAACTACAGAAACTAATACTGGTGTAGTATCATGTGGATCTAATTATTAGTTGACAGCCTGAAATTCAAAGTCCAGCTGCTTTTGCCTTGTAGTAAAGGATAGTTAAAGCATGGCATAAATCTTCTGTGTCAATCTTTGCAAGGCAATTTCAGACCAAATTCCATAAGGGATAGTAATTTTCGAGCAATTTCAATGCAATATTTGCATTCAGCATCAAAAGTTGTACTGGCATAAAATAATTCAATGCAATAGACACTACAGTTAAATCACAAGGTTATGTCAAAGTTGACTAAATTCTTTGCACCGCGTGCTTCTTGACTAAGCTGGCCCTAGCTCTGGAGTCACTGCTTCAGTCGAGCAAATATTTTGCACAGTAAGCTAACACATGCATATGCACACGTGCACAAATTTTGAGTAAAGTCTGAGATGGTCGAGTGGGGGCCACTTTTTATTTTAGGACACTTGACGTAGAATGATCAAATTATTTAAAAAAATTAAATTTAGAATCACGCGTGTTATAAATCATATTTTGGGCTTGAAAAGGTTAACCTCTTCTATCCCAGTGCCCATTGCAATGAATATGACTCAAAATTTGATACCTCAAAAAACCTGCTCACTGTATAGAGCTTTTGTTTTAAAATTTCCCACTATAATTAACTATTTATTTTTTACCTCCACCAGATTGCCTTTATTACATTTCCGGTATTCTCTCCTGGTATTAGCGGAATTGTAACCTACTTCTTAAGTTGGGGCTCATGGAAGACGTAGTTACGTTACCATGATGATATATTAGGCGATTAATGATAATGAAGCGCCAGGAGAGTCCTTAAACCTAAACTTAACCTAAATCTAGACCATAGGAGGCCACAGTAATAATCAACTCCGTTTAAAAAAATTCCTGTAGTCTGACCGAGAATCTGACGGAGACTCTAGGAACTTCAAATAGAATCTCTGACCACTAGCCCGTAAGGCTGGTCATATTTAAATTTAATTTAGTTAAAAACCGCCATTTAAACAGTGAGGGGTAGGTTTAAAACCAATGTTAATTGTATTTTAGGTTTAGGGGGCAAACCCCCAGGTAATGGAACCTCTGTATTTTATATCTACATTTGAAAAAAAATATTTAATTGTTTTTTTATTTAATGCCCCAGGTTATCATTTCGACATTTCTGTTGTTCTATCCTGGCATTGGCGTAATTGTAATCCAATTCTGAGATTGGGGCGCCTGGAAGGCATGGTTACGCTTCCCTAGTGATATGATGTATGGTGATGATGATAGTTGTGCGCCAGGAGAGACCTTAATCCTGAACTTAATCTAAGACGAATATGAATGATTGTGATGACTATATGATGTTCGGAGACCGTTTGGGCTTTAAACTTTCTTGACATTTGGCTTACTGGTGAGGAAAAAATCACGAAAAACCTCTCACGCAGGAAACTTGTCCCAACCAAGGATCGAACTCAGGTCCGTTGTGTGACAAGGCAGCAAGCTAGTATTTAATTGTTGATACATCACATTCATTTGTTTCACAATTTTTTTCTATCGTCGCCTGACAACCTCAAAGAATTTAATTAACAATTACAAAAATACTGGTTTCCAGGGGACAGCATAAAATAAAATATATAAAAGGAATGAAAATGTGCTCCACTGCTGACTAGGCAGTGAATTAAACGTATATATATATATATATATATATATATATATATGTGTGTGTGTGTGTGTGTGTGTGTGTGTGTGTGTGTGTGTGTGTGTGTGTGTGAGCAGCCTCATGGGCTAGTGGTCAGCGTTTCTGACTACAGTTCATGAGGTCCCGGGTTCGATTCCTGGTCAAATCATAGGAATTATTTCTTGCCCATAGTCTGGAATTTAGGTTAAATTTAGGTTAAGGACTCTCCTGGCGTTTCATTATCATTTATCACCCATCATATCATCGGACTAACGTAACTCCGCATTCAAGGTGCCCCAACCTAAGAAATGGATTACAATTCTGCCAAAGTCAGGGGAGAAAGCCAGAAATGTCATAGGAGACAACCTGGTGGCATTAGACAAATATATCCATACATAGTAATTCTGCCCGAGGGCAAGTCTTTCACTGCAATCATAGCATTTTCATGCTAGGCTTTGCAGCTTTACTAGCGAATTATAGGTGTGGTAGCTTGCCGTTGCTTTCCACACCGATGAAAGATGGTGATAATGATGATCATAATGAAAAGGATGACTATGATGATGCCCGGATAATTTTCGGGAACCGTTGGACCCTAAGCATCCTGACATTTGTCTTACAGGTGAGGAAAAACCCCGAATAAAACCTCACCGAGGAGCCTCTCCCGACCGGGAATCGAACCCGGGCCCTCTGCGTGATAAGGCAGGACGCTACCGAGAGCACAGCGGTGGAATATATATATATATATATATATATATATATATAATTCCAGGCGATGATTGGTTGATTAATTTGAATTTGTTTTAGTTGAATGCAGGCTTTCACGGCCGGTAATCATAATGTTGTGTGATTCCGGGTTCTGTGGCCGTGGTCCATAGTTGATCTACTCTAAGTAGATCTTCCGACCAGGAAACACGCCTAGAAGCACTCGCCACTGAAGATGCCCTCCGCAGTTGAGGGCGAAACGTCTGGTATCAACACCAACTATGGACCACGGCCACAGAACCCGGAATCACACAACATTTTGAATTTGTTTTCTTTATAATCTCTCAGAATCTATCTTAATCACAGTTCAACGGACATGCTTCATAGGCTTCTTTACCAAAACCTAAAATGCTGCTATAACTGGTTTTAATCTCCGGGTCAATATTAATATTTACTCTAGTTTTAATTACTTTAATTTCAAATAAATAGTTGTTTAGATTTAGAAGTTTTAAAATAAAAAAGCCTAAACCATATGTAATCTGAGTGAAAATTTTCTTTTATTCATGGGAAAACATCATGGAAAAAATCCCTGATAAAATAATATTACAAAATACCAAGAATGAATTCTGGAGAATCGATTTTACCTCAAATTTAAATATTTTCTTCCTTTCTTTTCCTTGGTTAACCTCTCCCTTATGTTGATACTTTCACGTGCCCCACGTCAACCGGGTAAATGTATACATTTAAGGGCCTAAAATCCTGAGAGTTTCTTCGTTCGGAAGTGAAATAAAACCGAGGGTTCTATGTAGTACATTTATGGTACGCAAAATAACCTTAACCCTGAAAAAAGAGGCCTCTGGCAAAATGTATCGGTCTTATTACGTCCAGATTCTAGTCGACATGACTTTTTACGCGTCGCCGATAAGACAAATACAACTAGGCTATAAAAACTACTTCGATTACTTTTCTTTTTTCATGAAAACTAGAAAAAAATCCACGAAACACAAAACAACATTGCGATGTATTCGATTAAAAAAATACTGAAAAGAATCTCATCGTGGTCTTTGTTTACGATCTTCAATTATATAATAAGTGGTCTTGATAAGCTAAATAGCCTGATAGTGCATTACATGTCTGCAGGGCGGGAGGGGGTTATGAGCGCGCGCGCGTGTGTGGGGATGGGTGTATGTATTATACATCCAAGTTAACTGTTCACGGGCGGAGGGGAAGAGTTTTAGCGCTAGTGTCGCCGATCTACTGAACTGTGGAAGGGATTAGGAGAAAACTGTACATCCGATCACGTATTGAATTTTTTCAACATCAAATGTGGGGGGAGAATCTCTAAACACGTGTGAAAGATCTTAACATGGTTGTCAAATTAGTCATTTAAGCACTGAATGCTCAAGCGGTCGGATCATTTAAAATCACAGTATTTGTCGTCTCCCTGTTACCCACTTCACAATAAATCACAAGTGGCAACATGCAATGAGAAGGGCAAGGAAGGGACAGCTCATTCCTAGGCGTAACCTCAAAAGTAACAGGGTTGTCAAGTTAGTCATTCTGACACTGACCGCGCAGAACGACGGATCATTAAAATAAATAGCATTTGTCAGTTGTCTACCTGCCAATCAAACAACATAATACAAAGGACAGGAAGTGGCAACATAGTAAGGAATAGAAAGACAAACACAGTTTGTTAGTTAACATATTTTCCGCCTGCACAAAACACTTGGATGAGTAATACATGTGTGTGTTTTTTCTGTCTTTTTCTAAATTAGTTTTGTAACTTTTTTAAAATTATTAATATACAAAATGAGACTTTTTTCTATAGGCCTATCTAAATTCTGGTCTTTTCATGGATAAGTGTAGATGTGTATTATTGTGTGTGAAGTGTAGACATCAATTATATATATATATATATATATATATGAATAAGAAAGCTTCCTTGGGTTTTCCGCGTCTTGGATTCAAATTCGGCCTCTGGCCATTGATTCCGAGTGTCGGGCATGATCCCACATGCCATAATCAAGGAATTATAAGTTCGAGTCACAGGTTTAGGTCTGATTCCGACGTTTCGGCATGATCCTGCATGCCATCATCATTCCTTGATAATGCCATGTGGAATAATGCCGAAACGTCGGAATCAGTGGCCAGAGGCCGAACTTGAATCCAAGACGCGGAAATCCCAAGAAAACTTTATTATTCATACTTATATCCTCGAAAATCTGCAATACAACATAGCCTATATATATATATATATATATATATATATATATATATATTCATTGTTTTGATACATTTTTATGTAGTGTGTAGCCATGTATGTATTTGTTTGTATTATGATTTTTTATTTTTTATTCAAGGAAAAATAATGCACGTACGGCCAAGCAGGCTGGTACGAAATATAAATGCATATGTATTTCATTTATTTTGAAAAAAAAGGGAATACATTCCATTCCATTACTAAAGGAAACATTGAAAACATTTCACGTCTCCGATGTACTCTGCGAAAATAAGACTAATGATAGTCATTATTATTAAAAGGAAGATTTTTGGACCGATGAGAGATGAACGGTCAGGAGAATGGAGAAGACTACATAACAGTGAACTACATGGTCTTTATAGGAAGCCAAATATAACCAGAACAGTTAAGTCTCGTAGACCGCGATGGGCAGGACATGTGACACGAATGAGGAATGAAGGACGTGCATGGAAACTTCTTGTAGGAAAACCAGAGTGAAGTCGCCCAGTTGGTAGACCAAGAATGAGGAGGTAGAATAATATTAACCATGATTTGAGGGAAGTAGATTATACAGATAATGATTGGAAAACATTAGCTCAGGATAGGGATGTACGGAGAGCTTATATCCGCGCGGCTATGAACCTACGGGTTCGATAGTGCTAGTGAGTAAATAAGTAAAAACTAGATACATTTCTGCATATTATTTTTTTGAAAAATACACATTGAGCAAAGACCACATGACATTATCATTATACTTGCCTCAAGGAATTAATAATATTAATAGCTGCGCACTTTGTGTGTGTGTGTGTGTGTGTGTGTATGTGTGTGATGACATTGATCGTGCAGATTCGCTTTACTTAATTAAATTTAACTGTACAGAAATACACTCGTCGGCTTGCTCTCTTTCAACGTGGATCCGTGACAGCAACCGAACAGTCATATTGTAAATGCAAGCCATTGTTCCACCGTGTCTGCCACTTCATACACAGGAATACATTAAACCATCAGACAGTGGAGAGATGTAGCAGTCTGCTTCAATCTGCCACGTTCATTTATATAAACTTACAGCATTAGCAGCAAATCCATGGTTACAATGTAAACACACTCAAGGAAATTAAGACACTGAAAATGTATTTTTACTCGTATATGTTGCAAATATATCAAACCATAATCCAAAGCATTTTAACATATGGTGGTGAAGTTTCGCAAATACGTACCAGGGAAATGAAAAGAAACTTAAGTACAGAAATGTATGTTTTAAGAACATCAGCTGGAAAATTTAGAATGGATAGAATACGAAATATAGAAATAAGGGAAATTATGGGTGTAAAAGAGGAGCCGAACATCATAGACATTATAGAAAAGAAAATATTACAATGATATGACCATGTCAAAAGAATGCCAGAGCGAAGATTGCCTAAAATTGTTATAGAATGGATCCCAATGGAAAGAGGGAAGAGAGGAAGACCGAAAAAAACTTGGATAGAAGGAGTTACAAGCGGGTATGAATATCAGAGGATTGGAGGAAGATCAATGCATGGACAGAGAGGAATGGCGTTTGATTTCCGGAAGATGGCGGCAGCTGCCATGATACCGGATGATGACGATGATAGAGCCGTTGACTTTCTTAAAAGTTAATAGCACCATTAAATAATTATTATCTACTTATCTGCCTCTGAGATATCATCGAGAATAGATGAGTTTTTTTCAGTTGAATGTACACTTAGCAAAAAAAAAAAAAGCGGACTCTTGATCTCGCACATTTCAAGTTTTAACGCGCGATTCACACGAGTAAACTAATTGCACAATACAGCTAAAATATGTTCCCTTCCTCCTATGAAGAGCATTCTTTTATACACAACAAGCCTGCGAACGCTTGGTTCAATGCCTTGTCTTGCTTCGTAAGTAAGAGGTCACAGGTTGATTCCTGATATTTAATAGCAAGTACATACACATGATTATTATTTATGTTAGGCTATAGGTTTTGAGAACATTGTAGAGTAAGAGATTATGCCCATTTCCAATATGCATCTCAACTGAAAAACATGTTTACATGGCCTTCAGTATGTCAGTCCTTAAACGGTTCTTTTGTTTATTTTATTTTTTGTTAATAAAAACAAATACATCATATTGGGAAGTAAACATTATGAGGTATAATCATTTAAATTCATCGGAGAACATTTTCACCAACGAATTCTTAAAAAACAAATTCTCAAAATGTAAGGAATTTTAATCATATTATATCAAATCTCAATTTTTAAAATAAAATATATTAAGATGTGTGACATTAACATTAATCATGATTTGAGGGAAGTAGCTTATACAGGGGATGATTGTAAAAGTTAACTCAGGATAAGGAAGTATGGAGAGCTTATGTCCGGATTGTCACGAGCCTACGGGTTTACTTGTGTCAATTGAGTTAGTTATTAACATGCACTACACGTATATAAACTGAACAACACGATACCCTTATACAAAGTGATTCGAAAGGTTGCGCACAAATTTCAGGAGCTCATAGAGGGGTCGAAGTACAACAACTTTTGATTAGTAACTTATGGTCAGTACAAGCACTGGAATGTCTGGATGTACAAGAAATTATTTTGTACACACACTTAAGCAAATGTAAATTTATTCACCAATTTGAATTTACAATACTAGGTATTCAAAACGCCTACCACTCATTGAATACAGGCATGTTCTTCCATTCGAGCAAGAACTTCCTCTACCATAGCGACTGTTCGAATCGTACGTGGCCGTCCTAGATGATGCCATGAACGCAAGGAACGTGTCTCCAGAGTCGGTGGTGAACGTTTTGAAACGTTCGAGGATGTGGTTTGACGTCTGTTCGGATATTGTGCGTTGTACAGACGTTGAACTTCGCGTGCATTACAATTTGCTTTACCATACATGAAATGCATGTCTCGAAAGTCTGACAACGTGTATTCCATTTCACAGAAATCACAGATTTTCAAAGTAATGCTGTATATAACCTCTATAATACACTGCAGATACCGTACTGAAAACAGAGCGCACGAATGACTATCAGATGTGAACAGAAAAAGTACGCAAGTACTGTACTGCATTAAACGGTATGACAACAGATGGAGCGTCTTCATGAATTCATAAAGTAGTGCATCGAACCTGAAAAGTAAGCTTAAACACTCATTGAATTTTCCGACTATCCAGGGCTTATACTGATCCAGGATTACTTTCCAGACAATAAGTTACTAATCAAACGTTGTTGTGTTTCGACCCCTCTACATGCTCCTGAAATGTGTGCGCAAACTTTTGAATCACTCTGAATATGCTCAAATTTCACTTTCTAGTATGAAATGTTGAGGTTATTAGGACAATCTCAAGGTAAAGTACGATTGAAAGTAATACATCCAGAACATATAACAACGAAAATTAATAATTAAAAAACTTACAATGTAATCAGTCATTTTTATAAAAGATCTTACTAAAAAAATCAATAAAAGTGTGTATTATAAACATTACTTCATTTCTAAAGTGAATCTTGAAATGTTGTGACTGGCCTATCCATAAATATACCAGGAATGAAGTCAATTCTGCACAGGAAGATATATACTCATAACAAAGCGTTATTGTATAATGAATAGGGATTTTTTACAATTTTGAAATAAAGCCTTTTATAAAATAACTGATTCAATAATTATGAATGTGTGGTCAGTCAAATTAATCATCGTATTACTTGTAACAATGATATACCTTAGCGTCACGACATTTCTGGTATTCCTTCCTATCATCGGTATATTCTAACCCACTTCTGAGGTTGGGGCGCCAGGACGGCGGGGTTACGCTACCCCTAAGATATGATGGATGATGATGATGATGGTAATAATGCGCCATTTAATTTAATGACGTGAATAAGATAATGATGGACGGATGATGCTCGGGGCCTTAAAGTTTCCTGGCATTTATCTGACAGCTGAGCAAGAAAAAAAAATACCCACGAAACTTGTCACAACCGAGCATCCAACTCATGCCCGCTGCGTGACAATACAGCACGCTACTTCTATAGCACAGCGAAGGACACTTACAATTACTTACTTACTTACTCACTGGCACTATCGAACCCGTAGGTTCATGGCCGCGCGGACATATGCTCTCCATACATCCCTATCCTGAGCTAATGCTTTCCAATCAATACCTGTATAATCTACTTCGCTCAAATCATCATCATCATCATAGTACATTCACGAATTTAGGCCATTTGTTGACCTGTTTCGGCCTCAAGAGAAACACCATCCAGAAGTCTTTTGAGTGGACGTCCTGGTCTTCTTCTTCCTGCAGGTTGATATTTTAACATTTGTTTGGGTATTCTGTGATCTTCCATTCGATGAACATGTTGCATCCATCTTGACTTATAATCAGAAATTTTGTTTTCTAAAGATTCCATGTGTAATTCTTCTAAGATGTCTTCATTTTTTTGTGATCTAGTAGTGTGTATCCTGCAGTCCTCCGAAGATATCTCATTTCAGCAGATCTAAGTCTCTGTATATCCTTCTGTTTCAACGTTCATACTTCGCTACCATACAAAAGAGTTGGAAGAGCCAGTGTTTTATACACTTTCAGTCTTGAATGCTTTTGGACTAACTGTGGCTTGAAGATAGAATTTATTAACCCTAAAATTCTTAAATCATAGTTTATGTTATTCTCCCACCTCACTTTTGGACTACCAACTGGGCGTTTTCCCTCTGGCTTTCCTACAAGAAGCTTCCATGTAAGTCTTTCATTCCCCATACGTGCAACATGTCCTGTCCATCGTAGTCTACGAGACTTAACTGTTCTTATTATATCTGGCTTCCACTAAAGACCATGTAGTTCATTGTTAAGTAGTCTTCTCCATTCACCTGTCTGTTCATCTCTCTTTGGTCCAAAAAATTTCCTAAGTACTTTATTCTCAAATACTTGTAATCTCCTTTCCTCCCTTAAAGTAAGAGTCCATGTTTCGCACGCATATAATATAACTGGTAGAATAATAGTTTTATATATTTTCAGTTTAACGTTTTTTGAAAGGAGTTGGGACATCAAGGGTATCTGCAATGCATAATAGCACGCAATTCCAGAATTGAGCCTTACAATAATGAAATAAATGATAGTCGTTACACTCATTAGTGCCAATTGACAAAATTAAATGTAAATTGTGTTTTTAAAAATATATTTTTTATAAAAATGAGCTCACTTATATTTAATTAGGTTTGCAATAAAATAACTGCTATAGATACAACTTATTATTTTTGTTTGTATAGTTTCTATTGTTTACCTTTGTAAAATAACTAATTATGTTTGCTACGAATTACTCGTAAGCAGGCAAAGGTTGTGAACATTAATATAGCCTATATATAATATAATGCTCAATTTTACTGCCTTTTGTAAACACTATAAATTAACGAAACACAATAGACATAGAATGAAATAAATAATGTTGATCAGGTTAATTTAGTAATTCTCGGAAATATTCGTATGTATAAATTAGGACACGGTGTTTTGATATCATCTCTGGCAACAATAATTATTATGTTAAATAGACAGCTGAACTGCACACACAAATCCATGCACATCTCATCTGAATAATTGGAACATACAGAAGTGGTGAGACCTGTCTCTAACGATTACATCACTCTCTCGCCATTGTCCAATGCAATTACAGTATACTGTGTACCTTTCTGAATATATTTAGGCACAATTACTGTTCATCAAATTAAATTAAATTAAATAAATATATAGAGACATTTATTAAAGTTTATGAACTACAAATTATAACAAAAATTCATATAACACTAAAGAAACTTCATTTTGTAAGTTTTGCACAGATGTAATCACTCTTATTTTATTATTACATTTCTGGAAATATATCAGGCTTACGACACAGTTTTGATTCAAACATTTTCAATTTTTTTCATTTCCATTTTTTTATCCATCCATCCGTAGTAATTCTGCCCGAGGGCAGGTCTTTCACTGCAATAATAGCATTTCCATGCTCTCATTTCCAGCTTTACTAGGGAATTATAGGTGTGGTAGGTTCCCGTTGCTTTCACACCGTGCAGGGTGATGATGATTGACAGATAATTTTCGGGGACCGTTTGGCCCTAAGCTTCCTGATATCTGTCTTAGAGGTAAGGAAAAACCTCGAAAAAAAACCTCAACCAGGAGCCTGTCCCGACCGGGAATCAAACCTGACCCGCTGCGTGACAAGGCAGTACGCTTCCTCGAGACCACAGCGGTGAACCATTTTTTTATACTTTAATACATTATTTTATTATATTTTCTCACCCAGAAAACGAAGGCCAGTTAAAGAAAGAGTGGAGAACGCTGAGAATCCAGTGGAAGATATGCTCTTGGGCGCAACACTGTGTAGACCTATGTATGTATATATCTCACCCATAGAACCATCCAAGTCAAATGTGACCAATATACTATATCTATTACACAGCTGTACAAAAAAATTATTGCCCTGGATATCTCAGCGAATTTCTATGTTTTCAAGTTCACAGTTTACGAATTGTATTCATGAAAGTGCTGAATGTGCTCTAGTTTGCATGATTTTTGCGTATCTTATTTCTTAAACAGTAAACGGCTTGTTACTAATAAAATTTATGTTTCCAGTCATGATTTGATTTCTGCGCATTTTTGCGTGTATACAAACATCACGTGATCCCCACTCTCACACCCCTCACTCCACACATCGGCCGGTGATCTCGGTTATTTGACAAAATTAAAGTACTTACGATGTGCATTTGGATATGATAAAACAATTCGTCAAAGCGTTGGGCAAGGAAGAAAATGTTTCAAATGCATTTTGAGGAAATTTCCTAAGCTCAGAATGTAAAAGTTAAAAGGCGGAATATTTGATGGTCCTCAAATTCGGCAATTGATGAAACATGCAAATTTTATCAAAGTTATGATTATTCCGAAAAGTGAAGCTTGGAAGGGTTTTGTATTGGTAGTAGAAAATTTCCTATGTAAATATAAAGCACCAAATTATAAAGAAATTGTGCAAAACACGTTGATAAGCTTCAAGATTCTGGGAGCAAATATGAGTATAAAGTTACATTTTCTCCACAGTCACTTGGATAGATTTCCGGATAATTTAGGAAATTATATCGACGAACAGGGAGTGTGCTTTCAGTAGGATCTAAAAGTAATGGAGGAAAGATATCAGGGTAGATGGGACCATCACATGATGACAGATTACTGCTGGTCTTTAAAAAGAGATTGTCCCGAAAAAAAATTATAGAAGAAAATCAAAAGGCATTTCACTGAAGTAATAACATGGGTTTTCGATATTTCTCTTTCTATTTGCGTCAGTGCATACTATTTTTAAAAAAAACAATTGACATTATAAATATATATGTTATATTTCTTCATATTGTTCGATTTTTTTAGTGTAAAATGGAAATAAAGAGAAAAGAAGAGCAAATCTTTCAAAATCATTGATAGTTTCAGGAATTGTGACCATAAATATATCCGAAATTAATCTTATATCAAGGGAAACAAAACCACTGTTGACCAGTGTTATCTAATATGAGAATCCACTGCTGTGGTCTCGACGTAGCGTGCTGTCTTATCACGCAGCGGGCCCGGGCTCGATTCCCAGTCGGGACAGGCTCCTAGGTGAGGCTTTTTTTGGGTTTTTTGCTCACCGTAAGACAAATTTCAGCAAGATTAGGGCCCACCGATCCCCGAAAATCATCCGGTCATCATCATCATTATCATCATCATCCTTTTCCAGTGTGGAAAGCAACAGGAAGCTACCACACGTATAATTCCCTAGTAAAGTTGCAAAGCACAGCATGCAGATGCTATGACTGTAGTGAAGGACCTGCCCTCGGACAGAATTACTATGGATGGGTCTAAAATGATTTAGGTAGATTATACAAAGTGCAGTATTAGCTCCAATATTATCTTAGCTATATGTACTAGGTAAACTAAAAAATATATAAATTGGTGATCGTTATTCGTCCAGATACATTATATAGATATAAAATTTGGACTCTTAATTTATGAAAGGAGAAAAGAGTGCGAGTACTTTAAATTGAAGTTCTTAGTAAACTTTTTGGTCGATGGGAGATGAATTTCAGGTAAATAGAGAAAACTACAAGATCATTGTGGAAAACTAGATGTAATAAGAACACTTAAGCCTCTTTAGACTGCGATGGGCTGGATATTTGGAACGACTGGGGATTGAAAGAAAGGCATAGATACATCTTGTAGGAAAACCAGATGGAAAGCGCCCAGTAGGTAGCCCAAAATTGAGATCAGAGAATAATATTTACCATGATTTGAAAGAACGTGTATTATGTAGGAAATTATTGGAAAATATTAATCAGGCTAGGGATGTATGGAGAGCTTTTCGTTCATTAAACTCCATGTTCAATACTGCCAGTGAGTTAATGAGTTTCGTCAGTTATAGGTTAAACAATTCACATCTACCTCCAGACTTTAAGCTGACTGTTTAACTCATGCCCAAAATGGGAGTCAATGACGAATTACATTTCAATTATTTTTTATTTACAACCAATTACAGTCGTTTATCACCTCAAATTTAATCAGTTTAATTGAATCACTTTAAAATCAAGCTCCTCCTTTTAACATTTAAAATAGGTCATAGTATCATCCTATAGTTACAAATAGTAATTCACCAGATTGTACATATAATGCACAAATGACAGCAGTTAGCGCTTGCGGGAGATAATATAAAAACATTTGTAGCAATTGATTATACCACTGAAAAAAAAAAGAAATCACTGTTTGGACTTTCTTAAACGAATTATTTTCCAGGAAATAACGTTGCATAAAAATATAATTGATATATTTACATCATAGGACATCAGAAATTAATTAATACCTATAATGTTGGTTATAAATTTCTCCACTAAGGTGCATTCTTACAATATTGCGATCCTTTGGCAACAAATAATATGATCTGGTTGCAGTGATGAGCAAAAGCAAATGAAGGGTACCAATCGTTTCTCATTTGTTTTCAAACATCGCCGTTTACAATAAATATATCAATATTTTAAAATAACTATAGTTGGATAATGATTTGTGAGTAAACAGCTTAATTTTATTCGTTAAATAGTCTTACTTATGATAATACCTTCCATAACCAAAATCGATCATTTTGACTGTTTTTTTCAACAAACCTTAGACAATTTTCTTTCTTAAACCAAAATAACCTCTTCTTCGTCGTGGGTAGGACTTGTCCTGTCCTTTTAATAGTGCTGGTTTATTGGGAAACAGACGACCAACTGTCCTGCCATCGTTTTGGAGGTCCACGGTCTTGGGATGTCTATTTTCTCACTCATAACATATATGCGAGACGATCATCCGACATTCATAGATGTGGCTTCTCGTTCTTTTTTTTTTTTTACTCATTTGACCATATGCTGTGAACTAACGAAATGCAACTTATATTTAACTCAACGCGTCGGAAGCACAATATATTAAATTAATAAGAAGGATCTTCATGGTGATAATAAAATTGTATTATATGAATATTAACAACGAAACCCAAATCACCAAACTAAAATGTTAAAATAGTATTTTTGCACCATTGTATATAATGTAAAATAAAGAAGTAATAATTTTCATATCCATCCATCCATAGTAATTCTGCCCGAAGGCAGGTCCTTCACTGCAATCATAGCATTTTCATGCTATGCTTGCAGCTTTACTAGGGATTGTGTAGGTGTGGTAGCTTCCCGTTGCTTTCCACACCAGTGAAGGATGATGGTGATGATGATAATGACAAGGATGATGATGAAGATGATGGCCATATGATTTCGCGGACCGTTTGGGCCTTAAAGTTTTCCTGACATTTGTCTTACAGGTGAGGAAAAACCCCGATAAAAACCTCACCCAGAAAAACTGCCCCGACCGGGGATCGAACCCAGGCCCGCTGAGTGACAAGGCAGCACGCTACCTCGAGACCACATCGGTGGACAATTTTCAAATAAGATATAATTATGTTCATTTGTAATATATTAATACGTAGGATCTCTTTGGTGATAATAAAATTGTATTGCACTTTATCAATAAATCCCAAATCACCAAACTAAAATATTAAAATAGTATTTTTTGCACCAGTGTAGGCCTATATGATGTAATAATAAAGAAATTAAAATTTTTAAATATGTAAAGATAATCAAGATTTTAAAAATACATTACGAAACTCCGTTGAGGTCACTGTGTTATGTTTTAATAATTTTAAAATAGTATTTATTATCTCAGTCGTCCTCAATAATTTGCAATGTTGTTTTATAGGAGGCCTTTCGATAACTTAAGTACCATCTTCTGCTTTCATTTTAGTACTGATCAAAATGAAAACAGAAGATGATACATAAGTTATCGAAAGGCCTCCTATAAAACAACATTGCAAATTATTAAGGACGACTGAAGTATTAGGTACTATTTTATAATTATTAAAGCTTTAAGGTTAAGATAAAATTATGTTAATTTGTAATAGGTATATATTGATAAAGAGGGTATTCTTGATGATAATAAAATTGTATTACACAATATCAATAAAATCAAAATCAACAAACTCAGATAATATATTTTATTTTGGTAATTTGGGTTTTATTGATGATGTGTAATATAACAATATATACGAAGTTAATTAAACAGTAGAGAGGGATGCGCACAAAACCTGGCAGAAATCCTTAAAATCTGGGTGGCGCTGACATGGCAGACATGCAAGAATATATTCTAAAAAAATCGCATTACCTCTCCGTTCCATGACCTTCCGTTCAGCTAAAGTCCTAGTATCGACTATTCACGGACCTCGGCCGGATTTGAATCTGCGAATCTTGAAGCCAGAGGCGAGCATAGTAATCAATAGTCTACCAGAAACAACCCTATTTTTTTCTGTTTATAGATAGTAAAGGGCGTTTAGTATTCTAAATATGTTTTAAAACCTAAAATACTAGTGTGTTATATTAAAAACAAACATATTAAGAAATATCGTACTCATGTATATACAATTCTATAACGTTCCCTAAGGAAGTCAATATATACGTTATTGTTTCCCAGTGGGAAACTGCTGATTCTCCTAAACACCACTGATTAAAGTACCCGGTTTTCATCCAACTAGTGATTCTATTTTCAATGGATGAATGAAGATCGATTGCCAGTTAGGAGTTTCGAGAGGATTCCAAATCGGAAGAAAAAAGAGGAAGGCCTAAGAAGACATGAATAGAGGAAATTATGAATTTGATGAAGGCCAGAGGACTGTAGGATGCTGAATGGAAGGATAGAGGATAAATTGATGAAGAGAATCAAAATTTAATATTGGGCACAGGAAGAGGTATACATTTCGAATCTTTTAAATAAAAGATTTATTATTAATTTCAACACTACTTTTTTTACTTACTTACTTACTCACTGGCATTATCGAACCCGTAGGTTCATGGCCGCACGGAGATAAGCTCTCCATACATCCCTATCCTGAGCTAATGCTTTCCAATCATTCCCTGTATAATCTACTTCCCTAAAATCATAGTCAATGTTATTCTCCCACCTCATTCTTGGTCTACCAACTGGGCGTTTTCCCTCTGGCTTTCCTACAAGAAGCTTCCATGCAAGTCTTTCATTCCCCATACGTGCAACATGTCCTGCTCATCGCAGTTTACGAGACTTAACTGTTCTTATTATATCTGGCTTCCTATAAAGACCATGTAGTTCATTGTTATGTAGTCTTCTCCATTCACCTGTCTGTTCATCTCTCTTTGGTCCAAAAATTTTCCTAAGTACTTTATTCTCAAATATTGTAATCTCCTTTCCTCTCTTAAAGTAAGAGTCCATGTTTCGCACCCATATAATATAACTGGTAGAATAATAGTTTTATATATTTTCAGTTTAACGTTTTTTTAAAGGAGTTGGGACATCAAGAGTCTCTGCAATGCATAATAGCACGGATTTCCAGAATTGAGCCTATGTTTAATTTCTTTGTGCATATCATTCCTACTTGTGATAATTGTTCCTAGGTATTTGAATTCAGCCACCTCCTCAAAATTTCTCTCATTTGTCATTAGCTGTCCATTTCCATTATTTAATGAATATCTACGTGTGACCATAGGCTATATTTAGTTTTATTGATATTTACTTCATCATCATCACTCCAGGGATTAGGCAATTGCCCGTTCCGACTTCATAATGCATCAGCCCAACGTCTTCTAGGTCTTCCAACATCACGCCTTCCTCTTGCTTGATAATTTCTTGCTAACAATGGATATCTCTCCTTACTCATTCCATCCATGTGATCAATCCATTTCTGTCTGTAATTCGTGACTTTATCCAATAAAGGCTGTACTTTCAATTCCTCTCTTATATCCTCATTTCTTATTCTATAAAGTTTTGTACGTCCTTTTACTTGTCTTAGGAACCGCATCTCTGCCGTCTGTATTCTATCCTTCTGTCTTTTCACTGGAGCCCAAGTTTCACATCCATACAATATTGTGGGAACCGCCATAACATTATACATTTTTATCTTGGTTTCTTTTCTAATTTTATTTTGAATGTTCTCTGTATTGTTCCACACACTGTCTGAAATTTATTTATTTTGGAGTCAATATCTCTTTCCACATTGTAGCCAACATCACAGCCGAAATATTTGAAACTATACACCTGTTCTATACTTTGATTTTCTAAAATAATTTTGGATCTCACTGGATCTCTTCCTCTAAAAGCCATGGTCTTCGTTTTCCTTACAGAAATCTTTAGATCGTATAATTTACATATTTCATTTAATGCATGCATTGATTTCTTTCTGTAAGTCGTCTTCATTTTTCTGTATTATGATTACATCGTCAGCAAATAGAAGATTATTTATGCACATTTTATTATCCATTCTTATTCCTGGATTTACTAAAACTTTCCATTTATTTAAAATATCGTCTATATATATATATTAAACAAAGTGGGTGATAAACTACATCCTTGTCGTAATCCAGTATTTGTTTTGATTGCAATCTGTTCTTTTGAATCCGGTATCTATAATTATATTTGTGTCTTCATATAATTTCTTTATTGTTTCAACAAGGCACAGCGGGTATCCTTTCATTCGTAATAATTTCCCATATAATTGTGTCTGTTTACTCGATCGAAGGCCTTATCCAAATCTATAAATCCTATGTGAGTTTCTAAGTTATGTTCTCTTCTCTTTTCTATGAGTTGTTTCAGTGTAAAGACATTGCCTATACATGACCTTCCCTTTCTGAATCCACTTTGATTTTCACTTATTATTACTTCTGTTATGTTTCTCAATCTATTATTTATTATTTTCGTATATATCTTGTAGCCATTATTCATTAAGCTAATCCCTCTGTAATTCTCGCAATTTCTCCGGTCTCCTCTTTTGAATATATTCTTCACAATTGCTGTTTTCCAAGTGGTTGGAATCCCATAGGTCTGCCAACATATATTAATTAGATGAAGTATTCGTAGTTTACACAATATTCCACTATATTTGATTAACTCCGTATTTATATTATCTAATCCTGTTGCTTTCCTATTCTTAGTGGTTTTCAAAGCCATTTCTAATTCATTTATGTCTATTACATCAATATTTTCCGCTTTTATTTCTTCCTCATTGTTTTCTTTTCCTTCAATTTCCTCCTTTTTGCAACGTTTTTCATAATGTTGGATCCATTCTTGTTCTGGGATTATATTCAATCTGGCAGAATCTTTCTCAGTCTGATTTAGATGTTTCACTAATTTATAACCTATTTCTTGTCTTCCATACATATCATGTTCTACTGAGCTTATAAATTTATCCCATGACTCCTGATGGGCTTTTCTTATAATGTTTTTAGCAATTCTCCTTTTCATTTTATATTCTTCATAAGATTCTTCTGTTTTCAGTCGTAAGTATGTATGATATGCTTTTTGTTTTTCATTCACTGCATTTTGTATATTCGTATTTCAAGTTCTCAAGCCCTTCCTATTTCTTATTCTATTTTCCTTTCTTAATATCTCATTTGCTGTTTTATGTATTACATTTGATATATTTTCCCATTCAATATTTATATCTTCTGACGTCGCTATCTCTGATATATATTTATTCATTCTGCTTTCATGATGTTGTCTAATACTTTGATCTTGTAATAAATATACTTTATATACTTCTTCTTGGTTTCTTTTGTTCTTTATGTTATTTTTCCGCCATTTAGTTATTATGTTTATTTTACTTCTCACGAGATAGTGATCAGAGTATATATCGCTGCCTCTATGTACTCTCACATCTTTTACCAAGGCTCCTAGCTTGTTGTTTACGATTAAATAGTCAATTATTGATCTTGAGGTATATCCACTTCTTGTATATTTATGTATGTCCTTTTTTTGGAAATAGGTATTAATTATTTTTAATTGATTATAGGCTGAAAACTGTCTCAAATCCTGTCCATTATCATTTATTGTTATTTCTCCATTATTTCCTATTACATTAGGTATAGGGAGAGTTCCTACTCTGGCATTTAAGTCTCCACTTATTATTAAATGATGATCTTTTATATATTTATCAACTAATGTTTGTAATGTTTTATAAATTTTTTTTGTTTCTTCTTTCTTACCTTCCTCTGGGGCATACACAGCAATTATCATCATATATCCTCTTTCAATTTTAAATCTGGCTATCAGGATTCTTTCATTTATAAACTCATAGCTATTAAATTTGTTCTTCCATTTTTCAGCTATTAAAATGGCTACTCCACACTGCGCTCTTGTTGTCTATTCTACTCCGCTATACAACATAGTATAGTGTTTTAAGTCCTTTGTTCCTTTTAGTTTCTTTTTTGTTTCTGTTATTGTTGCTATATTTATTTTTTCTTTAATTCTCTTTCTAATTCTTCTTCTTTTGTATTTATTCCTCTTACGTTCCAATTTCCTAATTTCAAAATGTCCTTTATTCCAAATCGTATCCTTTTATCTTGCTTGGATCGGTTCCTTTTATGACAATCCGGCTGATTTCCATGAAGCTTCTCGGTAAGATAAATGTCTCCTGGAAGCGTTACGAGCGTTTCGCAGGACAAGGATGTTGGAAGGGCTGCTTCCTTTGAGCCTCCAAACATGCTCCTCTGGGTATCCACCCCCCAAGAGAGGGCTGCTTCTTCCGCTCTTCAAGCCCTACAAGTTTAGCTGTGCTATTCCTTGTCGCCCTGTTGACCGTTGAAGACTTGACGAAGATGTGGCCGCCCAATATGGATACAGACGCCATTTCTTCGTTGTGAGCTATACTTAGTTCCCTCGCCTCTTACGCACCAGCAAGATTAACCTAAGTCAATCTTCCCCAGTAGAGTCGTCTGGTTCATCGGGTACTAAGCCCCCCCACCACGTCAAGGTGTTACTCAATAGTGTGTGCGTGTTGTCCTTTAGTATCTCCTCGCTATCGGCCAACAATACTACATCATCAGCATAAACTAACAGCTTATTAATACCATTGAATTGTAACCTTCCTCATTCTCTAAAGATTTAATGGCATGCTCTAGTACAAAATTAAATAGTAGAGGAGATAGTGCATCTCCTTGCTTCAACCTATTCTGGATTTCAAATGTGTCCGAAAACTGTTTGCCTACACGCATCCTACTCTTTGTGCCATTTAGATTTAGATTTTAGATTTAGATTTATTTAGCCTGGTGGAGTTAAGGCCATGTGGCCTTCTCTTCCACTCACCAGGACAAACATATATTACATAAGAATATAGCAATCTTAATTAACTCTAATATTAAACACTAAGTAAAAATTTGATCAAAAGATAATATCTAATATACATATTACGATCTATAATACAACCAGTTAATATTAGTTAAAATTAAGACTAAAACTAATAATAAAATGTATACAAGCAAGACATATTAAATTGTCCCTGTCTAGTGTATATAAAAAACAGGAAAATAATGAGATATAGAAAACTAATTTTACGATTATACAATATTTAAAACAAAACAAATAAAAATATTTGTTATTCTTAATATTATTTACATAAATAATTAAATATATTAATATTACTAAAAGAATACTATCAGTGAGGTGTATAAGTTAGTTTGTTATTAAATAATTCTTTAGTTTGTTTTTGAAGGATGTTATAGTTTGACAGTGACACATTCGTATAAGTCTAACTAACGTTTTAGGAATTCCGAACTCCATCAGGATACTATATAACTTCTCCCTCTTAATTGAATCATATGCTTTTTTGAAGTCTACATACAGTTGATGTACAGTACCATACTTTTTTTGGCTACTAAAACTTTTATTTTCGATTTTTTATTTTAAATTTGTTGTTTACATTAAAGGACAGATTTAAATAAAGGCAAACAAAATCAAATAGTAGTTCTATCCTGGTCGAATAATAAACAGTTCCAACAACATTACGCATTTAATTGTCTACTGTCAGCTAACAATGAATATTTTTCGTAAGTCGAACAAGTAAAATACCTAGTAAGTTTTGCATTTTTGGGCCTAATAAGTTTATGTTGGTTTACCTTATTGCATATGAGGTAATTTTTCTCATGCAAAGGCCTGCATAGAAACTGTCTTTAGTATATATTATCAAATACGTGAATTCTTGTATTTGATAATATAACTTGTCAAATCACATTTATCTAAACACGTAACTAAAACGTGTCAAAACTAATTAATAGCTCATTTGAACAAACCCACTGCCTGTATTAAATTAATTAATGTGTTCGTTTCTACAAATTATATGAACATGTTGCTAATCATTCAATTGTTGTGTTATTCATTTACATAATGTAATTAGAGCTTCCTAAATTAATAGCTTGCCACAGCTGACGAAACGTACCGCACAATTTTATTTTCTATCCTTTCTTTGAGTTTAGTAGAACTTGTATAATTCTAGTATTAACTAACGCACTGGCGACTTGGAACCCGTAGGTTCACGTCCGCGCGGACATAAGTTCTCCATACGTCCCTATCCTGAAATATGTTTCCAATAATTCCCTGTATAATCTATTTCCCTCATATCTTAATTGTTATTTTCCCACCTCATTCTTGGCCTACCAACTGGTCGTTAAGTATTTTTCGCAATAAATGACTGATCGTTTATTCTTAATCCTATGAACTTCTTTACATTAATTTATTTATCCATCCTTAGGAATTCTGCCCGACGGCAGGTCCTTCACTGCAATCATAACATTTTCATGCTGTGCTTTGCAGCTTTACTAGGGAATTGTAGGTGTGGTAGCTTCTCGTTGCTTTCCACACCGGTGAAGGATGATGATGATGATGATGATGATGATGAAGATGATGATGGCCATATGATTTCGGGGACCGCTTGGGCCTTAAAGATTTCCTGACGTATGTCTTACAAGTGAGGAAAAACCCCGATAAAAACCTCACCCAGAAAAACTGGGCCCGCTGCGTGAAAAGGCAACACGCTACCTCGAGACCACAGCGGTGGACAATTTATTCATATGAGATAGTATTATTTTTGGATTGCATTTTGATTCCTGATATTAGATGATTCCTTCGTCTACTCCCATACTAATCTAAATTGTATTTTATTTAATTTTTGATTTCTTAATTCAGTGATTTCTTATTCACAGAGAGTCTGAGTGAATGATTCCGCTTCTATCATCTTTGTTTTATATACACAAATTGAATCAGTTAAAAATATATTTTGAAGCTGTTTTATCAGGCAAGAATTGCTTTAATGGATTTTTTGTTACCTATAAATATTAGACATCATTGCATTGGTTTCCTGAAGAAACAGCTTCAACATAGCCCGTCTTCATATGCCTTAAACCGTGGCACTCAATATAGCTGCAAATGTAAATGCGAAGGTATCTCCAATTTAAAAATAGGTTTGTATTGTGAATATTACGAGTAGGCCTACATGTTAAAATTGGTTATAGGTTCATATTTCTAATCTAAGGAAATATGAGTATTATCATGTAGGCTAAGCGTTTTCTCCGCGTTAGAAATTCTTAATTTATATTTCAGAAAGAACACTATTACATAGAAATAGAATTTTATAGCGCAGTGAATAATAACATTCAACAATGAATCTTCTGAAATTAATTTAATCGTGGGAATCTTGGCAGAAGTACTCCATCTTGTTAGTATGCTACACTTTGTAACTCTGTATTATGATATGCAGTTTTTAATTAAACTTGAAGTGATCTCCCCGTCTTCTTTATAATTTCATAATTAAAATTCGTCTTCGTTTCTAAGTCCATCCAGCAGGATTTTCAAATCTGCTTATCCCAAGTTTTGGTAGTGTGAAGAAATATTTCAGTTGTGTGTTGGGGAGTTATATAACCTTGAATATGTCAACTCGAGGTTTATTTATAATTTTTAAAAATGTTTAGTGCCTGAGATAGATTAATTAACTTATTTATTTTATTTATTTAGTTATTTATTTATTTATTTATTTATTTACACTAATACTTATTTAATAATATTATTAATCTTGACCGTGATATAAGGTATCTACTGCTGTAGTCTTGAGATAATGTCGTTTCCTCGGGAGTGGGGTCGGATTCTATTCCCGGTCGGGACAAGTTACCTAAGTGAGATTTTTCTGAGTCGTTACTTATTGTAAAACAATAGTCGAAAAATTAGGGACCAAATATACAGTAGTTTCTGAATGTCATTCGACCGTCATAATGACCCTAACATGCTCACCTTGTCTAGTATGAATGCCTGAGTGAATGGTGTGGTTTGTTATATATTTTGGTGTTGTCTCAAAGTTACCTCTGTTCAAGAAGAGTGAATAAGTGGAGAGAAAACACCACGTTTTTATTTGAAGGTCCACTGCCTCACGTACTTTAGTAAGAAATTCTATGGAGTTCACTGCGAGAGGTTATAATTATAGTCTTCTTCTTCTTCCTTTCACGTGATAGACCTACTGGTCTGTTACGGTCTCAATCCAACGTTTGAAGGATCTGCCCAACGATCTCTTGCCTGGTGGCTGGTAATTTAAGATTTCACGTGGTATCCTTGTTCTGCTCATTCCTCTTACGTGAGATTTCCAGTTGTTTCTGTATTTTTGTACCTTTCCATGACTGATTCTGTTTGTAATTCTTTGAGAATCTCAGAATTCCTTTTATGGTCTGTTCTTGAGAATCCCGCAGTATGTCTCATAAATTTCATTCCTGCCGCAGTTAGTCTTTGTTCATCTACATTGCGAATTCTCCAGGCCTCACTGCCGTAACATAATATGGGTCTGGCCTGTGTTTTGTAGATTCCAATTCGTATGTGGTGCTGTACTGTGTTTGGCTTGTTTTAGTAAAAACAAAACTGAAAATATTTTATAATATTATTACAAATTAATTTAATAGTTGCGTTACAATAAAATTAGATTGAATATAGGCTACCTGTTGCCCTTTTAGAAAACTTTAGACTGAAACAAAACTGTTTTATGAGTAGTTAGAAATAAAAGTACTAATGTATTATACATTGTTCCCTAATATCAAAATATCTTTGTCAACTTATATCGTTTACACTCTGTAAATGTACACATTTTTAAGGATGTTGTGAACGTACGTAGAAGAAACTTTAGAGTTTTTCTGTCAAAACATATTATTTTATATTATTTAGTAGGTTTCATAATGTTTCACATCATAATCCTGCGTCCAAGTAATCTACTGACACTATCTTGCACATTCCACTGCAATTCTAATCTTCATCATCCAATCTCTTCTTCCCAGCGTACCATCTACAATACTATTAGTCCACTTATTTTTGACCGTTGGACATACTATTCTTCTTCTTTTACCACCTAGAACCCATTCTACGTAATATTTCTCTTAGGAAGCAGTTTTACATCCTTGATTTTACATGACCATATAATTTTAAATATTTGTTTTTTGATAAATACATGTTGAAGATTTAATAGAATTTGTTTTGTTTAATTGCATCGTTTCCAATTTTATCTCATCTATGTCTCCAAAAATTCTGCTTTATATAAAGAAATAAATTGTATTAAAACATTCCAAAATAATTAATTGTTGCATACGTAATTTTCAAATAAATTTAATCTCAAAAACCATTTGAACTCATAATCACAAAATTGTGGATATATTAACCTCCAGCTGAACGACGACAAATAAAAATTGGCGCCTTAAAATTTATACATTTAAAATCCATTTATTTGAAACCTGTTTGAGCTGCATAGATATGGGCCTATTCATTTTCGTATTGATTTTTTCATACTAACTATTGATTAAAGATTGAATCCATTCTATGGAGGTGTTTCAACCAATCCTTTAGAAATATTTGATATTTTCTACTGTGTTTCACACTATTAGCCTTCCACGAATATCAAAATATCTCTTTTATCCAACCTACTTATACTTGAAATAGGACCTAAAAATCTTATCTGCGCAGCTTGTAATTTGGGTGTTCTAGAATTAAAAAAAGAAGTTTCCACTACTGTAGTTTTAGGGAGACTTTTTTATATTATATTATGTAGTCTTAATTCAGTTTCTATTGTCATTATTTTCCCAAACTATCATATAATTATTTAATTCATCTCATTATTTTATGTATTTTTTATTCCATATTACTTTTTATTTCAGAAATTAAGTGTCCATGGTATTTAAATTCGGATACTTGTTCAGTAATATTTCCCTCTAATTTTATTTTAACCATCATTAAATTAATTTGTCATAGCTTTTATTTTATTAAGATAGGTTTTGTTGTATTTTTTGGTTATATTATATAATTGGAAAATTCCTGTTTGTAAATCATCTTCTGATCTGCGAAAAATAACCGAATTACTTGCACACTATAACATTTGGAGCCTGTTATTCATTTAAATGTTGATTCCATGTTGAATTGATCTTCAATGTATTGTCCTCAAATAATAACACTGAGCAACAAAAAATAAACTTTTTTTTTCTCAGAAAAAAAATACTGATATTATATGTTTTTCTGAATTCAAATATGATATCGGTTTTTCTCCATCACACAAGGTTTTCGAGAGACAGGTTTTTATAATTTCAAACACTTTAATATTTTCTACATTCCTAACTACACACACTATTCGAACATTCGGACTCAACCTAGAAAGTAGGAAATGGCAATATTCTGCTATATTTTGCCTGTAGAGTATCCCTCTTGATGGTCCAACAATAATCGGCCAGCATATTAGGATTCCATTTGCCTTGATATCTCTTTTCCATAACTGAAATCTCCTGATGAAAGTGTTCCCCGTGCTCATCGCTCACTGCGCCAAGGACGAAAAAACGTTTATTAAAAAATAACCATTTAAATCCATTAATTGAAAATTAAATAAAAATCTGTAAGTGATGGAGAAATTTCGAATACATATTTGAAAACACGATAAAAAACTGCATTAAGTACAACTATTGGTACTCATGAGACTAAAATCATGTTCGCCAGTGTTATTTAAGTACTAGATGAGAGTAATTTTAACATCCTGCATCGAACATCTTTCTATTCCCTGTCCTTCATGGTGTCGTACTCACGATCTTGGAATTCCCTCCCTCCTAACGGACAGCAGCGCCCTTCAAAAAGTAAGTTAATTTTCTATACAATGTTAACAATACTAAGCTTATCCTATATTGATTATTGTTTTATTCACATTTGTTTTTATTCGGATTCTTCATGTCTATTTGTCTTTTCCTTTAAAACTACAGTATATATTAATTAATTATATATTATTACTTTTATTTTTGGAGCACGTCATACCGTAGAATACGCTACAACCTGCAAGGTATAGAATTCGAGTCACGATGGATTCATGCACAAAGTGATTGTGCAGGCTGACATCTTTTACCGATTGTGTAAAATAGGTTGGAGCATTAAACCCTTATCACCTCAAGGGTCTCTCAAGGTCTATAGTGCGATGACTTTATCTTTTATTTTACCCTTATTGTGATTAATATTGCCAATATGCTATCGTTCTTTAAAAAATAATTTATAAAGGTTTGATGGTTCAGAGACATGTTTGTATCGAAACGCGAGAAAACGACGGGAGGACCATTGCTAGCGTGGTTACTGGAGTGTCCGTAACTCTTCTTCTATTATCTTACATCACGTTATAATAATGACTCTGTATATCCTACACATAGGATATTGTAATCAGTAAAATATCCACCGTGTCCATATTTTCATAATTTAAGAAAACTGCAGTTGCTGTGATTTACCGGTGTTCTTGTAGGAAAACCAGAGAGAAAGTGTCAACAAGAATAGGGGGGGGGAGAACATTGACCATGATTTGAGGGAGCTAAATTATACAGTGGATGATTTGAAAAATATTAGCTCAGAATACTTATGAACCTACGGGTTCGAAGGTGCATGTGAGTTAGATATAATTATTATAACATACCATATAGGGATACATGATAAAAGAAGGCAGGGAAATTGCATTCCTGGATAACGTCCTTGTCTTTCTTAATATATATGTCCTTGGACTCGGTACCTTAAAACAATTTTTTAAATTCATCGAAATATTGTCACAAAAAGTTTCATGTCCTTAATTCTGCGAGCATAAATAAATTATTATTATTATTATTATTATTATTGTTATTATTATTATTATTATTATTATTATTATTTATTGTTGTTGATAAAACTATTATTCTCCCAGTTATGTTATATGGATGCGAAACATGGACGCTTACTTTAAGGTAGGAGAAAATATTACAAGTATTTGAGAATAAAGTTCTTAGGAAAATTGTTGGATCAAAGAAGAATAAACAAATACGCGAATGGAGGAAACTTCCTAACGGCCAGCTACATGATAATTATAGGGAACCACATATAATGACAATAGTTAAGTCTCATTTACTGCGATGGGCAGGGTATGTGGCACGAATGGAAAAAAAGGAAGAGGGACATGGAAATTTCTAGTAGAAAAACAGAGGAAAACGCCTAGTTGGAAGACCAAGAATGAGGTGGGAGAATTACATTAACCATGATTTGAAGGAAGTGGTTTATACAGGGATGAACGAAAACATTAGTGTGGGTGTGTTGAGAATTTATTTCCGCGCGGCCATGATCCTACGGGTTCGATAATGCCACAGTTAGTTTTATTGTTGTCGTTAAGAAAAGGATGTTTAACAATTGGTTTGTCCTACATTGTACTCAGTTCTCATAAAATCGTGTATAAGGAAAAAAAATAAATGAGTTATTAATGCATGTGTAGAAAAACACATTCCTGCATTTTTTCCTAAGGTCCATAGAAAAATCCGCAGGAACAAGTAATCGCAGAAACAAACCAAAACGCGCAAACTCGACACTTAATTGAGTTGTTGCATTTTTTACCTTCCCATTCCTAAACTGACGTGAGTTAATTTTTAATTATCCCAGTAGGACTTGTATTTCATAATAAAAGTTTTGTAATTTAATTTTTACAAGAGAAGATGAAAAAAATCTCTTTATGAAAGAATAAAGGCAAAGTTTTGTTTGGAGAAGTGAAGGTTAAATTGCAATTTGAAAGTGAACCACTACAGTACATTCTAGTTAAATGAAAGCTAACTTAATTAACGATTCAATTTGTGATACGATTGGATTTACCCATTTTTTTTACTCCTAAATATATGCGTATTAATTTACTTCAGCGTCCATTAACCCTATATCATCCATTCATCGTTTAATACACGGTTGAAATTAATGTTATTGGTTAAAACATGTTTCATAAAATATTTAATAAACAAATTATTTAATAATAATAATAATAATAATAATAATAATCATCATCATCATCTCTCCAGGGATCAGGCAATTGTCCGTTCCGACTTCATAATGCATCGGCCCAACGTCTTCTAGGTCTTCCAACATCACGTCTTCCTCTTGCTTGATAATTTCTTGCTAACAATGGATATCTCTCCTTAATAATAATAATAATAATAATAATAATAATAATAATAATAATAATAATAATTTTATTTAGGAATATTCCACAATACATTGTTTCTCCTTCAACCCAAAGTGATTTGTCGTCAGAGGCTCCTGTCTTAAGCATCTTCTTCCCTCAAATCTCTTCCATACTTCTCTTCACTCCATCCAACCATCGTTCTATAGTCCTGCCTCTTCCACTTTTTCCATTAGCTTTCCAATTAAGGATCTTCTTTGGTATTTTCTCTTCTTCCATTCTTATGCGGTGTCCATACCATTCCAAAGGTTTTTCTTCTATTTTTCCTAATATGTTTTTTCACCTTGCATAATTTCCCTTATTGTACTGTTTCTGACCTTATCCCTTCTTGAAATTCCTGTCGGTCGCCTCCTAAAATCCATTTCTACTGCTAACGGCTTGTTGGCTTGATTTCTACTTACTGCCCAAATTTCGGACCCATATACAATAATAGCGGAAACATATAAATTGGATATATTAATACTAACAGAGACAAAAAATATAATAATAATTTTATCAGTGCTAATAATAATATTGTTATTATTATTACCATGTTATTATTATTAGTATTAGGCCTATTATTATTATTATTATTAATATTATTATTTAATTATTATTATTATTCAAACGAATGAATTGTATCAATCCCTTAAAATTGCATTTTACGGAAATCATTTGCAGGTGTTTTAACCCTTAAATTGGCGATGTATCATATTGGATACATCAATTTGTTTAATTTACTTAATATTTTTAATCAAAGAAAATTAAAACTAACGCGTAGAAATTGCTAAAACATGTGTTGAAGAATTATACAATTTAGGCCTACCTAGTAACTTATGATTATGCATGATTTCGTTTTCATTACGGTCCGTCACATTTAAATAACTGGCAGGAGTAATCAATTATTTGCCAATTTAAGGGTTAAACTGGATTGTTTAAAAACATTACATTTTGTACCTGTTGTGCCAGTCTTCTTCAACAAATTATATTTGTATAAATTATTCAATTAGGCTTTTCGGAACCGTTCCATTTTCAAAGCTGTTCTTGGGTACTGGTTTTGTTAACGAATATATTGTAGAGTGGGTTGATCTGGTAGGGCGTGTCCTCGTTCAACACGTTATCGTTCCTTGTTTGCTTCATATTTCTTCTATTATCATTTATTTTTCTGATATCGTTTTCTCTATGCATTATTAGAAGAAACAGAAATCATGAAACAAACAAGGAACGATAACCTGTTGAACGAGAACACGCGCTACTAGATCAACCCACTCTACAATATAATAATAATAATAATAATAATAATAATAATAATAATAATAATAATAATAATAATAATAATAATAATAATAATTGCTACTCCTGGGAAACCTGACGATAAAACAGAATTGTTTTGAAACATGTCCAAGAACAAATCAACATTAATATTGAGGTAAGATGTCCAGACCAAAAATAATATAATAATAATAATAATACTTTATTTATTCTGGCAGAGTTAAGGCCACAAGGCCTTCTCTTCCACTTAACCAGCACAAATACAAATAAATATTTTTGACAAATATAGATATACACTATACTAGTTATAAACAGTTAAAGATACATTAAATGTAGCAATGTAAATGCCATGCACAAATAACATTTTATAGGATAATAACAATAATAATACTTACGATAATAATAATAACAATAATAATAATATAATAATCATATAAATATGATAAATTATACGAGAATTACCAATTAATATATATATATATATATATATATATATATATATATACCTTACACTGGGTAATAATGAAGTTGAGATTAGAGCAAATATAAATTTAGATTTCTTTTAAAAGATGTCAATGTCCGGCAGCCCCTTATTTCTTGTGATAAGGAATTCCAGTTGCGAGAAGGGAAGATGGTATATGACATGGAGTGATGTGATGTCCTATGTTGCGGTATATTAAGTAGTAGTAGTAGGACTTTATTAGACAAAAAGTAAGATATTTACAATATTATTTACAAATATGGGTCGCACGGGCAGTAAGCCGTACGTGCTGTTGACAGTCCGTTACAATAAAGTAATAATTGGTACTAGTGTAAAGAAAAATAAACAACAAAAACAGCAATAACATTACAATTACATGAAGAAAACACAATAATAATATTACAATTAAATAATAACACAATAGCATTATACACTAGAAAAACATTAACATTACAATTACATAAAGAAAACACATTAATATTACAATTAAATAATAACACAATAGCAATATACACTAATTAATTTATATATAATTGTTAATAATTAATGGTATTGCATTTTGATAACATATATTTATTCATGCATGAGCGTTGTCCTTATTTTTCGCGTTTTGTCCAGAAATTTACCGAGGTTTATCCAATGTTCTGGATTTACCAATAACTCGTAGCATGCCAATCTTTCCCGATTTGAATTTAGAAATCTTTCCGGTAATAACTGACGTCTCCAATATTCTAAATCATTACATTTTCCAAATATGTGTATCTCATCTTCAAAGTTCCCGCACATTGGACATATTCGCATATCGTGATCGTCGCTAATTTTTAGAAATTTCCATGCCCCTAGCCTAAACCAAGCAAGCCCTGATCTCTCCTTAAATCCTAGGTTGAGTTTATACGATTCTTTTCCCAGACGTGTTTTAGGTCTCTTCGTAAACACAGTGAGCGTTTTCCTGTACATTCGGCGAAAGTATCTTGTTGGTTTATATCTAAGTACCTCCTCCTTATTTTTCTCCACACGTTCTTGCGATTTTCAGTCCCTTTTTCCCATATCCAGCCCATCCCAATCTTTTGGAGTTCTCTCGTAACCTCGTCTGCCCAAAATTTAACATCTATGTTTTTAATTTGGTGGTCGTAACAAATTGCTCTAAGCATTGTTTGTTCACCTTGGATTACTCGCAACCAGTATTTGAGTACACGAATTTTTGCAGTTAATGTCGTCCTGGAATGATCCGAATTCATATAAAATTCCACAGTTAGAAACGGCCTTACTAAGTCCTGTAATATACTTTAGAAAATGCGTATATACCTTATTTAGTATTTCCGTTCTTTGGAAACCCCAAATCTCACTACTATAGTGCATTACTGGCCTGACCATCGCTCCATACATTTTTTCTAATGTGCTGACTGGAATATCAGGCACTCGACCCAGATTACCGAGTACACTGTTAAGTTGTCCCCTCCCTTTAAATAATGCTATATCAATATTTTTTTCCACTTTCCGTTCATTTTCAACGTCGTACCAAGATATTCAAAATGTTTCACGTTTTGAAGTACTTGATCTCTGTATTTCCATTCCTCTGCTCTACCATAAACCGTCCCATTTTTAAAGGTCATTGTTTTTGTCTTACTAACATTTACAGTCAATCCCCAATTCCTACAGTATATTTCCAGTAGGTCAAGACCTCTTTGCAATCCCTTGATTGTCTTGGAACAGATAATTAAATCATCTGCATAAAACAGGACTGGGATTCTAACAGTTCCTATCTCCGGAGCCTCAATTTCTCCTTCTAGCATTACGTCTACAATATCATCAACGAATAGATTAAATAGCATTGGTGATAAAATGCAACCTTGTCTCACTCCCCGATTGGCTTCACTGCTCTCTGTAATGTGCTCTACTTTTATACAAAATTTAACATATTTATAAATTGACATTAAAGCATGTATCATTTTATGAGACAATCCTTTCCGATTTAATTTTTCCCAAAGTGCGCTTCGGTCCACAGTATCAAATGCCATCTTAAAATCAATGAATGCACAAAATAATTTACCCCCCTTCATTTTCAGATTGTCATCAATTAATGTTCTCAGAACAAATACGTTGTCCACCGTGGAGTACCCTTCTCTAAAACCTGCCTGATATTTTGAGAGCCTATTGTTCTCTTTAGCCCATTGTCTTATTCGTTCGTAAAGTACTTTACAATATATTTTTCCGAACACTGACAAGAGACAAATTCCCCTGTAACTTTCTGGTATCTGTGCCCCACCTTTCCCTTCGTATAGCGGTTGGATGACACCTGTCGCCCAGGCTTCCGGATAATCTCCTCCATTAAAAAGTTTGTTGAACGCAGTTTTCAAAACGTCTGATAATTTATTGGATATCATATTTTTCAAGAATTCCCCTGGTATTCCATCAATTCCAGGTGCTTTACCATTCTTTAAACATTTAATAAAAGAAACCACTTCATTTTTCGAAATATCCTGATCCAGTAATTGAATATGAATTGGGTCAGGGATCTCAACTATATTTCCTTGATTACATCTTAACCTCTCATTTCCCAGCACCCTATCAAAGTAACTTCTCCATTCCCCGGGCGTTATTCTTGTCCGATTTATGGACTTTACTTTGAGTTCCCTTAACGCTTTCCATATGTCCGCAATGTTCCCACTTTCAGTCGCGACTCTCATTTCTTCGGATTTATTATTTTGCCATGCTAGTTTTGTTTCTGCCAATAATTCTTTATATTCCTTTCTCTCTTGCGCATAATTTTTTCTGCTTTCATCTGTGCTTTCTTTTCTAAACTTTAAAAAACTACTTTCGACAAATTTCTTCTTCTTTCTACATACATTATTGTACCACCCTTTGTCCTTCTGGTTCATTGCGTATTTAACCTTGAATTTTTCCCCTGCTTTTTGAAAACATTCTGTCAGAGTTTTAATAATTTCCTCCCCGCTAAGATCACTTAATTGCAGATCCTGTATTAGCGTTTCCAAACTCCTGATAAATTCTTCTCTCAGATCCTCGATCCACCTGAAACGTGTAATTGGCCGCAATATTGTTACCACCTCATCATTAACTGTCTCACTAATACCTTTCATATTTAAAATAAGTTTGTTTGGGAAGTGGTGTGATTCGATTCTGGAAACTATACAGAAATTACTTAGGACTGGAATCATGTCTTGTGTGCATATTGAATAATCGATTACGCTACTTCCATTTTTATTAATAAATGTCAGTTCTCCATTTTTATCTTCCCCATATTTCCCATCCAGAATTTCAAGTTCAAATGCATCGCAAAAAGCTAACAAGTGGTTTCCTTCTGAATTTAAAATCTTATCTTTGCTTCTCCTAAACTCACCTCGTGTTTCATTATCATCCGATTTTATAGTGATATTTTCCTGCCCAATCCTACAGTTAAAGTCCCCTAAAATTATTATTCCCGCTTCCGGAAACCTATATTTTATTTCTGCCAACGAGTCAGACAATTCAACGAAAAAATTTGGATTGGCATACCTGGAATTTAGTGGTTGGCGGTAAATAGACAACAGACACATTTCTGCTCTTTCTGTATGGTAATATATACAAATTGCCTCTTTTAAAGTAATATTTACCTTTTTAATATATGGGTCTAAGTTAGCTTTATATAAAATGGCAACACCGCCTGGATATCTACCTCTCTTTCCTCTATTTTGATTACCCTTAAAATAACCTTTCATATTACATAGATTTACGCATTCATTAGCTTTTAACGATGTTTCTCCTAGAGCTAATATATCAAAAGTCTCAATAAATTCTACACATCTGTCCATTGAAAGTTTTTGTTTTAACCCTTCGATATTCCATGAACCGACTGTCAACAAACCCTATTGTGTTCCCTTGTCATTAGTCTTACCTGTATTTTTCGAACTTCCCCCTCTCAATAGTTCCTTTTCTGCGGGTAAATTCAGAAGTCTTAGTGATTTGCTTGTTGGAGTTCTTGTGTCCGCCGGTCGTTCACCTCTATGAGGATGCTTTTTGCGTTCGGCCGTGTTTTGCTGTATGTTTATTGGATTCCTGGGAGTTAGTATCGTAAGTAAGATACTATGTTGTGATCTTGTGTTTTAAGTTAGGGTTTGAGGATAGATACTGGAAACAGGATGATAAATAATTGGGAATCGAGGTATGTATGATCTTAAATAAGAGAATTAGACAGTGCGATTTTCTTCTTTCTTTTAGATGTAGCCATGGCAATACATGGAATAATGGATAAATGTGATCGTATTTTCGAACATTATATATGAATCTAATACACTTATGGTCACGCTGCAGTTTGTCCGACAATCCGTATATTCGTTAAACAAAAAAACCAATACCCAGGAACAGCTTTGAAAATGGAAACGGTTCGGAACGGCCTAGCTGATTAATGTATACAAATATAATTTGTTGAGGAAGAATGACATAACAGGAACAACATATATTGTTTTTTTAAATATTTAGCAATAACCTCAACGGAACAAAATATTTATAAAAAGGGTTTAAACTGGATTTTACTAAATAATGATTTACCGTCTCGGTGGTCGCGTAGCTACCCAACTGGGATCTCAGGTTCGAATCCTAGCTTCCGGGGGGAGGGGTATCTGATGGTTTTCCACATAAGGGATTTTTCGATTTTCTTTCGGGGTTCTTCCATTTCCCGAATTTCCTCTCACAATACTCTCCACTCTTCCTGTCTTTCCCATCACCTCATTTCACCTCCATTATTTCATTAATGTCCACCGCTCGAGGTAGTGTGCTACCTTGTCACGCAGCGGGCCCGGGATCGATCCCCGGTCGGCGCAGTTTTTCTGGCTGAGGTTTTTATCGGAGTTCTTCCTCACCTTAAGACAAATGTCACGAACACCTTAAGGCCCAAACGGTCCCCGAAATCATATGGCCATCATCATCCTTATCATTACCACCATCATCATCATCCTTCACCGGTGTGGAAAGCAACGGGAAGCTACCACACCTACAATTCCCTAGTAAAGCTGCAAGCATGAAAATGCTATGATTACAGGACGAACCTGCCTTCGGGCAGAATTACTATGGATGGATTTCATTCATATCACCTCATCTCATGTTAGGTAAAGTATAGTCTGATTTAGCGAACTAGAGCTGTTTAAAATATGTGGTTGTGATGATTTAAAGGGGCACACAATGTACGTACTCATAACTCTGAGCCTTTGTTTGAACGTAGGGTAGAATAGGGTCAAATTGAAGGTTTTAGCCCCTCCTCGAGGCCTTAGGCCCAGCTCAATTAAATGGCAGTATAAGTCATATATATGAATGTTTGTTGTGTGTCGAACTAGGAACACCATAACAGACTACATAACATCGAAGAGTAAATTTCATCTCATTCATTCCATAAAGTAAAGATGAGCAATGCAATGAATCAAAGATAAAGTTGCCGTGTTAGGTTCTTAAAATCCGGAATCCATCTTTACTAATCTAATCTATAGAATGATTTAAACTTGGCAGGATTTACTCAAGATGATTTCCTAAACTGAGAAATCTTTAGAATCAAGGTTCATAAATGCAAGTTCACCAAGAGGAAAAAAACAAAGAAAAACACGAGCACAACATGAAGCTTCAAAAGAGATTACAATAGTACACAAAAATATGAGAAAACCATTGGCTCATAAGTACTTTACATAAATCTACATGCATTGATTCCCAAATAATAATAATAATAATAATAATAATAATAATAATAATAATAATAATAATTCAGTATCATGGCAGTTGCCGCCGTGTTCCGGAAGCAAACGCCATTCCTCTCTGTCCATCCATTGATCTTCCTCCAATCCTCTGATGTTCATAGCCGCTTGTACCCCTTCTATCCAAGTTTTCTTAGGTTTTCCTCTCTTCCTCCTTTCCATTGGGATCCATTCCATAACAATTTTAGGCAGTCTATGCTCTGGCATTCTTTTGACATGGCCATACCACTGTAATCTTTTATTTTCCATAATTTCTATGATCTCCAGCTCCTCTTGCACACCAATAATTTCCCTTATTTCTTTATTTCGTATTTTATCCATTCTAGATTTGCCAGCTGATCTTCTTAAAACATCCATTTCTTCTCTTAAAATTATTTTCATTTCCCTGGTAGGGATTTGCCAGATTCAGCACCATTTGTTTAAAATGTTCTGAATTATATTTAATCGCCCTAGAGTGTTTTACCGAGGCATGATGTTAGGCTTTGTAGTAGTTTTTAAAATTTTAAGTAATGCACGAGGAGCTGGCCCGATGCATCAACCCCCAATCTGAGGGACGGGAAATTTTTGTTATAGGTTTTCTTCATCTAACCTTTTATAGTTCAGTATCTTACTACAAGGCAGCAGCGCTAGTTTTGGTCCGCCCTGGATATTTTATTTCCCCAGTACCCGCCATATCTGGTGAGCATTCCCCTATTCCCCACCTGGGGAGGCGCCCGATGGGAGACTGGCAAATCCACACGGGAATAATAATAATAATAATAATAATAATAATAATAATATTATTATTATTATTGTTATTATTATTTTGTTAGGAATATTCCACACTACAGTGGTTTTTTTCAACCCAAAGTGATTTGTCGCCAGAGGTGTCCATCTAAAGCATCTTCTTCCCTCAAATTTCTAGCTTCCAATACTTTCGCTCATTCCATCTATCCAACGTTCTCTAGGCCTGCCTCTTCTACTTCTTTCATTAGGTTTCCAATCAAGAATATGCTTGAGTAAATCTTCTTGCATTCTTATGAGGTGTCCATGCCATTCCAAACATTTTATTGTAATATTTTTCTAATACGCATGTTTCTTTCAACTTGCATAATTTCCCTTATTGTGCTGTTTTTGACTTTATCCCGTATTGAAATTATTGGCGATCACCTCGAAAAATTAATTTATACTGCTAACAGCTTGTTGGCTTTGTCTACTTACTGTCCAGGTTTCGGACTCGTATAATAAAATTATTTGTAAGAGTCTTTTTCGTTCTTTATATTATATTTCTCTTCCAAAGCACTGAGTTCAATATGCCAATGGTTCTTCTTCCATCAGTAATTCTTCATTCAATTTATATAGTTGGATTATTATCATTTTTATCTAAAATATATCAAACGTTTAAAACTGCTTATTCTTTCTGAATTATGTACATTTTAACTCATCTGTTGTATCCAATTAAAGATATTCTGTTTTATTGAAATTTATCTGTAATCTCCATTTGTTGATTTCTATCTCTAATTTCCTTCATTAATATTTTAATAATAATAATAATAATAATAATAATAATAATAATAATAATAATAATAATAATAATAATAATAATAATAAAATTTTATTTATATTGACAGGGTTAAAGATGTTTATCAATGTGTAACAGTTAAAAATTTATAATATGTATATATAATTAAATATTTACAAAATTTATTCAGTGAACGATGAAAATGTTCAGAATATTTGCAGCCATATTTACCCAGGGGGAGACAAAGGTACATTTATAGAAAAAAAAGCAATAAAACTGGTCAAAAATGTAAAAGTACTAGGTTTCCGAAGTTGCTCAAGTCCACAGCTCTATCTGCAAACGTTTAACGGAATAGATAATTCCGCCGTAGCCGAGCGGTTAAGGTAGGAAGCCTTGGAGCAGAGCTACGGGACTTGCGCTGGTTCGAGTCACCATGGGGGAAGAAATTTTCTCATGGTATTTCGGCCAGTATGGGACCGGTACCCACCCAGCATCGTGAGGCAATTGGGTAGCTACAATAAGTAGCGGCTCCAGGTTGAGGAACCAGCTATAACGGCTGGGGGACTCGACATACTAACCACGTGTCACCCCTACACTGGCTGTTGATCATCTGCCTCTGTGATTGACACATGTGGATGTGAAGGGCCAGCAGCCGGCTGGTAAAAGGGCAACCGCTGAAAAGTGGAAATACCCTCAATCGGAATCAATCGGATAATTAAATTCTGAATGTTGTCTATTTATTATCTTGTTTATAACATGAAAAATATGAAAGTAAATGATGAAATATACGCGGAGTACAACCTTATAACTTTTAATTTTTTACATTAAATAATAAATCCGCAATTGTTTAATAACTTTGTTAAGATATGCTGACTCCTACACAACTAAATTCGGACCCGAATGTTAAATTTCGTAGTCAAATTCTTTGGCTCAGACCCACCGTGAAAAATTACGTAGTTTTCCTGAAACAATGTAGGTCTATATGTAATGACATTGCATGTTTTCTAGCATTTTTGCATTAAGTAATTATAATTAAATTTGGTTAGGTTAGGAACAACTGACCAAGCAAATTAAATGTTCAATTATTTATAGGCCACTTTTTGTTTCTCATTTATTTACTTTTTAGCTTAAGGAAATGAAATCATCTTCCAAGAATTGTATGTTTATTTATCAAAGTTAAGGCATATTTTTTTCTACTACTACTACTACTACTACTGCTGCTGCTGCTGTTATTACCGTTTGCTGTTATTACTGTTATTACCACCTCATTGTTGATATGACTACTAGGCGATTTCCCTCTGATTTTATTTAAAGATGTTGACTATTTGTACTTATCAAGTTGTCGATAGGTACATTTTGGTTTACAAGGTTTTTGTAAAGCGGTATGACGAACTTCCGGTTGCCATGTTGTATCAGCATTCTTTGAATAAACGTGTACTAGAGTGGTCGTGTTTTTCACTGTCTCCGGGTAGAGGCTCGATATTTCCTCTTCAGATCGGATCTTTTATGATCTAATCATCAGGTCCACGCGGGGGCCTTAAGCATATATTTGGTGCTTCTTAGAGACCAATATATTTAGGAAGTTTTGCATAATTTCAATTCAAGCCACGTGCTTCAACGTAACTTCGAGTGATTTTGAATACGCCACGTTTCCATCTACATCGTGTGCACCAGGAAGTTCGTATTCCAGCTAATATTCACCACGTGTAAGAACTTGTGAGTACTGTAATAAAATTAGTGTTAACAAAATTGTGAGTCCGGCAAATTTCTTTAGTAATTCTAAGTACCCCACCCCCCCCATCTTCAGGTCCGCTTAAGTGCTTGAGCGGCCGAACTCTAACAGCGATTAGAACTTACCAGCTGTGTAACTACAGTTGAGTGCAGCAAGCAAGGTGATGTTGTGTGCAACTATATAACATCGCCGAAGAAACACATGGTCCTCCGGGCCGGATATCGTCGAAACACATGGTCCTCCGGGCCGGATCTCGAGAAGCATTTGGGCTTAGCTGTAGGGATCTCATGAAACATTTGGTCCTAACGGTCAGTGTTAACACTAGTGATCTATTATAGTGAATATAAAACATTACTGTGGTGATTGTATTCAAAGAGAGCTGGAAGAACTGAAAATTACGAAAGTTGAGCACGTGGTGTTTAGTGCATATGTACTGAGGCGGTCACGTGATAGTAGGCAGCCATATTGAAATATTAGTAGACAATGCGAATAGCGCAGCTTCTATATTTAGGAACTTTGCGAATTAAATGAGCGACAAGAAGTCTTCATTAGTGTTCAAAAGTGAGAAGTGGAAAAAATACATCATTTAGACCTCAGTTTCTTACTCCTTAAGTAAAAATAAGGGACGATCGTAATTTCCAAGATGGCGGCGAGAAATCAAGTGATTCTTCTGCAGCATTTAACAAGGAAGGTTAAACAGCAAGAGTGACCTAAGGTGCTGCAGTCGTGCCAACATAAATCTGGTGTTTGGAACATTATATTTACATGCATTGTGTTCCATACCAACCGTCTTGGACATTTCAAGGAAGTATAATTAGTACATTAACACTAATGGCAATTATTAGTCAAATTAATTATTTTCTATGGTCTTTTGTTCAAAAAAGATAATTAAAACACTTCATGGGGGATGTGTTTAAAGTAAAGATTGCATATAAAAGTGTTAGTCACATTTTCAGTAAAGATAATTAATTTCAGTAGAAATAAATCATTAGTGATTATTTATGGGAAACAATTGCCATTAGTAAGTTACATGTTAAGAAAGGTGGAAATCTAAAGGTACGTTAATACAATTGTTATATATATAGTGTATTTTTCTGAAAACTATTTTGTGTTGGACACATATTTTGTTTAATTAGGGCTAAATATTATTTTATTTAACTATACTTGTAAGTGTTAGATTATCGAGTTTATGTAAGTAATTCAAATCCAGTAACAATGGCTCTCGATAGCGAATCAAAAGCAGTTGCAAAGCGAAGCATGCTTAAGCGTTCACTTACACAGCTAGAAAAATATTTGCAAAGGGAAAATTTATCTATAGCTGAATTATCAATCAAACAAGATAGATTAACTGATGTAGGGATTCAGTTCACAGAGTTAAGAACTATTTAGAGCTGGAAATAGGTTGTGAAAATTCTGAAGCTCATGCCGAGGAGCATGATAATTTTGAAGAAAGATTTGATAAACTTTCTATAAAATTTAGGGAACTCATGAATGTTTTTGAAAGACCAAGATCTCCTACAGGGTCTCATGTATCTGAACATCAAATAGGAGTAATAGTTTTAAAATTACCAGCTATAAACTTACCTAAATTTAAGGGTGAACTTACTAAGTATTTAAGTTTCCGAAATACTTTTATGAGTCTTGTTGCAAATAATGATAGTTTAGACAATGTGCAAAAGCTACATTACTTAATCTCTTCTCTTGAGGAGAACCAAGGGGCTTATTAGACAACCTGCAATATGTCCTCAGAACTACGAAGTAGCATGGTCGTTGATTGAATCACGCTACTATAATAATAGATTAATTTTAGGTCAGCACGTTAAGCAGCTGTTAGACTTAAATAGTTGTAATTCTGGTTCATTTGTAGATTACAGGAAATTAGTCAACGCTGTTAAGGGAAATGTAGCAGCTATTGAAAATTTAGAATCAAATGTGCCCTTGGGAGAATTACTTGTACAAGAAATTGTCTTGAATAAGATAAAATCAAACCATCGCAGTGAATGGGAAGGTAAATTCTCAGCTGATGAGATACCAAAATTGGATGATTTGATAGACTACCTTGAAAGGAAATGTCAAACATTAGAATTGTCAGATTGTAAGAAATTTTCAACAGCTGACAGTCATAGCAAACCTAAACTGAAGTCGTTGCTTGCTGCCAGCAACAATAATTCTAATAAGTGTCTTTATTGTAATGTACGTAATCATGTAATTGATAATTGTAGAAAATTTAAGGGTTCATCATTTAAGGAAAGAAGGGAATTTGTTCAAAGGAACAACATATGTTTTTTATGTCTGGCAAAAGGACATAGAAGTAGTGATTGTAAACAGAAGCCTTGTAGTAAATGTAATAAGAGGACTCATCAATTATTACACTATCACAACAGTAATATTGATGGCCCTAGTAATGCAGATTCAAATTATAAGGTAAATTCAAGGGAGAAAGAACTTATTATAGCTGAAGCTTCTCAATCAATTTCTACTGCCGCAATGAAAGTATTAAGCGGCCTAGGCAGCAATGTACTGTTGAGTACTGCTTGTGTTGGAGTGAGGACGAATGGTGGGGAAGTGATCCCAGTTCGTGTTCTTTTAGATTCTGCGAGTCAGCTCTCATTTGTTTCTGCTGAATTAGTTAAAAGGCTAGGTATTAAAACTAAAGCTTGTAGTCTTCCCGTATAGGTATAGGGAATATTAATGCTTGTCCAGTAAATTCAATATGTGATTTACAACTTTTATCTAGGGTTTCTGACTTTGTATTAAATGTCAATTGTGCTGTGGTAAAATCCATAACCACACAACTGCCGGCTCAGAAAATTGAAATATCTGACTGGAGAATTCCAGATCATATTTGTCTTAGCGATGAAAGGTTTAATGAACCTTCTGAGGTTTCAATACTGCTAGGCGCAGATGTGTATTATGATGTTGTACTAACAAATGTGTTATCTAGGAAAGGATTTCCGACGTTGATTGAGAGCCGCTTTGGTTATATTCTTTCAGGGAAATTTCCTGATTCTTGCCTCGAGAGTAAGATAAAGAAACCTCGTAATGTTAATTTAGCAAAACTAGATTCTTTGCATTCCAAACTACAAGAATTTTGGACGTTGGAGGAGTTGAATAGTTCAGTGCTAACTCCTGAAGAAAAGGCATGTGAATTGCACTTTTCTGAGAACGTTTCAGAAGTGAAACTGGAAAATTTATGGTAAAGCTTCCTATTAAAGAAGAAGCTCCTGTGGTGGCCTTGTCAAGGAACATGCTATCAAAAGATTGAAGCACATGGAAGGGAAATTAAATAAAAACCCTAAACATAAAAGTGACTATGTAACTTTTATGAAAGAGTATATGAGTCTAGGTCATATGGAGTTGGTCCATATAGAAAATGGAAATGATCAATCATTAAAATATTACCTACCTCATCACTATGTAATAAAGGAAGACAGTACCACTACTAAGCTTCGAGTAGTATTCGACGCTAGTTTGTCCTTCCTCTAATGGGGTCTCTTTGAACTCTATGTTAATGACAGGTCCAGTCTTACAACCTGACTTGTTATCTATTGTTCTTAGGTTTAGAACCTACTTTGTTGCATTGTCAGCTGACATTGCAAAAATGTATAGGTGTGTGGAAGTTCATCCTGCAGACAGGGATCTTCAAAGAATTGTCTGGAGAGATTCTCCTGATGATGAAATTAAGGATTATAGGTTGACGACTGTAACATATGGTTGTACTCCATCCTCGTATCTTGCTACAAGATGCCTTGTAGAACTTGCAAACGAATGTCAACGAACTCAGCCTCAAATGGCTGAAGTAATTCGTTCATGTTTTTATGTTGACGACTTGCTGACGGGGGAAAGTTCCATTGAAGGGGCTCAGAAACTCCAAGAGCAATTAAGTAGTACATTGATGCTGCACATTTTCATTTGCGGAAGTGGTCATCCAATGAAATGAATGCTTTGTCTAATGTTCCGTCAGAGGACTTAGAACGTTCTTCTCTTTTGGAATTAACCAAAGAAGATTCCGTAAAAACATTGGGTATTGTATGGCATCCTGCTAGTGATGTTTTCAAAATAAATATCAATCTCAAGGCAAACTTAGTAGTTGTCACAAAAAGAAGTATACTGTCTTGTGTAGCTTCTATATTTGATCCATTGGGACTACTTGCATGTGTGGTAATCAAATGTAAAATGTTGTTACAACAGTTATGGCAATTAAATATGAATTGGGATGATCCATTGGATTCTTCTCTAACTGCCTATGAAATTGGACTAATCTTCATAGAAATCTTCATGTTCTTAACGAAATAAAGGTGCCAAGAAAGGTATTACCCTTTCAGAATGCTAAAAGGGTTGAAATTCATGGCTTTTCAGATGCTTCTGAAGGCGCTTATGGAGCTTGTGTTTATGTGAAATCCATTTCCATGGAAAATGAAGTTTACGTAGGTCTATTAACTGCTAAGTCAAGAGTAGCTCCTTTGAAAACGCAGTCTATTGCTAGGCTTGAGCTTTGTGCGGCTTTACTATTGTCTAGACTAATGAGTAAGGTTTTGGAATCATTAAAACTGACTATGCCATTTCAGGTATACTACTGGTGTGATAGTACCATTGTGTTATATTGGTTACAAAAGTCTGCTAACAACTGGAAGACATTTGTAGCTAACCGAGTATCAGAAATTCAATCTCTCTCTGATGTATCAGATTGGAGGCACGTTGACACTCATCACAACCCTGCTGATTATGTCTCTCGTGGGGTATTTCCTGAGGAAGTAGCTGACCTTCGTATCTGGTGGCAAGGGCCTAGCTGGTTGCTAGAACCAAGTTGTAAGTACAAGGATTTCATCTCTTCTGATCCTTCTGAAGATGCTATTGTGGAAGCTAAACCAGTTATTACTGTTATGTTAGCTAAGGTTGAAGGTTTTGATTTAGGGAAGTTTTCTTCTTTCTCAAAGCTAAATAGAGTCTACTCCTACGTATTAAGATTCATAAATAACCTTAAAATGTGATAAGGGTCAACGTCAGGTTGGTCATCTTACTGTTCAAGAATTATCTAATAGTGAATTGAAACTTGTAGGTTTAATTCAAGCAGAAGAATTCTCGAGGGAAATTAGAGATTTAAATTCTCAAAAGGCAGTTGCTTCATCAAGCAAACTTAAGTCGCTTAGTCCATTCTTAGATCCTAATGGTCTAATTAGAGTAGGGGGAAGGCTTGAACATTCTTCATTGAGTTTTGATGAAAAACATCAAATCATTTTACCCTCAAATCATATTGTAACAAAATTGTTCATACAACATGAACATGAAAAACTTTTGCACTCTGGTGTGCAAGCTGTTCTCTTTTCTATTAGAAGTAGATTTTGGATCCCTAGGGGGAGAAATGTAGTGCGGGGAATACTACATAAGTGCTTCAAATGTTTTCGTTGTAACCCCAAGTTAAGGTCGCAACTTATGGGTCAGTTACCATCGAACAGGGTGGAATCTTGCTTCCCTTTCCTAAGGGTGGGAACAGACTATGCAGGTCCTTTATTGATTAAAGGAGACAACCCTAGAAGTAAATTAAATTTAAGGCTTACATTGTTCTTTTTGTGTGTCTAACTACAAGGCAATTCATTTGGAGTTGGCCAAAAGTTTAACACTCAAGATTTCTTTGCAGCCTTCAATAGATTCACTTCAAGGAGAGGTTTTCCTAATTCAGTTATAAGTGACAATGGGACGAACTATGTGGGGGCAAAGAATGAACTTTATAAGTTTTTTAAGGAAAATGAGGCTGACATAAAAGAACATTCAGCTGGATTAAAGGTAGAATGGAATTTCATTCCACCATCTAGTCCTCATTTTGGTGGACTATGGGAAAGCTCAGTCAAATCTGTTAAAACCTTGTTGAAGCGTACAATAGGTAAACAGGTTTTGAATTTTGAGAGAGTTGAGTACGCTGTTGTATCAAATTGAAGCAGCCTTAAACTCAAGACCCTTATGTAAAATGACTGACGATCCTCAAGATTTATGTTTCCTGACACCAAGTCATTTCTTGATAGGTAGACAAATGACTAATCTGCCTATATCTGATAAGACCCACAGTCTTATTTCCTGTCGCTCCCGATGGAACATAATTCAGGAACTGTACAAGGACTTTTGGTATTCATGGTCCAAGGACTATCTCCAATCACTTCAAATTAAAAGGAAGTGGACAGTTGAAGGTGCTTGGCAACCTAAAATAAGTGAACTTGTACTTTTGAAGGAAGACAATCTTCCACCGCTTGTGTGGAAAATGGGTATAGTTGAAGGTGTGCATCCTGGTAAGGATGGCCTTATAAGAGTCGTTACCATACGAACAAGAACTGGCACTTTTAAAAGGCCATTGATTAAGGTATGTCCTTTACCAAATGATCAATAGTATTTAGGAACATATATTGGTTAGATGTGCTGTGTTTCAATTTGTAACATATTAAGTATTATTTTGTTTTGTTGTTCTTATGTATACATGTTCTATGCAATTGTAGTGTTGAGAGTACTCAAGGTGGGGAATATGTTGACTATTTGTACTTATCAAGTTGTCGATAGGTACATTTTGGTTTACAAGGTTTTTGTAAAGCGGTATGACGAACTTCCGGTTGCCATGTTGTATCAGCATTCTTTGAATAAACGTGTACTAGAGTGGTCGTGTTTTTCACTGTCTCCGGGTAGAGGCTCGATATTTCCTCTTCAGATCGGATCTTTTATGATCTAATCATCAGGTCCACGCGGGGGCCTTAAGCATATATTTGGTGCTTCTTAGAGACCAATATATTTAGGAAGTTTTGCATAACTTCAATTCAAGCCACGTGCTTCAACGTAACTTCGAGTGATCTTGAATACGCCACGTTTCCATCTACATCGTGTGCACCAGGAAGTTCGTATTCCAGCTAATATTCACCACGTGTAAGAACTTGTGAGTACTGTAATAAAATTAGTGTTAACAAAATTGTGAGTCCGGCAAATTTCTTTAGTAATTCTAAGTACCCCATCTTCAGGTCCGCTTAAGTGCTTGAGCGGCCGAACTCTAACAGCGATTAGAACTTACCAGCTGTGTAACTACAGTTGAGTGCAGCAAGCAAGGTGATGTTGTGTGCAACTATATAACATCGCCGACGACCACACAAAGAAGTTTGTGACATTCTTACATTTCTTGAACGTGACACACATCCTGTCCATCGCTTCCTATGAGAATTAACGTTCATTATTATAACTGCTGTCCACCGCTGTGGTCTCGAGGTAGCGTGAGCCTTGTCACGCAGCGGGCCCGGGTTCGATCCCCGGTCGGGTCAGTTTTTCTGGGTGAGACCGTATTTCTCATACATGTAACATATGTAGTTCGTACAATAACAGTTAATTTTTTAGAGTATTTGATATGAAGAGTCCCTATAACGCGTACACATTTCTCCTTTATTAACACACACTCCCTCATTTTTTGTATATCCAAAATAGGCTTAAAATCCCAACAAATTATTTAGACACTATTACCGTATTACACATCCTATAGCATTTATTTATGGAAGTTAGAATTATTCCTAACAAAGCAATAATTTGTACTTAGATATAAAATTAATGTTCCCTGAAATTTCGTAATTTAATTGAAATAACAAAGGTATTCTATCTCTCTTTCTTTCTTTCTGTATTTTTCTCACAGAGCAACTGTTAATGACCTCTTATTCAAATTTATCTTGAAATTTTGTTGACGAAGTGGTCATCTAGAGCGGAATATTTTGTAGCATCACAGGCTCGGCACTATACTTGGACATGCACAGGCTCTCTGTTTTTACTTCCCGCACCTTATTGTCATAGCTACCTAAGCATTACGTGTAATGTTCACTGCTTTCTTCATAAAAGTTGGGTATCTATTTCGGGTTAACATTTTTTTTTGTTTCTTGACTCAAAAGAAAGAGTAGATGTTATAAAAATTACAGTATTCGATAATGAGAACAATTGATAGTTTTCTCTTTTTACTTTAACATAATTATCTTAGGTTTTCTTAACTGTCACACATCACCCGGGCTTTAGTAGGATATGACTTCTAGGGGAAGGTTTTTAGCTTTGTGTCACATATCATATATACTTTTTTGACCTCATGAGAACTTGGAGGGAATTTCTCAGGTCTTTGTGTGGAAATTAAATTTTCAGGTATTTCCCGAACTACCAAAAGTACGCGCGCACCCACACACGAGCACGCGCATACACACACGCACACACACTCACACACACACACACAATCCCCCTTTCTCTCTGTTTTCCTCAGTCGTTATTTGCATACTATTGCAATAATGTTTGCTATTTCCCTTCGAAATTCTGTGACTGCCGTTCTACTAAATTCTTGAATGATATGATTGATTTTGAAAATGAAAACAACTTAATATGTAGTGTTTACATTATAAACTACTGTAATATAATATAGTGCATGAATTTTAAGTAGTACATATAAGAGCTCATGAAATTGGCTATTTTACAGGAATATCGCATGGCTACATTACAGTATCATATTATATCCAAACTCTTCCTTTTCTAACTTCCTTGAAAGCACTTTAACTCTGAACGCTATAAGCTGGAACATTATACATTCTAGATAATGTTATGTTATGGTTATAACAGCACTCATTACATGTTATGTCGAGGGAGTATTAAATGGTTTTAATATTCTGAGATCGTACTTTTAAGAATCACGTTTTCTTTTCGTTGAGATTGAAATTCTATAATGCAAAATCAGAAGTATATACAATGTTTTAAATTAGAGAACAGATATGCATTATTCTGATAGGATTTTCTACTTTAACATAAGTCGATTATGAAAGGCCGTAAAGAGTAGCACGTTATACAAAGTACAGTGTGTCCCATGCAACCCTCCCACATTTTAATTAATCATAACTAACAAAGTATGCGGAATTATGAAATGAGGTCGGTATTAAACGAAATAGAAACTCAGAGAATTTTCATTGTCACACACTAAAACACCTCTATATGCGCACAATTAGTAGCATGAACAATATCAAGTTTGTATTCGATTTCGAGCCACGTTCTGTCCTACATGTCCATTGGAACTGTTGCAATTGTGTCAAGGATACGGGTTCGTAAATCATGAAGATCTTATACTGGAGTCGCAAACACACGGTCTTTTACATATCAGAAAAGAATTTGTGCTCGTTGCTGAGGGGTCGTTATTTTATTTTATGTCATTATTATCCAACATGCGACACATGAATTAACTGCAACAATGAAAACAAAAATTCTTTTAGTTTCTCTTACTTTTAATACCAACTTAATTTTATAATTCCACATACTTTGAGAGGTATGATTAATTAAAATGTGGGGAATGGCACACGGTGTATAATGAAGTTCCCGTAGCAGATTCAGTAAAGTAAATCCTCAAAAGTATACTTTTATAAATACAGTAGATACTAAGGGCCAACAAGCACACTTTATTCAGTAACACTATGAAAATGGGTCTGGTAGTAAACATTAATAAAACTAAATATCTGGTCACACATAGAAATACATTATATAATGGAAATGAATAACTAATGACAAATGAGGAAAATTTTAAAGAAGTGGATGAATTTAAATACCTAGGAACAATAATAACAAATAGCAATGAGATGCACAAAAATATTAAACATAGGCTCAATTCTGGAAACGCATGTTATTATGCTTTCAGGGACTCTTGTCGTCTCAACACCTTTCAAAAAACGTTAAACTGAAAATATATAGAACTGTTATTCTCACAGTTATACTACATGGCTGCGAAACGTGGACTCTTATTTCAAGGGAGGAAAGGAGATTACGAGTATTTGAGAATAAAGTTCTTAGAAACAATTTTGGACTAAAGAGAGATGAACAGACAGGTTAATGGAGAAGACTATTTAACTGTGAGTACATGATCTTTATAGGTAGCCAGATAAAATAAGAACAGTTTAGTCTCGTAGACTGCGATGAGCAGGACATATGGCACAAATGGGGAATGAAAGAGGTCCATGGATGCTTCTTGTAGGAAAACCAGGAGGAAAACGCCCAGTTGATAGACCAAGAATGAGGTGTGAGAATAATATTAACCATGATTAGAGGAGGAGATTATACGTGCTTTTTTAAAATGAAAAAATAAAACTCTATCTGTTGAACGTAAAAGCAACATACGCTATACTAAATATTTTATGGCAATGAATAACAATCTTTCATTTTAACCAGACTGAGTCACAGCAATGCGTGGCCGGGTATATGTAATAAATCATCATCCTCATCCTTCACGGTTTAGTACTTTGCCTGTTCCGATCTAACATCTTTTCGGCTCAGCGCTTTCTTGGTCTTCCCACCGATCTTAGTCCTACAAGATTATACATCAGTGCCATCTTTGGTATCCTATTCTCTGTCATTCTTTTCAGATGTTCTATCCAATTGTTCCTGTGTACTTCTATTTGTTGAAGAAGTGGTTGTACTTTTAGTTCCTGTCTAACATTCTCATCTCTATATGTTCTTCTCTTGTACAACAACATTTCACAGCTCGTAGAAATCTCATTTCCACTGCCTGAATTTTACTTTTTTCTTCTTCCTTCAGGATCCAAGCCTTACTTCCATTCATCGCCACTGGTAGTGCCATCATTGAGTAAAATCTTAGCTGTGTATCCTTTCTTACTTCGTTCCTTCGTGTCCGTCTGATTGTTCCACAAATATGTTGAAATGCCTGTATTTCCTTGTTTATATCTTGTTCTTCTTCGTAAGTTTTATCGCCGCCCAAACTTTGGAAATTGAAACCTGTTCCAACACTTTACATTTTATTACTATTTTTTTCCTTACTGGGTACTTTCCATGGAACGCCATGTAGTAAATAATAAGTTATTATTATAATTTTAATTAATTACATAATATTTTCTCAAATATAAAATAAAAAAATTATACGTACTTACGATGTCCTAATATCAAATTATTTTCGCGGATAGCGATCGCATTGGATTCAGATGGAATTTCTTTAAATTAGTTCCATAGATGTCAACAATAAATCCAAATTCATTTTATTTATTTTACACTGCATCGCTTTATCCACACAAATACCGTAAATTTCTGATAATAACGTATCTTCCTTTACAATCTATTTGCTCTTCTTGTTCTTTGTACTCGCCTAAAGATTACACTTACCTTGTTTTCGTTCTTCGGTTCACTTTATTATTCACTATTCGGACACAACTACAATGGCGGGTCCGACCTTCGAACCACCTTATATAAGCAATACTTACTTACTTACTCACTGGCACTATCGAACCCGTAGGTTCATGGCCGCACGGACATAAGCTCGCCATGCATCCCTATCCTGAGCTAATGCTTTCCAATCATTCCCTGTATAATCTACTTCCCTCAAATCATAGTTAATGTTGTTCTCCCACCTCATTATTGGTCTACCAACTGGGCGTTTTCCTTCTGGCTTTCCTACAAGAAGTTTCCATGCACGCCTTTCATTCCCCATACGCGCAACATTTCCTGCCCATCGCAGTCTACGGGACTTAACTGTTCTTATTATATCTGGCTTCCTATAAAGACCATGTAGTTCATTGCTATGTAGTCTTCTCCATTCACCTGTCTGTTCATCTCTCTTTGGTCCAAAAATTTTCCTAAGAACTTTATTCTCAAATACTCGTAATCTCCTTTCCTCCCTTAAAGTAAGAGTCCATGTTTCGCACCCATATAATATAACTGGTAGAATAATAGTCTTATATATTTTCAGCTTAACGTTTTTTGAAAGGAGTTGGGACATCAAAAGTCTCTGCAATGCATAATAGCGTGCATTTCCAGAATTGAGCCTATGTTTAATTTCTTTGTGCATCTCATTCCTATTTGTGATTATTGTTCCTAGGTATTTGAATTCAGCCAATTCCTCAAAATCTCCCTCATTTGTCATTAGCTGTCCATTTCCATTATATAATGTATTTCTACGTGCGACAATATATTTAGTTTTACTGATATTTACTTCCAGTCCTAATTTCTTAGTGTTACTCAATAGTGTGTGCGTGTAGGCCTTTAGTATCTCCTCGCTATCGGCCAATAGTACTACATCATCAGCATAAACTAACAGCTTATTAATACCATTCAGTTGTAAGCCTTCCTCATTCTCTAAAGATTTAATGGCATGCTCTAGTACAAAATTAAATAGTAGAGGAGATAGTGCATCTCCTTGCTTCAACCCATTCTGGATTTCAAAAGTGTCTGAAAACTGTTTGCCTACACGCACCCTACTCGTTGAGCCATTTAGACACATTCGTATAAGTCTAACTAACTTTTTAGGAATTCCGAACTCCAGCAGGATACTATATAACTTCTCCCTCTTAATTGAATCATATGCTTTTTGGAAGTCTACATATAGTTGATGTACAGTACCATTATATTCCCATTTCTTTTCTAAAATCTGTCTTATACTAAAAATCTGATCTGTTGTAGACCTGTTTCTTCTAAATGCACATTGATGATCTCCTAGAATGTCATCAATATAGGGAGTAAGTCTGCTTACTAATATATTTGTTAGAATTTTGTACGAAGTTGAAAGTAATGAGATGCCCCTATAGTTGTTGCAATCAGTTTTATCTCCTTTCTTATAAATTGGTACGATAATTGATTCCTTCCATTCATCTGGAAGAGCTTCTTTTTCCCAAATCATACTAAGCAAACAGCGTATCTTGTCCATCAATTTTTCTCCCCCTGATTTTATCAGTTCTGCTGGGATCTCATCTGAACCTGATGCTTTATACATCTTCAATTTTTCAATTGCCATTTCAACCTCTAATGCACTTGGCTCTGCGACTTGCATTTCTGCTGTCTGTAACTTATCCTCCTCAATGTCCTGTTCTGTATGTACATTTAATAGCTGATTAAAATAAGCAATGGTAGGAATAATTTAGAATCCAGTAGAGACATCTTCCGGATCGAAGATTTGAGAACCGATTTTACCAGAATGGAAGTATAGAATGTGGAAAATTCGCCGCGGGCTCACAAATATTCCTTTACCATAACACATGAGATCCGACTCTCGCCCCTCTCCCCGCGAAATTTAAAAGACAGCCCATCAATGCGTCTAATTATGTGTGTATTTTAAGTTTTTTTGGGGTAAAATTTTCCACTGGGGTAAAAATTATCAATAGTAAAACCTATAGCTTTAACGGAAATTATGATTCTATACCAATTGCCATGAATTTGGCAAAATTTTATTTTCAGAAGGAGGCGGTACTGGTGAAATAGTTGTCACCATGGTCGGCGCTCATTCGTGGATCAAACCCAGTCGGGTTCAATGACATTTTTTTAAGTGTAAAAATCCGATGTATAAATTTGTTTGTGTGTCCGGTGTAGTAGCACGTCTGGTGAAAGAACCTAAAGTATGAAAATAGAGCAAAATGTATTAACGTAATTAAATAAAAGGCTTTGCCAAGGATTTTAGAAATAATTGTTCGAATTGACCGTCACCAAACTTTATAGAAAAATGGTAATTCCCATTATTTAAAAGTAATTTACCATAATGTGGCACGAATGGGGAATGAAATACGAGCATGGAAGCTTCTTGTAGGAAACCCAGAGGGCAAACGCCCAGTTGGTAAACCAAGAATGAGGTTGGAGAATAAAATTAACCATGATTTGAGGGAAGTAGATTATACAGGGAATGATTGTAAAATATTAGCTCAGGATAGGGATGTACGGAGAACTTATGTCCGCCCGGCCATGAACCTATGAGATCGATAGTGCCAGTGAGTTAGTGTTCTCTTGCACATGTCCATAGCTTGCACTTTATACAACCTTCGCTACAGTACCTTTTAAGCTTCTAACGAAGCAACTAAGGGAAGTCTACAGAGCTGCAGGCACAGGAAGCTCTCATGATCCTTGGGGACTCTATTGAGTTAAAATTTAAATAAAAAGGAATTATAGATTTGAAATCACAGCAAAAACCTGATCCACAAACAATTAAAATATCGGAAGAAACATTTTCTAGTTACACACAATAGTTCATAAGGTTTGTTAGTTAAAAAGTAACTATTGACTGTGGGAAAAAAGAGTGGCGCGAAAAGGAATAACTCACGGTTAGAGAAGAACTGAAATACATCTAAATTAATCTGTTTCCAGGAACACCGTTACGAAGGGAATGTGTAAACAGACTGGAAGATAAGTCAACAGCTTTACTTCACAGTGACAAACAGAAACGTCTTCACTAACTCCTTACAACATAAACATACTGTCGAGGAAATTAGCGATTCGATAGCAACCAACATAAACCACATGGGAATCAAACATGGCTAAGTTAAAAAAAAAAAGTTCGTAGCAAATGGTTCAAATTCAGTATCTATGTATATAAAACTATCCTCTTTGGATTATGCTATTGACTATTAATGCTTTGATGAAGATAAACGTTACAATCGTGACGTATTTAGTTCCGAAGCTACTAATTACACATCTAACAATTTGTTCCTATATTTCAAGTATTTTCAAATTTGTAATATGATAATAACAATAATATTTATTATTATTATTCTTATTAAACGTGTATAAAACACTGGCTCTTCCAACTCTTTTCTATGGTAGTATGGACGTTGAAACAGAAGGATATATAGAGACTTAGATCTGCTGAAATGAGATACCTTCGGAGGACTGCAGGATACACACTACTAGATCACAAAAAAATGAAGACATCTTAGAAGAATTACACATGGAACCTTTAGAAAACAAAATTTCTGATTATAAGTCAAGATGGATGCAACATGTTCATCGAATGGAAGATTCACAGAATACCCAAACAAATGTTAAGATATCAACCTGTAGGAAGAAGAAGACCAGGACGTCCACTCAAAAGACTTCTGGATGGTGTTTCTCTTGAGGCCGAAACAGTTCAACAAATGGCCTAAATTCGTGAATGTACTATGATGATGATTATTATTATTGTTTCATGAAGATGAGATAAAATCAAGAATTAATAAAAGGAAGACGGCAAAATTAGATGGATTGCAACATGTTCCTCTAATGGAAGATATCAAAGTCGATGCATTCCAATTATTCTACATGAATGTATAATTATCGGATCATGCAGTCAAAATATTGCTGGTTGGAATTTATATAGATGCCGCACGCTATCGGGGAAGTGGTTCTCACCTCGTTTTCTTGTAATAAACACCACAAATATTCACGTAAAATTTCACAATATCTTTATTTGTTTCCCATAACGTTTCAGTGATATTTCACTCACAAATTGCTGCAATAATTAATCTTGTTTGCAGTTTATCTGCCGCAAAATTATCTCCAGTCACTAATTAATTTATTTGTAACAGTGTATTCTTATATCAGTTCACTGTGTCGCTGTCACTACACATCTGACTGACTCTCGACATTTGTATCAGTTTATATAAGCCGAGAAAGGAAATTTCTCGGCTATTAGTCGAGATGATTTTACATCGAAAGCTTCCGGAATCGAAGCCTCTGGAAAAGGAGGATTGATGTATAGAGTACCTTCTACCATGGAATGTCCGACGCATATAGAAATTTCTGCGCGAGTCTTTCAATTCGCGAATTAGTTCACGATGTTTCCACCCATTAACAATGCATCATCCGCGCAATTAAAACACTACTGTTACAATGCGGCACAATACTATTATTACTAATATTGCTATTATGTTAGAAGCAATTAAATTGATGTGGGCATGCACGACGAATGCAAGAAGAAAGGTCACCCAGAAAAATATGGGAATGGTGTTCAGTTGGAAGAAGAAGGAAAGGAAGATCTCGAAACTCGTGTATGTAAAAAATAAGAACTGAAATGAAAACAAGAGGACTGGAGGACATGGAGTGGATGGATAGAGACGAGTGGAGAAGGAAACTAAATCTTTAGGCATAGAAATATATGTAGACATTGAAAATCTGTATAAAATAATAATAATAATTATTATTATTATTATTATTATTATTATATCATGAATATGTGATAAAATCAAGAATTAATGAAAGTAAGATGAAGAAATGAAATGAAATCAGCATGTTTCTCTAATGGAAGACATCAGCTTACGAAATCATATGCATTCCTATAGTTCTACACGCAGGTAATGATTGGATCATGCACTCACAATATCGATGGATGAAATTAATATAGAGTCAGAGAGGAGTAAAGAAAATAGTTTAAATTCGTGAAAGATAGATAACAAAGATGATGAAAGTAGTGATGTAAATCGCGTTTCAACAGTATTGTATGGGATAAAACAAAAACAAACATTTATTAATGCAATTGTTAAAACACAGCACCATATGGCTCAGAGACATGGCATTTGAAAGCAATAACTCTAACAATATTACATTCGATTGTTCGAACCCTGGCGGTTCCGGAAGGTTATTGGTGGTGGGCCACATAGACATTTTTCGGGGTTTTATCGGAGTTCTCCCGTTTGTCGAATTGCATTTCACCAGTATTCTCCAATCGTCTTCCCTCCAATACCATACCATTTCATCTCCATTCATTCATCTCATATCATCCCTCACATCATATCATATTAAGCAAAAATTGGTCTTGTTTAGCAATCACATGTGTTTAAAATATGTGGTTGTGATGATCTAATGGGGAAGACTTATGTACTTCCTCATGACTCCGAGTCTGTGGGTCAACTTAGGGCAGAATATGACTGAAGGAAGGGTTGTAACCGCTCATCGAGGCCTTGGACCCAGTCCAAATAATTAGCGGTATGAGTTATGAGTGTGAATGCTTTATGTCTGTCGAACAAGGAACACAACATACTTCACATCACCATTCGTTAGATTTCATCTCATTGATTCCATAAAAGGGAAGATGAGTACTACAAGTAACCTAAAATCAGTTTGTCGTGTTAGGATCATAAAACCCGAACCCATCTCTGCTAATCTAATGTAATTTAAATTCGATAGAGATATATTTCTGTCAACATCAGCAAGGATTGCACTGACAACAAAATGTTATGAGAGAAAAGATAAAATTGCTTGGATCCATAGTAGAAACTGTCAAAACTACGTTATTGAGATGGTATGGACATTTGAAAAGAATTATGGAAGACAGTTTTACCGAAGAAGATTTATTAATGGAATCCTACAGAATGAAGGAAAATAAGAAGACCAAAACTAACAAGGACACAATTAAATAATCAGAACAATGGAAGAAAGAGGCTTGGAGGAAGATACATGGAAAAATAGATATGAATAGAGATTGGTTATATAAATTGTGGAATGGAAACAAGAAGACTTCAAAGACATTGTAAAACTTGATAACAACAATCATAATAACCATATTCGTGATAATCAACATAATCATAACAATAGTAAAAATTAAAGAACGGCTGCAGGCTATATCAAATTACACAAAAAACTAACATGGTACTGGTGGGCCTATTTTTAAGAGTTCATTTGAACCTATTTTAAACAATTTTCAAAAATAAAGAACCTAGTGGAGATTATTATCAAATTTCAAGAATAAATGGCCATTGATTATTATTTTGAGATAATTCAATATTTTGAATTAGTCATAATTAAAATAAAATGATTTATATTTTCCTTGCGTTGGAGGAGAATGGAATATAGAAACCATTAAACTTCGGATTAAATTCGAAGATACTGAGTGTAGGGCAGATGCGATCCTAACATAATCATATGCGTAGAATGTTATTTTCTTAATGATTCTGCAAGAAATATCAATTTATTGGACCACTAATTAATTTTCTCCTGTGCTTTGCTCTCGCATTTACGTGGAATATACTTTTTACAACTTACTCTATGAGATTTGGTGTCTGAATTGAACGTCAGTTGAATAGGTTTTCTTTGAAGACGAATTTCATCTGAGTCTTCTATTTTCGTTCCTTTCTCTTCTTTACTTAAACCAACAGAGGAAAAGCTTTGTTTTCAAATCTGAATCTACTTCGTTTTCAGGGTTAATTGAAGTTCTATGGTTTCATTAAGACAAGTTGGTTTCAACGGTATTTTCCCTCATTTCCCTCAGTTTCCTTTAGAGATTTTCATCGGTTTTAAGTAGCGCAGTTCATAAAAACATTATCATCACTATTTTTCACCCAGCTTATCAAAATATAAGGCCACGTTTTGAAATTTAAGCCTTGCAGACAAACTTCAAGACCTAATATAAGGAAACCTATTCTAATTTTTTGCTTAGTGCCTTAAATAGAACTTTATTCCGCCTTATATGTTATACATAATTATATTTTTATAATGATCAGTTTGTAAGTAACCAACTCACTGGCACAATCGAAACTGAATGTTCATGATCACGCACACATATAGGCCCTAATTTCTTGATATAGTATTATCCTGAGCTAACATTTTCAAATCATCCCCTGACTAATTTACATTCTTCTAATCATGACAAATGTTATTTTAGAACTTTATACTTGACCATCCTACTGGGTGTTGCCCTCTTGTTTTTCTAAGAAATTTCCAGATTCCTTTTTCATTCACCATTCATTTTACAGATTATAAATCCTAGTTCATATAGAGATAAAAGTTTGTATATAAGATTTAAGAAACTAGATGCATTTGATCTTTTACCAAATACTATATTAATTTAACCTTGTGAATTGTTTTATAATATTGAAAGATAATTTGTAGATTATTTTTCTGCAATTTCAAAAGCTTTCTTTGCACTCGCACCTAATGCAAAGAAAATAAGATTATACATTAATTATGAAAACTAAATACATCACAGTAAAAATGCTGATATAAATAATATACAGATAGTTGGATATTCCTTTGAAATAGTATATCAGTTCAACATCTAGGATCTACATTCTAAATAGATAATGATTTCAGAAATAAATTAAACATCACATTAATAAGGCTAACAGGAGTTATATTGGTTTAATGGAGCATTTATGAATATAAATATTTTATCAAATTCTGCGAATGTCTCATTATATAATACCCTTATGAGAACCGTACTATTATATGATTGTGAAACGTGAAATATATATATTCTTTTTACTAAGGATTTTCTCTACATTACGTTAGTTATCCTTCAGCCCAAATGTATTTTGCTCAATCACAGATTTCTATCCTCACCATCTTCTTCTTTAAGGTCTCTGCTGATCATGTTCCTTCCCACGTCATCCATCCACTTTTCCCTGGATTTATCTGTCCGGTTTTCATTTCTTTTGGCCTTTTAGCTTTGCCTGTTTTTTTTGTAAGACGGGGAACTTGCCCATCGCTACAACCCCCAATCTGGAGGACTAGGTTATTTGTTTTCAAAGTATTCTTCATTTTCTTCGCCTAGCCTTTGACGAGCAAACGTCTACCTACAAGGCAACAGTGTTTGTTCCCTAGACAGGGTCCCTTACTGGGTACTATCAGCCGGGTGAGTTGAACCCAGGTTTTTAACGAGGTTGTTACTCCTCTTCCTCGCCCTTTTTCAACCAGGCTTGGGACAGGCTTCGGCGGGTTTAACTATATATATATATATATATATATAGGACATATTCTACAATGTATTGAGAAATAGTTTATGTCCGATAAGTGACAAAGGTGAACGGAGGAAAATATATAATCAAGAATTATACGTTTTTTATAAATATGTGTATATCGTTAAATACATAATATTAACTAGGTTTGGATGGGCAGGACACCTGATATGAAAAGAATATATAGAAATACCCTGGAGAGTGACGTTAGCACGACAAGGTGGTAGAAGAAGAAAGGGAAGTTCCACTTGACTTGAATAGATGGATTGGATGTGATGCTAGAGCGCTTGGAAGGAGAAATAGAAATGTAGTGATGTTATATGGTGAAGGTTTGAGATGAGTACGTTTGTGGAAAGCAAAATTAGGAATGGATTTTAGATGTACTTTTTACCATGTTGATAACAGAATGCTTATGGATTTTGATATTTAGACACCCAAAAATTCACTAATATTTCGCTCATATTCGTGCCACATCTCCTACCCATCCCAGACTTAATTGTTCTCTTCACGTTTGGTTTCGTACAAAGATCATGCAACTCACTGTTGTATATAATCCAATTTCTTTGGAAGTAATTTTAAATATTCCAGGAAGCCGAATATTTCTGTTTTCATTTTCTGTGATTCAAGATGTTAATTTGTTTTATTTTACTGGGTATTAATCCTAAATTAACTTCGAAAAGCATTACTCTATGCATTTAACAGTACAAATAATTTTAAGAATATAATGAAGTGACTTTAGCACGACAAACAAGATGGTATGAGGAAGAAGGAAAGGCCGAGATTGACTTGGATAATACAGTACAAATAATTATCAGAATACAGTACAATCAATGCAGACAAATTAATTTCGCATCCCTGTTCATTTCACGTCGTAAAATATCATATCCTACTATTTTCGTTAAAAATTAAAATTGAAATCAGTTTGTACACCCTTTTTATAATTTCAGAATTGGAAGGCGTTTAACCAGACGAAAAAACAAATAATAGAGGACGATTTACAGATAGTAGAAATATTAGTCACATAGCTAAGAATATCAGAGGTTTAAATGGCAATAGAATAATTAAAGATGCATAAATTATAAGGTTGAGATGGGATCCCGGTAGAACTGATAAAATATGGTGCAGAAAAATGTAATTAGGGAAAAAGAGCCTACTCCAAATGAATGAAAATAATATCATAAGTAATATCATGAGTGATTTCCAAATCATCGAGAAATTCACGAAGTGACGAGTGGATTTATCTAGAGGATTTGAAATCAAGAGTGGCATTTGTTAGGACTATTTAACGAATACAATTAAGCTGTTTACTCAGAAATTATTATTTTAATTTAGTTACCGGTATTTTAAAATATTTATATATTTCATGTAAATGGCGATGTTTGAAAACAATGTGAGGTTATGTTTGTTCACTGCTCCTTGGTCATATTATTTATTGCCAAATAGGATCGCAAAATTGTATGAATACACCCTGGTGAAGAAATAATAAAACACATCAAACTGTAATTATAACCAACATTATATGTTATTTTTTATTTTTTTAGTGAACAACTCAGTAATATCAAATAATCTGTTCATTATCTGCTATATTCAATGTGTTTGTTGGAGAATTAGTCACTGCAAAATACTGCTCTGACCTGTTCAGAATATTAAAAAGGGGGACCTTTTTTATCAAAAAAGCAATAGCTGATAAAGACAAATCGATAAAGGGCGAGGTGAAACACGACTGTCATCATTGTAAAACAAAATTGATTGAAACCTGATTGGTCATTTACTACCATTTGGGGCATGAGTTAAATAGTCATACCAATGTATAAGAAAGACGATGAAACTAATTGCAACAACTTAGGGACATCTCATTACTTTCAAGTTAATACAAAATTCTAACAAATATATTAGTACCCAGACTTACTCTCTACATCCATAACGTAATAGGATATCATCGATGTGGGTTTAGAATAAATAGACCTGCATTAAAAAAAATAATATAAGACAGATTTAAGAAAAAAATGGGAATATAGTGGCACCATACACAAACTATAAGTAGACTTAAAAAAAGGCATACTATTTAACTTAGAGGGAGAAGTTGCATAGTATCCTCCTTAACTTCGGAATTCCTAAAAAGTTAGTTACACTTATTCGAATGTGTCTAAATGACACAAAGTGTAGGGTACGAGTAGGCAATCATTTTTAAGATATCTTGAAATTCAAAATGGGTTAAGCCAAGGAGATTCACTTTCTCCTCTAATATTCAATTTTGTGCTATAGTCCGTCTGGCTTAACTTAGCAAGACATTTGTAGAAAGAGAGAGCTGTGATCACCTCTCTCACTCGCACCAGTGTTGTCGGTGTCCCTTCACCAGATGTTAATAGGGGTAAGGGGCAAGACGAAAACTGACAACAGGGTAGGTTATTTCTTTTGTATGTGAGCGAAAGCGGTCGAGGATCTACCCTTACATCTCCATCTCTCTCTTTGCCAAGTTAAGCCAGATATATAATAGAGGAACACAAATTATAAATTTACCTCGGCATGCGCATGCTCGGATTCTTGGCATTATGAGAGTCTTCCACTGTAACACTCTGATTAACCAATCGCTGTCTTTCTAATGTATTACCGTCCGCCTCCCATTGTTTGCATTGCCTGGTTGTGAGTGAAGACAAGCAAGTCAGTAGAAGGAGCGAGTGAGAAATGTAATGCCAAGGGAGCAGATAGTGACATTGGCTTGTCTTTTCTGGCGGCTCGTGGTGGTGGGTGGAAATACAGCATACGCCTTTAAGATTATTCTTTAATAAGTCTAGCTATAAAACGTCTAGTTGGTAACAAGAATGAGGTGGGAGAATAACATTAACCAGTTTTGAAGGAAGTATTAGTAGTAGTAGGACTTTATTAGACAAAAAGTAAGATATTTACAATATTATTTACAAATATGGGTCGCACGGGCAGTAAGCAGTACGTGCTTTTGACAGTCCGTTACAATAAAGTAATAATTGGTACTAGTGTAAAGAAAAATAAACAACAAAAAAAAGCAATAACATTACAATTACATAAAGAAAACACAATAATGTTACAATTAAATAATAACACAATAGCATTATACACTAATTAATTTATATATAATTGTTAAGAATTAATGGTATTGCATTTTGATAACATATATTTATTCATGAATGAGTGTTGTCCTTATTTTCCATGTTTTGTCCAGAAATTTACCGAGGTTTATCCAATTTTCTGGATTTACCAATAACTCGTAGCATGCCAATCTGATTATACAGGGAATGATTGGAAAATATTAGCTCAGGATAGGGATGTATGGAGAGCTTATGCCCGCGCGGCCATGATCCTACGGGTTCGACAGTGTCAGTGATCTAGTTAGTTAATTATAGAACATGGCATCAGATCTTTACAGGATAAAGAAAGCGTACAACTCAGTGGTATTAATTAGTTGTTAGAATAAGCTGATGATGTAGTATTATTAGGCGGTACGGATGAGATACCAAAGGCCGACATGCATATTGTAACACTGAAGAATTGGGACTGGTAGTAAACATCAATAAAATTAAATATACAGTATGGTCACACATAGAAATTCATTGTATAATGACAAATGAGAAAAAATTTGAAGATGTGGTTAGATTCAAGTATTGGGAACAATAATTACAAACAGGAATGAGGTGCATGAACAAAATACACGTAAGCGCAATTCTGTAAATGCGTGGTGTTATGCATCACACAGAAGTTTGTCATCCCAACTTTTTTTAAAAAAAATTAAACTCAAAATTTATAAAACTGTTATTCTCCCAGGTGGTTTGGTGCGTGTGTTAGTTTAAGGGAAGATTACGAGTATTTGAGAAAAAATGGACCAAAGAGACACAAATAGACAGATGAATGGAGACTACATAACAGAGAGTTACATGATCTTTATGGGAAACCAGATATAATAATACCAGTTAAGTTTCGTGAACTGAGATAGGCAGGACATGAGGCACGAATGGGGAATGAAAAAGGGGCTTAGAAAATCCGTACAGAAAAACGGGAGGGAAATTGCGCAGTAGGTAAGCCAATAAAGAGGTGGAGAATAACATTAATCATGATTTGAGGGAGGCCAATTCTACAGGGGATGATTGGAAGATGTTGGCTCAAGATAGAAATATATGGAGCGTTATCTCCGCGTGGTCATTACCCTTCAGGTTCGAGAGTATCAGTGAGTTAGTTATTTTTTTAGTTCACAGTAAGTTTTCGTACATTTACATAAAACTTCAATTACACAGGTCTACAAAAAATATGTTTTGTCTATTACAGAGGAAATTCTGACTGTTGTATACTGAAAGTGATGTCCTGATTCCAGATCTGTAATCAGATTTATCCTAGCACGTCAGATTGTTGAGTTATGGGACTCAAAAAATAATCAGAAATCTTACTCTTCAATAGTTATTTAGTTATAGTCATTTATCGTAAATTCAGTGGTATAAATTGAATTTATCTTATATGTAATGTTACACTGTATTACTTTAAATACATGTATAAGAATATGAAAACTTATAATCGGTAGTAAGCACTAAAACATCTAGTAAAAGTGTTTAGGGCCTTTGCTTTTTCACCTACGTTGGAATGTAGTTGATCGCTGTAAAAACCAACAGAAATCACCCATCATAATCGGGCCATATAGACACTGGTACGTGGATTCCATCATTGATATGTCCTGATGGAATCTTACATTATGTTTATAACTCACATCCCCGAGATTTGTAGGAAAAAAGTCAAGATGGGAATATAAAAATTGGATTTTTAATGACATGCGACAACCCAGTTTCTGAAATGCTCTAAACATGTTATGCACTAGCTCAGCATACGTTTCAGCTCGATAATTTCCTACAAACCTTGTTGCTACAAGTACAAATTCCGAAGCTTCGAGTTCAAGAGCATTTAGTTTTGTCCTGAATGTCGTGTCACACATCAACTGTTGGATCTCTGGTCCAATGAAAATTCCAGCCTTCAATTTTGCTACACTCTTAATTCTCCCAAATGTTTCTTTCAGATACTTAAAACCTTCACCACTATGATTCAGTGCCCGCATAAAGTTCTTCATGAGGACCAGTTTAATATGAAAGGGTGGAAGAAATGTCTTCTCTGCGTCAACAAGCGCCTTATGTTTCACATTATTTTTTACTTTTCCCTACAAATCTCGGGGCTGTGAGTGATGAACATAGTGGGAGGTTCCATCAGGACATATCAACGATGGAATCCAGGTACCAGGATCAATATGGCCCGAATATGATAGGTGATTTCTGCTGATTTCTACAGGCGATCAACTACATTCCAACATAAGCGGAAAAGCAAATGCCCTATGCACTTTTAATAGATGTTTAACTGCTTGCTATTAATTGTAACTTTATATATTCTTATAAATTTGTTTAAAATAATATAATTTAACAATATACATATCTATATATCCATCCATGGTAATTCTGCCCAAGGGCAGATCTTTCACTGCAATCATAACATTTTCATGCTATGATTTGCAGCTTTACTAGGGAATTATAGGTGTGGTAGCTTCCCGTTGCTTTCCACACCGGTGAAGGATGATGGTGATAATGATATGGATGGTGATGGCCGGATGCTTTTCTGGGACCATTGGGCCCTAAGCTTCCTGAAATTTGTCTTACAGGTGGGGAAACCAAAAACAGGAGCCTGTCCCGGCCGGTAATCGAACCTGGGCCCACTGCATGACAAAGCAGCACGCTACCTCGAGATCACAGTGGCGGACATATATAATGAATTTAAAGAATGAACCAATAATGAAATCAAGGCAATGTATCTAAATACAAAAAATGTAAAAATTAAGTATGTAATTATAATAAAATTGTGACGTGCTAGAGAAAAACGGAATTTAGATATGTAATCAGCACAACCGAATTAGCTTAGATACACCTGATTTTGTTCAGTAGCAAAATCACTGTAGACGGGTGTTATCATTGGACGTAGGAATACGCTATGAATCTCGTATGATAAGGTCTGAAAAAGTTATAAATTTTAAAAGTAATCTCAAAATCATAATATACTTACTTACTTACTTACTTTCTTACTTACTTACTCACTCACTGACACTATCGAACCCGTAAGGTCATGGCCGCGCGGACATAAGCTCTCCATATATCCCTATTCTGAGATAATCCTTTCCAAACATTCCCTGTATAATCTGCTTCCCTCAAATCATAGTTAATGTTATTCTCTCACCTCATTCTTTGTCTACCAACTGGACGTTTTCCCTCTGGCTTTCCTACATAATATACAACATTTAAATAAAATTTACCTCTCTAGTTTTGTTACCATTTATAGCTCATATAATATATGACTAAAAATTTGTAACAAAACGAAATATAATAAATTTAAAGTTACTATAGAGTTACATTTGTAACCCAATGTCTGTTTATAAAAATATATATGTTTACTAAATATTACATTCTTTATTACATGTTACTTCGGAGCAAATTTTTAATGATGAATTAAAGAGGTGATATGTACGAATTCTATATATATATATATATATATATATATATATATATTATTGTTCTGTTTCCAATGCAATTTGTACAGCCTCTACAATTTCATTTTGGAATTTATTCGACATTACTACTAGTTTTTTTTATTTTTGAAAAATTAATGGGACATTGTGATCAAAAGAATTGTAACAAAATAAAATACTATAAATTAAAATGGCTAAAAAGTTACATTTGTAACCCAATGTCTGCATATAAAAGATATATTTTTACTAAATATTACATACTACACCATGGTGAAGATCTGTTAAAATTGACTGCTTACAAACTAAATGCAATATGTAGCTATTTTAATTTTAAAATTTCAGTAAGTAAAACAAAAGTAATGGCATTTTGTGGAATAAACACTCTCCGTGCAAAAATAATAATTAGAAACGAATTTATTGAACAAGTATCCCACTTCAAATATTTAGGTTGTGGTATCAGCAATGAATATGATAAAGATATTGAACATCAAACTCATCCGTTTTTAGCTATTTGTGGCACCTTAAATATAAAATTGAAGAATAAAGCCCGTAAACAAACACAGTTAAAATTTTATAAAACAATGGCATACCCTGTCCTTTCGTATGGAAGTGAATATTGGATTATCACTACCAAACAAGAAAGTAAAATCCAAGCAGTCAAGATGACATTTTTAAGAAGAGAAACAGGATGCACTAGAATGGACGAGATAAGAAATAGGATATCCGCGAAGAATTGCAGATCTACTCCTTAAAAGAAAAGATATTTATCATAAGTAATGCCACGAGTGATTTCCAAATTATCGATAAATTCACGACTAACGAAGTGAGGAGTGAATTTATCTAGAGAATTTGGAAATCAAGAGTGGCATTTGTTAGGACTATTTAACGAATAAAATTAAGCTGTTTACTCACAAATCATTATTTAACTATAGTTATTTTAAAATATTTATATATTTAATGTAAACGGCGATGTTTGAAAACAAATGAGAAACGATAGGTACGCTTCTACTGCTTCTTTTGTTTATCACTGCAACCAGATCATACTATTTATTGCCAAAGGAACGCAATATTGTAAGGAGGAGCTTTCTTTAATATGGTAATTATAACACTGATAAATATTTGGTGAAACACGACTCTGATTGGTTGTAAAACAGAAATCATTGAAACGTGATTGGTCATTGACTCCCATTTGGGGCATGAGTTAAATAGTCAACAAGATTCAATGGAAAGAACATGTAGAAAGTATGGAAGAAAGTAGATTTACCAAATAAAATCTTATATTATTTTCCGAGAGGAAGAAGAGATGTCGGCCGTCCTCGGAAGAGATGGTCTTAGATATATTAGTGAAGAGGGAACAGGCAACTAATGCCTAAACCAGGAAGTGAAGTAGAAGACTAAATGTTACATTCTTTATTACACGTCACTTCGGAGCAAATGTTTAATGATGAAATAAATAGTATATATATATATATATATATATTATTACAAATTTTAGCTGATGATAACGTTCCACAACAATATATTACTAATATCTTCAACATCTATAAAGATAATGAAATCTCTATTAAACAAGATAGCAATCTATCTTCTTGGAAAACGATCAACACTGGAGTAAGACAGGGATGTGGACTTTCACCGGTGCTTTTCATTATATATTTGAATAGAATAATAAACGAATGGAGGAAAACATAAAAGGGATATATACCCATCAATAAGAACCTCAAACTCGTGCTATTCGTTTAACAGACGATTTAGCTCTTCTGGCACTTTCCGAAAATGATTGCTACGACCAATTTATAATTTACAAAAATAGCTGCCTAATTTAATATGGAAATATCAATCAACAAAACTGAAATTATGGAATTTCATGGGAAGGACCCCATACAAAGTAAAATCTGTCTCCAGAATAAAATTTTAGAAAGATCTAATCAATTTAAATATCTTGTAATTATCTCTCTAATTAGGATGAAAAGGATATCCCTGAAAAAATTCTAGTTATGATAAAAGTTTGGGAATTATTAATCAAGTTATGAAACCATCCCTTGTATAAAAAAACACCAGATTACGTTTACATAACACTTTGACTAAACCAGTGTTAACCTATGGTAGTGAAGCATGGACACTAAAAAGACAATATGAAAGCAGAATAACGGCTTGTGAAATTAGACTCATGCGCAGAACGGCGGGTTAACCAGATGGGATCGGAAAAGGAACACCGATATCTTAAAAGTATTGAAGACTACGCCAATTTTGGAATATTTTAAACAGTACCAACTCAATTGGAAACACCATCTTGAAAGAATGAGTTCAAATCGGATCCCAAAACCTGTTTATAATTATATACCAAGAGGACGAATATGTCTGGGCCGTCCTATGAAACGCTGGAGGGAAAAGTTTCTATAGGATCGTAACAGCCTTGGCTTAATACTTGGAAGGAAGAAGAAGAAGAAGAAGAAGAAATATATATATATTATTGTTTTGCTCCTATGCATTGTAAACTAGCCTCTACAATTTCATTCTGGAATTAATTCTTTAAAGACATTTATAAACAACATTTTATTTTGAAATCTTAGTATTTCGTTATTCGAACCATAATTGTGACAAAATTTCTTGTAAAGTAAATAGCTGAACTTTTAAGAAAATCGTAAAATACGGAATTTACTACGCATGTAAGCTACTTAAAAATAAACAGAAATGCATTGTATGAACAACAGAAGTTTGGAATCACGAATAAGTCTAACTTTATTGACAAGGAATATCTTTCTACGGATGTGAAAAAGAAGGAGGATTCGGTTCGTATGTTTGATTCCATCAACTTGAAATCTTGTAAGCCTGCGAGATAGAGATAACAGAAACTTCCTTTCACAGTTGGGAGAAATTCTCTCGGAACCAAGAAATCGTTCATAGAATTTCAGATTCAACCTCTGTGATTGTATATCAATAGAATCTGTGACGCACAAATCTTAACTACCACATTCGTTATTTATTCTCTCCAATACAACCGAATACCTCTTCAACGATTGTACTGCATTACAACATACACGATCACTTGCTTTCTACCTTCAAAATAACTTCTCGTCTAGACAGTTTTCTGAAAGTAAACCTTAATACCCCTCTGAAATATAAATATGATTTGAGGAATAATACATAAATCAACAAATATATATGGCAGGTAGCATGTAGAAAACTTATATATGCTTGTAAAGAGATCTATATCAGGTTTGGAGTAAAGAACTATATAAATACAGTGCAGGATGGAAGGAGAGATCTAATGTCGCTTGTACTAGGTTAGATGCCTAGAAAGTTATTAAAACTGCCGATTATTTTGATATGTGTGTATTTTCAAAATTCTGGAACTCTGAAAACGAAATACATCATCATCATCATCATCTCTCCAGGGATTAGGCAATTGCCCGTTCCGACTTCATAATGCATCAGCCCAACATCTTCTAGGTCTTCCAACATCACGTCTTCCTCTTGCTTGATAACTTCTTGCTAACAATGGGTATCATTCCTCACTCATTCCATCCATATGATCAATCCATTTCTGTCTGTAATTCATGACCTTATCCAATGTGCCAGGTATTTTTTTTTAATACGGTATTTTGATAATTGAAGGCGTCAGTTGTTTCCGGAAAGGTTTGTACATTCAAATATGACAGCCTGGCCTGCTGATAGTAAATATTTCCATTCCATTTACGCAGTTTAAGCTCTTGTCCTATAGGTTTTTTAAGTGTCACGCGCCATCGGGCTTTAGAGCGAAACGACCTGTCGGCAGAGGAATTTTAACTTCGGATCACATACATAATAATCTGAATCACATAAGGACGTGGAGGGCCTCCCTGGATGAGTGACCTGCTCAGTGCCCGGGCCTCCTTCTTGACAAACCAACATTAAGACGAAACACACCATTCACACACACACACACACACACATTCATACTAATTTTGGCGAATATGATGATTATGATAGCAACATGATATTCAGTGACCGTTTGGACTTTAAAGATTCCTGTAATTTGATTTACAAGTGAGAAAAAACGGAAAAAATCTCATCCGGAAAATCTTTACCGACCGGGGATTGAATCTGCCCGAGAGCAGGTCTTTCACTGAAATAATATTTTCATGCTATGCTTTGCAGCTTTACTAGGGAATTGTAGGTGTGCTAGCTTCCCGTTGCATGCCACACCGGTGAAGGATGATGATACAATGATAAGGATTATAAGGATGATTTTCGGGGACCGTTGGGTGCCAAGTTTCCTGACGTTTGTCATAGAGGTGAAGAAAACCCCCGAAAAAAAAACCTCACCAAGAGCTTGTCCGGACCGGGAATCAAACCCGGACCCGCTGTGTGACAACGCAGCACGCTACCTCGAGACCCCAGCGGTGGACTATATATACTATATATATACAAAGAATAGTAATTTATGACTACTACATAATATAGGGGGCACGCCGTAGCATTGTTAGTTAAAGCAATATGCTATTAGCTGGAAGGACGGGTATTTGAGCCCGGTGGATCAGGTTTTTTAAATTGCCCCAAATCTTCTGGCGGCGCTACAGCCCTAGGGTCGACTAAGCCTCTAATGGAAATGGCTACCAGATTTTGTAGTTGGGGGGTAAAGGCGGGCGTTACCCAGGGATCAAAATACGACTGACATCTCATGCTGGTTATCTAGGAAGGTAAGAGCCTTTTACCTCAAGGGCCTTCTAAGGTATGTATGAGGATTATTTTACTTACTTGCCATCCATCCATCCATCCATAGTAATTGTGTCCGAGGGCAGGTCTTTCACTGCAATTATAACATTTTAATGCTATGCTTTGCAGCGAATTATAGGTGTGGTAGCTTCCCGTTGCTTTCCACATCGGTGAAGGATGGTGATGATAATGATAAGGATGATGGCCGGATGATTTTCGGGGACCGTTGGGCCCTAAACACCCTGACGTTTGTCTTACAGGTGAAGAAAAATTCCGGAAAAACCTAACCCAGGAGCCTGTCCCGACCGGGAATCGAACCCGGGCCCGCTGCGTGACAATGCAGCACGCCATCTCGGGACATCATCGGTCGACTTGCTTATTATATAACATTAAATAATATTAGTACTTGTATAATTGTTTAATATGTTATAAACGTAATGTTCTGTTTTATATTATTATTAGACACTGATGTTCCAATATGGACTATCAAAAGAAAGTATGGTTTGCTGTCTGTGCAACACATTTGTAAATAATTCTGTTTTATATTGTATTTCCACTGTAATAAATTTCCGCTATTACTATCTGCATTATTGTTATTTTAAAATGCGCATTGATATTAAAATATCCACAGAAAAAATATCGTAACATTTTTAGGCAAATATCCATTTCCAATCAAACTTACTATGAATAGCAAACAAACTGGACATTTTGGTTTATTTGATATTCTGATATGCAACATACTACATATCATACTCATATCTACATACTCAGTATGACACACGAATTTTTAAATTTATAAATCATGTAGGAACAATTAATAATGAATTAAGTCTCTCTCAAATTCAAAATCCCAGGCAGTGAGTCATGAATGATAATGAAGGCTTACAAAAAGCCGAGATAAGATTTATGAAGGATATTAGAGGATGCTCATTTATAAAAACTGCGGCGAATTTATATTCTAGAAAAATTGAAATTTTACTTAATTAATCAATTTCACACTATTTAAATCAGTGGAGAGAGTAACTTATTAAATACTACCATAACAAATTCGTACATTTCTTAAAATAGGAAGTCGAAATTTTGGAAGACCTAAGAACCGATACCTAAACGGACTAATTAGATTTAGAGTCTAATATTTCAAGTAATCAATTGATTTGGTATTTACTTGATGAAAATCCACCTTTCATTAATTAAATAAAAATAAAACTGTTAAAGTTTTATATGATTCTCATATTTATTTCAATACAAATTCGTATATAAATACATATGAAAATGGTATAAAACTTTAATAACAGATTTATTTTTGTTTAATTAATAATATTTTATGGATAATCTTGTTAATGACAAACTGTAGAATATGATAGAAATATAATAATAGGTTTAAGCATTTAAATAAGATAATCAATTGAGTTGGTGAAAATCCATATTTATTAATTAAATAAAAATATAGTTTTATTTGATTTTCATATTTATTATATAATTAAGTGACAGCTGTTTCGGTACACTGTACCTTCTTCAGACATGTTAACAAATTATGAATTGTGTTCCAACTGATCTAAGCAACAATACAACAATATTTATTTATTTTTTTTAATTTAACAAAGGGGATTCATTCAAATCAAGTTGAGAATTTAACAGTTTTTTACTACTTTTAAATTTATTAATTTCTACAGCCTCCAAAAATCTGTTAAATTCTCAACTTGATTTGAATTTCTTAGAAATTAGATCTTTTGGAGGCTGTAGAAATTAATACATTTAAAAGTAGTAAAAAACTGTTAAATTCTCAACTTGATTTGAATGAATCCCCTTTGTTAAATTAAAAAAATTAAATAAATATTGTTGTATTGTTGCTTAGATCAGTTGGAACACAATTCATAATTTGTTAACATGTCTGAAGAAGGTACAGTGTACCGAAACAGCTGTCACTGAATTATATAATAAATATGAAAATCAAATAAAACTACGTTTTATTTTTATTTAATTAATTAAAATAAGATTGTATAAAACCGAATATAAAATACTGTGAGCAATTAGATCATTATTTTATAAAGAAAATGTAATTAGTCTGCTAATATTCAAATAGTAAACCATCAAAATTAGAGAGAACTATTATTTGAAGAATTTAACTTACCTATGTTCAGATTTATCAATAGTGAATAGTGAAAAACAATATTTCCAATTTAAATGCTGCATCCTAGAGTAAAGAATAGAAAACAAATAGTCAGTGATTATTTTTTAAAATCAAATGCTGTAATCTTAAATGATGAACAGAAAATAAATAGTAACTGACGAAGAACGTATTTTTCTTTGTTTGCAATTGAATACTGTAACTTTGGATAATGAGTAGAGAATATATGATCAATGGTGAGGAACAATCGTAAATGTTTAAACTAATAAGCCTACCTCTACAGTTTAATATCCATTCATAGTAATTCTGCCCGAAGGCAGGTCCTTCACTGCAATCATAGCATTTTCATGCTATGCTTGCAGCTTTACTAGGGAATTGTAGGTGTGGTAGCTTCCCGTTGCTTTCCACACCGGTGCAGGATGATGGTGATGATAATGATAAGGAGGATCATGATGATTGATGATGGCCATATGATTTCGGGGACCGTTTGGGCCTTAAAGTTTTCTGACATTCGCCTTACAGATGAGGAAAAACCCATATAAAAACCTCACCCAGAAAAACTGCCCCGGGCCCGCTGCGTGACAAGGCAGCACGCTACCTCGAGACCACAGCGGTGGACCAGTTTAATATGTGGATTTAATAATGTTAATATGTGGACTATGTATTTTGTTGTAACATTTTAATTTTATTTATCTTCTTTATCTCAGTTAACTTCTCAACTACAGGTACTTTTTTCATGCCACACGCCACCTGGGCCTTATATTGGCACTAAATGTCGGGAGAGAGATTTTAATCTATGGATCACACACAAACATTTTGACCACTCAAGGACGGGAATGGTCTCCTTGATTAAATGATTAACTCTTTGTGAGGGCCTCCTCCGGGACAACACAACATAAAACGAATCGTATCATTTACACATACATTCAAACTGAACATAGCGAATATGATAATGATGATATGGTGGCAGGTCCTTGCTTATCACAATGATCCTTTGAGCTATGTCAGCGGTAGATTAGCTACTGGTAGGGTCTCTCAAGTTGGATAGGCCAAAGGTGAGTGATCAGACGAAGAAGCAATCCAGAATATACTCCAATGATTTCGATGGCGGATGAGGAACAGGATTCCCAACGTTGGAGAAGGCGGAAGAAAGTTCCTACCTGCTGCCTTCTAGGATGAAGTTGGTTCTTCAAAGGCTAGGGGAAGAAAATTGTGATCACAAATTACCTGGCCCTGCAGGTAGGAGGTTTGGCGGATTGCTTGTGTCCTCCCTTGTAAAAAAAAAAGAAAGACTTTTACTAAGGGATTTAATATGAGGCCTCTGAATGGATGGTTTAAACGGAAAAGGAAATGTATATAGAGAGCACTGGATAGAGAAGATTAGATGTCTCGCATCAAGAGAACCCAGGCCCGTTTTGGGCTGTAGCGCCATTGGAAGAAGAGGAAGAAGAAAAGAAGAAAAATATATGATGGCTAGATTATGTTCGGAGACCGTTTGGGCCTTAACGTTTCCTGATATTTGTCCTATAGGTAAGGAAAATCCCCGAAAACATCATCCAGAAACTTTCCCGACCGGGGATCGAACCTGGGCCCGCTGCGTATGAGGCAGCGACGCTACTCCGAGACCACAACTGTGAAAATATGTTGTTGATTTAATGATGCAAATATGTTGACTTACCTATTTCATTGTAAAAATTGTATTGTATACCAAATTAATGTGGTTGTTTCTTCATATAAGCTTTATTTTATTTTGAACATATTAACCATTTTTGCAAAATACATTTTACAACCTAAAGGAGTTAAAAATTAACTTGAACTGTAAAATGTAATAAAATGGGATTTTTCACATAAAATAATAATAATAATAATAATAATAATAATAATAATAATAATGCTTTATTTTAGCTGGCAGAGTTATGGCCATAAGGCTGTCAACTAGCGAATAGTAACATCATACAAAAATTACATACTTATTACAGTTTTAAAATATTAAAATATAGACTAAACAAAAGAAAATGGGGAAGCGGTGTAATGTTATCTAATACTAACAAAACATGGAATAAAGTAAAATTAAAAAAACAAAACTGAATTAAGTAACTAAAACTTCCTAGATGAATATTTATAGGTATAGGGCCTATACAAAATGCTGAATATAGGTGTAATACAGTTCGTAGAGATAGTGAGCTGTTTTTTAACATTATTTAGGATAACTCATTGGCACCATCGAACCCGTAGGTTCATGGTGCGCGGACATACATTCTCCATACATCCCAGTGGAACCGTGTCCGCATTTCTTGACGGTTGTGTTTTTACGGTGAAAGATTGTCACTCTTTCGACCAAGGTACTTTTTTCGTCTGGCTTACCACCTTTGACCAGTCCGGCATGGGTAACCCTATAGGCAGCAATGCTACCCCCAGCATAGATCTCGGGATCATTTAAGAACACAAGACACTCCACCACGACAAGGTAAGATACCATGGAAGAAAACTATTTAGGATAGGTTATAAAATAAATTTAAGAAAAGAAATGGGAATATAATGGTACTGTACATCAACTATACGTAGACTTAAAAAAAAACATACGATTCAATTAAGAGGGAGAAGCTATATACTATCCTGCTGGAGTTCGAAATTCCTAAAAAGTTAGTTAGAATTAAACGAATGTGTCTAAATGGCACAATGAGTAGGGTGCCTATAGGCAAACAGTTTTCGGACATTTTGAAATCCACAGTGGGTTAAAGCAAGGAGATGCTCTATCTCCTCTACTATTTAATTTTGTACTATGCGTGCCATCAAATCTCTAGAGGATGAGGAAGGCCTACAATTCAATAGTATTTATAAGCTGTTAGTTTATACTGACTATTTAACTCATGCCCCAAATGGGAGTCAATGACTAATCACGTTTCAATGATTTCTGTTTTACAACCAATCAGAGTCGTGTTTCACGAAATATTTATCAGTGTTATAATTACCATATTAAACAAAGTTCCTCCTTTTTAATATTCTGAACAGGTCTGACCGTTATTTTGCAGTGACTGAGCCTATAAGAAATACGGCTACCAGATTGTATATATAGTGCATACATGTCAACATTTGTAGCAATTGATTATACACCAAAAAAAGAAACCACTGTTTGCACTTTCTTAAATGTATTTTTTCTCAGGTAATAATCCAGAAAAATATAATTGTTATATTTACATCATACGACATCAGAAATGAATTAATATACAGTTTGATGTGTTTAATTTTTTCTCCACTAGAGAGCATTCTTACAATATTGCGTTCCTTTGGCAATAAATAGTATCATCTGGTTGCAGTGATAAACAAAAGAAGCAGATGAAGCATACCAATCGTTTCTCATTTGTTTTCAAACATCGCCGTTTACATTAAATATATAAATATTTTAAAATAACTATAGTTAAATAATGGTTTGTGAGTAAACAGCTTAATTTTATTCGTTAAATAGTCCTAACAAATGCCACTCTTGATTTCCAAATTCTCTAGATAAATTCATTCCTCACTTCGTGGGTCGTGAATTTATCGATAATTTGGAAATCACTCGTGGCATTACTTATGATGATGTAATACTATTGGCCGATAGCGAGGAGGTACTAAAGGTCAACAAACACACACTATTGAGTAACACTAAGAAATTAGGACTTTAAGTAAATATCAATAACATTAATATATTATGGCCACACGTAGAAATTCATTATATAACGGAAAAGGACAGCTAATGACAAATGAGGGAAATTTTGAGGAAGTGGCTGAATTCAAATACCTAGGAACAATAATCACAAGTAGGAATGAGCTGTACAAAGAAATTAAACATAGACTGAATTCTGGAAATGCGTGCTATTATGCATTACAGAGACTTGACTTCTCAACTCCTTTCAAAAAACGTTAAACTGAAAATATATAAAACTATTATTATACCAGTTATATTATATGGGTGCGAAACATGGACTCTTACTTTAAGGGAGGAAAGGAGATTACGAGTATTTGAGAATAAAGTATTTAGGGAAATGTTTGGACCGAAGAGAGATGAACAGACAGGTGAATGGAGAAGACAACTTAACAATGAAGTAGATGGTCTTTATTGGAAGGCAGATATAATAAGAACAGTTAAGTCTCATAGACTGCAATGGTCAGGACATGTTGCGCTTATGGGGAATGAACGACGTGCATGGAAGCTTCTTGTAGGAAAGCCAGAGGGAAAACGCCCAGTTGGTAGACCAAGAATGAGGTGTGAGAATAACATGAACTATAATTTATGGGAAGTAGATTATACAGGGAATGATTGGACAATATTAGCTCAGGTTAGGGATGCATGGAGAGCTTATATACGCGCGGCCATAAACCTACTAGTTCGATAGTGCCAGTGAGTGAGTGAGTAAGTAAGTAAGGCTATAAAATAGACAGTAGCATATTGGGAATTCTAAAAAAAATGCAACGCGGCCTGACGCAGACACAAAGCTATTGGCAAGGTGCTCCCTCATCAGATGACCCTCCTCCTCGTCTCATGCTCAATATTTCAGGCTACGAATCTAGAGTTCCCAGGTTCGATTCCCGGCATTTGACGGGCTGATTTTTCTCTAAAAAGAAATATCCGCTTTCCATTAGGGTCCGGTTATTTGTAATAATTATCTTTATGTGCCTGTAGTTTCGATTTATAAAAGACAAATAATAAATAAAGAAGAAAAAGGAATAAGAAAAAATGAGTAAAGAAAAAAAAAAGAAAAAAACAAATCAGACCCGCCTCATCTACCAAGAAACAATCCACTCACTTAAGTCGCTTGAATAGACTTGATTTAGCGTTTCCATGGCACTGAGTTAGGTAGGGAGAACTCCGCTAGTTTATTCTAAGTACTATCGTGGCAATGCGTTTAACGCGATTTATATCATCCCCGTCAATTGTAGTTCACGTAATGCCGCTTAAACACTTCACTGACATATAAGAACAATAGTTAGAAATACATAATTAATGATATGCAATGATTGGCAACTTAAAATAATATTTATTTATTAAATAAAAATAAAACGTAGTTTTATTTGATTTTCATATTTATTATAATTCAGTGACAGCTGTTTCGGTACACTGTACCTTCTTCAGACATGTTAACAAATTATGAATTGTGTTCCAACTGATCTAAGCAACAATACAACAATATTTATTTAAAAATTTAATCACTGTTTCGATCCAAATTTTGAAATTTTACATGTTTGTGATAAGGGTAAGAAATTAGATCTTTTGGAGGTTGTAGAAATTAATAAATTGAAAAGTAGTAACAAACTGTTAAATTCTCAACTTGATTTTAATGAATCCCCTTTGTTAAATTAAAAAAAATGAAATAAATATTGTTGTATTGTTGCTTAGATCAGTTGGAACACAATTCATAATTTGTTAACATGTCTGAAGAAGGTACAGTGTACCGAAACAGCTGTCACTGAACTATATAATAAATATGAACTACGTTTTATTTTTATTTAATTAATAAATATGGATTTTCATCAAGTAAACACCAACTCAATTGATTAAAATAATATTATTAGTGGATGGAATTCTAAATAATTTCACTCTTGCTGACTTCAAACCTTGCGTGCCGCAATATTACTTTAAAGCCAAATCGAAACAAGTTTGATGATATTGCTATGTAAAAAGATTTAAGGCCTCTATCCAAACCATTGTACCGTTGAACATACTATAACTTTATGTGCCTTTATATGTCTAATGTCAAATTTTCATAAAAGAAATAAAAATAAATAATAAACTACAGCATTGCAGTGAATAACGGTACACAATGGAATGCTGGGAATTATGTACTAGCGAAGAAAGGGACAGAAATAAAAACCTCTAACTAACTCTAACTCTAAATATATCCCTAGGTTCATGGTCTCGCGGACATAAGCTCTACATATATCCCTATACTGAGCTCATGTTTTAAACCATACTTGTATAATCTACTACCCTCAAATCGTGGTTAGTATTATTCTCCCATCTCATCTTTAGTCTACCACCTGGGCGATTTCCGTCAGGTTTTCCTAAAAGGAAGTTTCCATGCCCCTTTTTCAATCGCAATTCGTGCCACATGTCCTGTCCATCGCATTCTACGAGACTTAAGTGTTTACAAGCATCTAAAAAAATAAAATATCCTATTAAGTAAAGTGATTTGAACAAATGCCTTAGGGGCCGTTGTGTATAGTAGATTCCCAGCTTCCTTAGACAATTCTTACGAGATGTCAACAAGATTTTCATGCCTGCGAAAAAGCAGTATTTATCCCCAGAACATATATCTGGTACTCATCTACATTTGAGGCTGAGTCGATCACAAGTTCATGGTGCTACCAGGAAGTTTAGGCCAGTTAAAACATCGTGACCTCATCTGTTATCTAATGAAATTCTATTAACGTCAGTGATTCACAGATCAACACAACAATTATTTACAATCAATAAGATTTGGCAATTTATATAAACATAACACGACTAGACTGGTCACTGGTCACGAAGAAGAGCAATGCATTTGTTGAAATTCATTTTCAATTGGCCTTAAATTCGCTCACAGCTTAATCGAATTGGCATCTTTTCCAAGCATTTTGCATGTCAGAAATTACATTGCAGACAAGGATCTGCTTCCCTACTGATCTACAAGGAATGGGACCGTACTGGGAAGCGAGGAGTATTTAATCCTATATTGCACTTTTACTTTATATACAGTATCTTCTTCTGTCTTTCTAAATATCTTATTTTGTTTATTGTTGTATTACCTTGAGATAATAATAATAATGATAATGATAATAATAATAATAATAGTAATAATAATAATAATAATAATAATAATAATAATAGTAATAATAATAATAATAATATTTTTATGAATAATCCACTCTAAAGTGGTTCTCTTTCAACCCAAAGTGATTAGTCGCCAAAGATATCTGTCTAATGCATCTTCTTCTCTAAGACCCCAATTTAACATACTTCTTCTTACCCCTTCCATCAAACGTTCTCTTGGATTTCCTCTTTCCTCTCTTCTCCTAACCTCCCAGTTAAAGACCTTCTTTGGTATTCCATCGTTTTCTATAAATAATGATAATATTATTATAATAAGTTATTTTACATGATGAAATTAAGATCGTTTGGTATTATCTTCCACTTCATAACAGCTAAATTATGCAGATATCGAGAACTATTTCTTATGTATAGTTAAATTTATAACACATAACAAAATTATAAAATAATAATAATAACATAGAACTTGATTGAATGAAATTGTTTGTTAAAGGTCCACTGCTGTAGCCTCGAGATAGCGTTCTGCCTTGTCACGCAGCGGGCCCGTGTTTGATTCCCGGTCGACACAGTCTTCCTGGGTGAGGTTTTTTCGAGGTTCTTCCTCACCTGTAAGACAAATTTCAGGTAGCGTAGGGCCCAAACGGTCCCCGAAAATCATCCGGCCATCATTATTATCATCACTATCATTCACCGGTATGGAAAGCAACGGAAAGCTACAACATCTATAATTCCCTAGTAAAGGTGCAAAATATAGCATAAAAATGCTATGATGGCAGTGAAAGATCTGCCCTTGTGCAGAACACTATAGCATATAATTTGATAAAGGTACAAAATATAAAATAACAATAAAAATGTTCTTAGAATAAAGTTGTACATTGTAACATCTAAGCAGTTTTCATTAAGCTTAATTTTAAAACTGTCTTTGAGATGGTCAATTTTTTATACTAGAATCTAGTTTACAATCTACAATGACTTTAACAGCCAATGTTGCACCTTAGCCTCTCTTTTGGTATGAGTTACTACACCAAGTTAATATAGTTATGTTTATTTCCCAAAGATGTCAGGTATGTGGTTAATATACCGACCTAATGAGACACTAGAAGGCAACTAAAGAATTACTAGGATGAAACAGTTCGGTAAATTTTGCATAGAGGCTTCATTATTCATGTTTAAGGATATTTTACGAGCCTGAAAATTTCAGACTCGAGACCCAAGGCTTAAAATGCCACTCGGTGGGCTCCGTCGTTGGATTTTCCCATTCTTAAAAAATCCATTGACCCTAGGACCAGAGCCAATGCACATATCCACCAGTTCACCGCGTCTACCAGGGGATTATAACGGCGGATAGTAAAAGCAGGGAAATATGAACAGTAAAACATTTTATCAGGAGGTACAGCTAGAGTAAAGGTATTTCTTAATCGTATGTTCATATTATGGTGTGAATGTAATGAATAGAAGCTAGTAGAAAGACAAATGAGTCATGGTGTGCCTAAGAAGGTGATGCAATATATATTTCAACTTTGTTTCAATGGGAGCAAGGGTAACATATCAAATCCTGGAGTTATGTTAACTTATTTAAGGAAGTTGCATATGTAATATGCACAAGCAATTTTGGTTCGTTAGAGTTTTGTCTTAGTTTGATGCTGATGTTGGTAAAGAGTAAGACAGGATATTCAAAATGCGGCGTAATCAAATTTGAGGGAAGCATTTTTTCAAAGAAGAATATTCTTACCATAGGGAATAAAATCAAATATTCTTTTCTACAGAAATATCAGATGTATAAATATCTCCATTGACAAACTGGGTTTCGATGTGCCGGTTTTTTAGAAAAATAAAAGAATTGCTTGTGACTTAACGCTGGATATAACTACAAGTAGAAAACTAAGAGACATGTTTCGTAAAAAATTTAAAATACGTTTCCTCTATATAACAAATATGAAAGACATGCGATGTACTTTTATTCTGTTTGTCTAAAAACTGTGAAACGTGAATAGTTGGCTGCTATTTTCTTAAAAAAATGGAAGTCAAAAGAAGGAAGATTGGAAATATTAAAAAATGATTTGTCAAAAGGAATAAAAAAGAACAAACAATGTTGTATGTAAAGAATAGAGACGTATTTGACAACAAAAGAAACTTTCAATCTTGTGACATTTTAATAAACAGAAGGAGCCCTTAACAGATATAGATGTGAAGCTATGCCTTGTTCATGTGAATGTCTGCTATTTAATCATTGAGTCTATAATATAGTTGGTATTTTTATTTCACAATACGTTACAGGCGGCTCAGTGTCGCTAGTGGGTAGACGCTAGACTCTCACTGCTGAGGTCTCAACATCGAGTCCCGGTCACTCCATGTAGTTGGGCAGATTTTCTCGGAGTTTCTTCCGTTTTCCTCATGCCACAAATTTCATTCTAATATTCCTCCATTGCAGTCCTGCTCACTAGGTGCGTCTTTATTCAACCCTACGTTGGATACGCTAGGATTGTTTTAATTCCTACGATTGTTTTAATATTACAATGCTAGTAGTTATTTTTTCGTTAGCTTTTTAATCCCTTTATGTTTTATATCTCACTTCTCAATTGGGTTTTTTAATTGCGAGTGCAACTGTATGCGGGTAGGAAGGGGGACCGCCTCTTCATACCTATACCTATTCGGCCTTAGTTTATGTTGTACTGTAAACAAAGTCACAAAAGGTATCCTTCCGCAGGCATCTGTGATTGGTGGAGCGATTATACTATTCTACACGCCATCTGGTGTTTAATGTATTGAACACGAGCGGCCATGTTGAAATAACTGAATATCCCTCTTCGTCAACTGGCATGTGCGAAATGGTGTTATATTTAAATTTATATAAATTTATACTTACTGTTGATCATTATCATTTTTTCATACGTTATACTATATTTTATTACTATATTATTATTTTTGCGATAATTTTGTTCATACATAGTAGTTATATTATATAAAATGTGGATTAATCAGGGAACTATGTTTTCATCTACGCCGCTGGACAGCGATGTCATTAGGTTCATGTGGCCAATGAAATCACACTTAACCACATGTTTCTTGTTTACATTACAACATAAACTAAAGCCGAAATCAGTGTTGTGAGATATTGATAATAGTCCTTTTCCATACTTATCTCATCTATTTCGTCTCATTTTATTCATCCGTCTGTGTGGCGGTGTGTCAGGCCGGCACCCTTATCGTCCATATCTTCCTCCTGGCGCGACAGGCCTAGAAGGCCCTTAGCCTACCAGTCGGCTGCTGAAGGATAATCTGTGAGGTCGTCAGGAGTTGAGCGATCTGACGTACTAATGCTCAGGCTGGACCCACTTCAGCAACAAAACACGTCCCCAGCTGGTGCTCTGGGGGAACGGTCGGTGGATCTGCTAGACAGTCCTCCCGGCTAAGTCCAAGGGACTCCTGAACCATTAGTGGGGTCGACAGGAGTTGAGCGCCTTGTCGCACTATTGCTCGCCTGATGGAGCTTGCGAGCTCCGTGCTGGACCAAAACTGTAACAGGACACGTCCCTGGGGGCACACCAGGGAACGTCTCGGACCAGTGCAGAGGGGAGCAACTGTACTGGTTCTCGGCTAAGCCTACGGGCTCGTGGACAAACTGTGGGGTCGCCAGGAGATGAACACCTGGATGTACTAAAGTATCACACTGCGGGGCGTTTGAGGATTCAAGCCCTAGCCGGTCTCACAACGGCTGCAGGATGCGTCCCTGGAGACAGAACAGGGGAACGGTCGGTGGATCTGCGACAGCAGTCCTCCCGGCTAGGTTCGAGGAGCCCGTGGACCAACTGTGGGGTCGTCAGGAATGAGCGACCTGACGTACTATGTAGCTCAGCAATTTCCCTGAAGTTGCGACTCCAACATCGTCTCCCTGAGGTGAACCTTGAACGTGGAAGCGAACAAGATAAGGAGGACAAGATACTGGGACTTGGGAGTATGGTCTTTGACCGAGGTATCCCAAGGGGTGGAGGCATGACCCAGATGACCTCACATCCACATGTGCAATCACAGAGGTATATGATCATACAGCCAGTGTAGGGGTGACATGTGGTCAGCATATCGAGTCCCCTAGCCATTATAGCTGGTTTTCTCAACCTGGAGCCGCTACATAGTGTAGCTACCCACATGTCTCACGATGCTGGGTGGGCACCGGTCCCATACTGACCGAAATACCAAGAGAAAACTTCTTCCCCCATGGAGACTTGAACCAGCGCAAGTCTCGTAGCTATGCACCAAGGCTTCCTGCCTTAGCCACTCGGCTACGTCCATATACCTTTACAAATAAAGGGGCTTCATCTCATCCCTCCACTCGATTCTGAGTTGAACACGAGTTGAGGATATTACGAGAGTCGTTTAAAAAGTAGGGCACAGGTTGCCAGTACCGCGCATGGATGACGCAATACTAGTGAAAATTACGTCAGTTACAGTTGAAGTATTGAGAAAGTAGCACGTTTATTCATTATATCAATCGTGTAATCTACATTTTATAGAAGACCGAGATATGGAGTCTACAGGTGTGTTGAGATTGTGGTTATTGGAGATGAAGGGTCATACATTAAAATCCAAAATTTAGGCAGATAAAATCCACGGAGCTTTGAGTGAGGTTTATGATGAGTTTACAGTCGACTATAGTACAGTTTCTAGTTGCGATAACCGTTTTAGCAGTGGTTTTGACGAGCTCAATCAAGCAGTGGTTTTGACGAGCTCAATCAGAGCCTAAGCGAATTATGATCTTTGCTTATGATTAGTTCATCACCAGTCATCATGACGTGGAAAATGTGTCACAGGAGTGTATTATTCTGCTTTCATGCAAATGTTTAGTAGGAATGTGCACAAGAATCGATCTAGGTTGCTCGTGAGTGGGCCACTCATTCTCCATGACAATTCTCGCCAGCACATCGCGATTATGGGTGTGAAGCGTTACCTCATCCATCCTACAATCTAGACATGAGTCCATTAGACTTCGACTATTCACGAAGTTAAAAGAACTTATGTGTGGGCGACATTTTTCATCTCTGGATGAGCTTTCTCGTCACGTACCCGAGCTATTCGACACATGAACAGAAATGGTGCATAGGATGGAATAATAACGTTTCTCAAACGTTTGGGAATCAGTCATTGAGAAGCAGGGAATCTATATTGAAGTATATAGTTGGTCTCAAAGAAGCAAAGGTGTTAATAAACAAACAATATCGTGCGCAATTATTTTGAAATGGCCCCCTTATTATATATCTCATTCCAATATTCTACAAGTTTGTAAAAAGCCCGAAATTATGATACATTACTGTGTCATGTAATGAAATAATTGTATTCACAAAAAAAAAACGGACGCGACTTATTCTAACATATAAAAAACATGGACAAGGTAATTTAAAGTTTACAATTAAATACGTAAAGATAATAAAAATTATAAAAATACATTCCATCCATAGTAATTCTGCCCGAAGGTAGGTCCTTCACTGCAATCATAGCATTTTCATGCTATGCTTTGCAGCTTTACTAGGGAATTGTAGGTGTGCTAGCTTCCCGTTGCTTTCTACACTGGTGAAGGATGATGATGATGATAATGATAATGATAAGGATGATGATGGCCATATGATTTCGGGGACCGTTTGGGCCTTAAAGTTTTCCTGACATTTCTCTTACAGGTGAGGAAAAACGCCGATAAAAACCTCACCCAGAAAAACTGCCCCGACCTGGGATCGAACCCGGGCCCGCTGCGTGACAAGGCACCTCGAGACCACAGTGGTGGACAAGAATACATTATATAATAAAAACTGAAATCATGTGTAGACCTACTTATTAAATTATGAGGTTACAAAGAAGTAAGTTATTTCACATGATACATTTTTTTTTTCAGAGCTGTGCTAGATTTTGCACTTCATTTTGTCACTAGGCAGTACTGATTGAACTGAGACTAATTTGTCTCATTTTCACTAGTAATAATGGAGATGTCAGATTACAAATTGATATCTTCATTTTTATTCACTGCTTAATTTTTGTTTACATATAAATTAGATACATAACTTTACCTCGAACTTTATATTGAAATAATCCTAATAATGCCAAAATTCCCTACGAGTATGTCCATTGTGACTATTTAGGGCGTCGTTTTTATTATTTGTTTAATAAATTGTGTATATTACATGCTAATTTTTATTGGGGATTATTGGACTATATTCGTGTAAAAATTGAAATAAAAATCCGAGAAACGGACATATTGTTTTAGGAGTATGTGAATAATTACTTAAGGAATACATATATGTTGATTTTTCTCAAAAGACTTGCGAGAAATGATTGCAAATATAATTTGAATTTGAGGCAGAAATACTTACAGGAAGAAAAAAACGGGTATTATTACCTAATGTATTTAGTAAATCAATTTTAAGAATAAAAAAAATGTATTCGTCATTCCAAGAATAATATATAGTCATAGCCAACTTAATGAAACGAAACAAATTCAAAATAATTTCAGAATACTCTGTAGTGGTAGCCAACTTAATAAAACGAAACAAACTGAAAATAATTTGAGAATAACACACTTATTACTAATAAACGTTTGGTGTTAAACTGTAAACTAATGTGATGTACGCTAATGTGCCCATTTTCTCAACGAAATAAATTGAGTATGATAAATAGCAAATTGGATATAGTTTCTTCTCTGCGAATGTTGGACGCTCTCGTTTCACAGATAGTTTTCTCTATCTAATGGTAATTTTTTAATAAATGCGCATACTATTAATATTCCGTGCAACTTAGAAAAACACTGTGGATACCAGTCCAAGTATAGTCTTATGGTTTATTAAAGTGACTATTTAACTCATGCCCTAAATAGCAGTCAATGACCAATCACATTTCAATGAATTTTGATTTACAACCAATCACAGTCGTTCTTCACCTCAATTTTATCACTTCCACTTTATCAAATGGCTCCCAGATTATATATATAGTGCACGAATGTAACCTGATTCTGCTTGCGAGATATAACAGAAAAAAATCGTAGCAATTAATTATACAAAAAAAAACACTGTTTGCACTAAACATAGGCTCAATTCTGAAAATGGGTGCTAGTATGAATAACAGTGACTCATGGCGTCGAAAAGTGTTTAAAATTTCATTAAACTGAAAATATATAAAACTGATATTGTCCAAGGTATATTATATGGGTATGAAACTTGAACTCTTACTATAAGGGGAGAGAAAGGTTTACGAGTATTTGAGAATAAAGTCCTTAGGAAAATATTTGGATCAAAAAGAAAAGGAAAGACAGGTGAATTGAGAAGACTCTATAATAGTGTGTTACATGAAATGTATGGGAAACCACATTCAATAAGAACAGTTAATTCTCAAATATTGCAACGAGCAGGACATGTGGTACGAATGGGGAATGAAAAATGGCATGAAAACTCTTGTAGGAAACCAGAAAAAATATCCCAGTAAATAGGAGAATAATGAGGTAGAAGAATAATATAAATCATGATTTGAGGGAGATAAATTATACAGAGGATGATTGCAAGACATTAGCTTAGGAAAGAGATATAAGAAAAAAATATATCTGGGCGGCCATGAACCTGCGGTGCTCTTCTCTTCAATAGAGTAGAAAAGATTTGGAACATTTGAGAATAAAGTTCTTAGGACATTTTTTGTACCATAAGAGAAAAACATACAGTTTGATAAAACTTCATCAATGAATTCTAAAGTTAGAGAGAATTGTTTGAAATTAACTTTTCTTGTTTCATATTTGATGTAGCATTCGGGTTAGTTTCCACAATGAGGGACGTGTACAGGCTCCGACCGGATTCGTTCTCTGAGGATAGAGATGGGATCTCTTATCAGAGATATACAAAGGAAAGTACGTTCGACGATTTTTATAAAAATAAAAATCCACAAATTATTTTTCTGTTCGCTGTAATTTATAGGTTAATAACCCCAATATCAAATGAGTCTTTTTTTAACGAAAGGGTTATCTTTAACGGTCACAACCACTACTTATTTGATGAAAGTCGACGATATGTTTATCACTCAAAATATTCAATCACTAATTTATATTTTACATAAATTAAATATTCGTCTTAAATATTAATTCAACCACCAATATTATTATTCTTCGAGCGATATAGCCTACAGTGTGTTCAGAAATTCCCATTACAAACTTATAGGGCATGTAGAGGGGACAGGATAGATAACGTTTTTGAACAGGAACCTATTTCCGGAAACATACCGATTTATGCTGCAGGTGCAAAAATTCGCATTAAGAGTTTATATCTCCCTCACCTACTGGGTAAATCCATAATAATTAAATTATTTATGACTCAATCCATTTACACAACTCAACATTCACTGATTACGTGACAATACCCAATGTCAAAGGAAAAATAAACAAATTTCGCTTAGTCACTGTAAGAATAACATGGAGCGAGTGTATCAGAACACGATCGGCAGTTTTACTTGATGGTCGCCACATTAACCGCTGTTAATAGTGGATAAGTACTAAACATAATGTTAAATATAGTAGAGAAGATGGTTAGTTTACATATAAATAATTATTCTTACAGCGGCAAAGTGAAGTTAGTTTATTTATCCATTGATATATTTTGTTACTATTAGTTAATATTACACCACATCCGCATTGTCATTATTTCGTCAATATTTTAATATTTTGAAATCGTAATAAGTATTTTTGTATGAGTTAATAATACGTTGAATGAGTGGAAGAGAAGACCTTATGATGTTAAGAGTATCAACTTAAATCAAGCATTATTATTATTATTATTATTATTGTTATTATTATTATTGTTATTATTATTATTGTTATTATTATTATTATTATCATTATTATTGTTATTATTATTATTATTATTGTTATTATTATTATTGTTATTATTATTATTGTTATTATTATTATTGTTATTATTATCATTATTATTGTTATTATTATTATTGTTATTGTTATTATTATTATTATTATTGTTATTATTATTATTGTTATTATTATTGTTATTATTATTATCATTATTATTATTGTTATTATTATTGTTATTATTATTATGTTGTTGTTATTGTTATTATCATTATTATTATTGTTATTATTATTATTGTTATTATTATTATTATTATTATTATTATTATTATTGTTATTATTATTATTATTATTATTATTATTATTATTATTATTATTAAGTACAGAAATTGATGTTTCATGAAGATGAGCCGGAAAATCTAGAATGGATAGAATACGAAATAAAGAAATAAGGGAAATTATGGGTGTACAAGAGGAGCCGGACATCATAGACATCATAGAAAAGAAAAGATTGCAGTGGTATGGTCATGTCAAACGAATGCCAGAGCAAAGATTGCCAAAAATTATGGAATGGATCCCAATGGAAAGGAGGAAGAGAGGAAGACCGAATAAAACTTGGATAGAAGGGGTACAAGCAGCTATAAATATCAGAGGAATGGAGGAAGATCAATTGATGGATAGAGAGGAATGGCGTTTGGTTTCCGGAAGACGGCGGCAGCTGCCGTGATACCGGATGATGATGATGATTATTATTATTATTATTGTTATTATTATTATTATTATTATTATTATTATTATTATTATTATTATTATTATTATTAGTTATTGTCAAGAAATCAGTGTGTATTAGGTTGTGTAACTGTTATTAATAGAGTCATAAATAATTCAATTATCCCTAGCAATAAGGGGGATTTGAACACTCGATGCGAACTTGTACCTGCAGCACTGAAACTGTACATTTTCGGACAAAGTTTCCTACTCAAAACGTTACCTAATCAGTCCCCATTACAAGCCTAGAAGTTTGTAATGAGAATTTATGAGCATTCTGTGTATTTCACACTACTATTAGTATTTGACAACACTTGGGGCCTTGCCACTGAAGATGCATGTTAACCGTGCGACTTCCAACTGGAGACTCCTTACACTTGCATATGTTATTTTTTACGATCACGGTGGTGATCTGTTAACCATCTGACTTACAAGTAGCGAATTACAGAACCACCTGTATTTTGAAATCACCTGTCACTTGAAACTTTATTTTGATGGGCTTCTATATTTAAAATTTTCAAATAAAAATCTGGTACAACCGTTTATATTAAAATAGATCATCATGTCCTTCAGCCAATCAGATATAAGATATTCTAATTAGATATTACCAGCCAGATTAAAAAAATTAACATTTGTCTAATACTTCTATCAACAGATTTACGCACTGTAATGACATTCAGTAATTATGTTGAATAAATTAAAATTTACTAGAAGACCACAAATACCGATGGAAAGAACATTTGGACAAAATGAAAAATACAAAATTACCCAAAACGATCAACACCTACAAACTGCATAGAAAAGGTAATTGGGACGGCCAAGAAAAGGATGGACTTGAGACCGGAACAGGTCGCATTGACCTAATCCTGGAAAGGAAGAAGAAGAAGAAGAAATTAATCTATTGTTAAAAAAAATATATATTTGGTAAAAATATTCAAATAGCGTATATTTAATCAATTATAAAGGACCAAATATCCTGCTTTAAGGCCTACTATTACAAAGAAATAACAAATGGGAAATGAACAAGAAAAAAATCTTAGGGATATATTCATCCACATTAATTCTGCCCGAGGGCAGGTCTTTCACTGCAATCATAGCTTTTCATGCTATGCTTTGCAGCATTACTAGGGAATTATAGGTATGGTAGCTTCACGTTGCTTTCCACACCGGTGAAGGATGTTGATGTTAATGATATGGATGATGATGATGATGGCCGGATGATTTTCGGGGACCGTTGGGTCCTAAGCGTCGTGACATTTGTCTTAGAGGTGAGGAAAAACCCCGAGAAAACCTCACCCAGGAGCCTGTCCCGACCGGGAATCGAACCCGGGCCCACTGCGTAACAAGGCAGCACGCTACCTCGAGACCACAGCGATATATATATCAAAAGCTTTCCAAAAACTAAATAACTTAATTAATTTTAAACATTATCTTAAACATTCCTTCACGGTTTTTTTCCACGATAAGAACTATAATACAGCTCTATCAGAATTTTAGTAACTCATATAAAATATGAGATGTAATTAGTAAATTTATAAAATTATATTTGCTAAAATAACTTTCTAAAAAATTCTGAAGTTCTTATAAATATTTTTTTAAATAGCATATTTTAATAAGATTTAGTACGACGTATTTAAAAATGTATATACAATAGGCTATTTAATTTGGATGAGTTATATCAATGTTTTAGCTGAAGGTTATTAAAAATTAAATTTACCAAAAACTGCAATTAAGTATCATCAAGAATATTCTTATTTATTTATATGAGTTTAAAAGCCTTTTAACGTCATATAGGTCTACATATTTTACTGAAATGATTTCTTAAGGGAATATCGTAGGTCCATTTTTAAGCAAAAAAATAAAAGTATTAAACTTTAAAACATTTACCATTTCATACCATACTCCTCTCTTAAATAAACGAATGGGACATTAATCATGTTTCAAATATAGTAATATTTTTTTTTTGTTGAATGATTTATCGAAGTTATGGTCGGTTGTGAAAAGTCAAGTCACGGCTTTATAAAGTACTATCCGACTTGAGTAAAACAGTCTTTATCTGCTAAAAAAACTACAAAGAAAATACAGTTTAGAAAAGGTCATAGTAGAAGTAACAATAGAAGTTGAGAGACATGGGGATTGAGCTAAGCTCTAGGTACCGTGAGATTTTGTGCATATGTCTGCTCAACATCATTTTCTCAAATACCAAGTATTTTTATCTGTTATTTGACGCGTTCTTTGCAAAAACAGAATGCTCGAAGTTTGGAATATGAAGAGCAATCGTTCAGGAATTTTATTAATAGTAACAACCTACTTGAGATGTATGAAACACGCAACACATATAGGCTACCACATAAGTCAAGAGGATGTCAATTTTAGCAATAAGTTTATTATTCAGGTTTTGTAAATTACAATAAATTGAAACCAATGATATTTCATGAGGCAAATGATATTTAAATATTGTAGAACGTAAAAAAAAACACATGATACATAATCCTTTCATTATGATCGAACACAGATAACGTCTGTATTTGACTTACGTAGAATGAAAAGACCTTAAAGCTGTTCTAGCTAATTATTAAACTTTGAGTGGCTGGTGACATATAAACAATGTCAAAATCGAATTGGTGCATAATTCATTATACACTAGTTTATTAAGCAATGTTAATAGGACAATATCAAGTTACTTTTCTTTCGTTTCCTTGTTTAACTTACCTATTTGTATATAGACCTAATTCTACGTGTCATTTGCCACTTGCCTTTATATGATACAATATATTGAGAGAGAATTTTTAGCTCTGGATTACATACATATTTTTTTAACCACACAAGGATATCGATACCTCCTAGTGTGAGTGATCAGCTCTATATTACGGCCATCTCCTAGACAAAACGATCATTTAAAATACGGTACACCATTCACTCATACATTCACGCTAAACAAAGTACATATGTTTCAGATGAACACGATGGCGAATTAATTTTCAGGGATTTTTTTTGGTCATTAAATATGCTGGTCATTTATCTTACACGTGAGGCAAATCCCGAAAAAACCTGACCCAGAGTAATTGACCCAATCGAGTATGGAAATCGGGCAGGCTGCATCCGAGGCAAGTTCATTACCACGAATCCACTCTAGTGGAGTATAAAATTCTGTAATAACAATCACTAGGACAGTTGTTAATATATAGTCTACCAATACTTATAAATACATGAATTACAAATCACAATAGTTGCGTCCGTAGCTGTGATGAAAGCAACTCATCTGGAGGAAGGCTACCTTGATAAAAAAACCACCGACGGCCGGCCACGGAGGGTATAATTTCAGCTCAGAGCACCAATATATTGCCTCGGAATGGAGTTAATTCCAATGAGATGGAAATATACAATTGAGGCAATACATTAAAGAAGAACAGACACCTTGCCTACATTGGATGAAAGAAGTAGAAGTCAAATCACAAAACAATAACTATAATAATAATAATAATAATAATAATAATAATAATAATAATAATAATAATAATACTTTATTTATTCTGGCAGAGTTAAGGCCATAAGGCCCTCTCTTGCACTCAACCAGCACAAATACAAATAAATATTCGACAAATATAGATATACACTATACTAATTATAAACAGTTAAAGATACAATAAATGTAGCAATGTAAATGTCATGTACAAACAATATTTTATAGGGTAATAACAATATTGATACGGTAATAATAATAATAATAATAATAATAATAATAATAATAATAATAATAATAATAATATAAATACGATACATTATATTATAAGAGGTACAAAGAAAGACACACTTGCTCGGACTGTATCTATGAAATATTTTACCAGAATTGGTTTAGTTGTCTATCTCTAAGCAGAAGAACCAATGGCAACAAACATGCACCCTTATTTGAGCGATTCTTAGATATTCTTCTTCTTCTTCTTCACTTGACGAACTAGGCAATTTGCCTGTTCCGCCTCACAGTTGTTCTGTCCATCTTTTCACTGGCCTTCCTACATTCATTGAACCTCTTGGCTTGTAGTTGAATGCTGCACTTGGTAATCTTGATACATTCATTCTTTCCACATGTGTAAACCATTTCTCTCTATGTTCTCTGATTTTCTCATCCAATGGATATATATTTAACTCTGCTCTTATATCTTCATTCCTTATCCGATCCAATCTTGTGCAGCCTTTTGTTCTTCTAAGTAAGTTCATTTCTGCGCTTTGTATTCTACTTTGCAGTTTTTTGGTCTTTACCCAAGTTTCGCTCCCATAAAGTAATGCAGGAACTTCCAAAGTTTTATAAAACTTCAATCTAGTATCTCTTCTTGTTTTATCCTTTTAATGTTTAATGTATAGTTGCGCACTTCATTTGAAATTTCGACAGTTTCATATGTATGTCTCTTTCAGTTTTTGTATTTATAGTAAAATTACAACCCAAATAATTAAAATTTGTTACTTGTTCCAGAGGTTTGTTGTCTATTAAGATTTTTGATCTTATATGATCGTTTCCCCAAAATGCCATTATTTTTGTTTTTTCTTTCGATATTTTGAAATTATATTCTTGGCATAGCTGATTTAATTGATGTAAAGAGTACTTAGAGATTATTACAATGAAACTGCAAAGGGATCTCCCAATGAAAGAAACAGAACTGATGAGTATAATATCCAGAAACAACATAAAAGTATTCCAAGCACTAGCGGATCTTACGTCGAACCCTTCAAGTGGAGAACGACCTGACTATTGAATCGATGTAAAAAATACTTTCATGGACAAGGGATGGGGGTAACAGGAACGTCAATAATAATGAAATTCATTGTTTGAAACCCGTGAGGTGGAAAATCATAAAATAAAACAAAGTTAAAATGTACCTTCTTCTTCTTTTTCCTTTCATGTGATAGACCTAGTGGTCTGTTACGTTTGAAGGGTCTGCCCAAAGATCTCTTGCCTGGTGGCTGGTAATTTAAGATTTGATAAATTTTAATTTTATTTTATTTTATAACAGGAACATAATATCAAATCAGGACCAGGTATAGATAGGTGCTCCAAAAATTGTATAATATATCAGACAATTACAATTGTACAGTAAAGTAACTAAAATGCTATGCAGTATTGTTCGATTCTAGGAAACAAAAAAAACTACTTAAACAAAACAATGGACACTTTATAAGTCCACCAATATCTGTAATACATTGTCAGAACTGATATGAATATTACTCCCGAAACGTATTAATCAGTTGTACTGTAATAGACCATATTCCGTTGCCGGACTCGTCATTATTACCACATAAATAGGACCCACGACTTCCAGTTCACATGTGGTTTTTAACTCGCGATCAGCAGTACGGGGTTGCAACTGCACATGACCACTACATAAGGCAAACTATTCGAAGAATGGGGTCCTCAGGGAAATATGTACGTCTAGGAGATTAATACTAATCGAAAAGCCAGGAATAATATAATAATAATAATAATAATAATAATAATAATAATAATAATAATAATAATTTATTTTAGCTGGCAGAGTTAAGGCCATAAGGCCTTCTCTTCCACTCAACCAGCGAATAGTAAAATTATACAAAAAATTACGTACATATTACAATTTTAAGATTTTAAAATACAGACTAAACAAAATACAATGATGATGGATCTAATACTAGCTAATGCTAACAAAAACATAGAATATAATAAAATTAAAATGATATAAAATAAAGTAAGTAGCTTCCTACATGATTATTAATAGAATGCTCTATATAGTTGTTATGTGGTTAATGTTTTCATTGTGTCGAACTTAAGATATCAGTTAATTTGGATTTAAATAATGATAGCGATTGACAGTCCCTGACATGACTGGGAAGTGAGTTCCATGCTCTAGCCATAGATATTGTGTAAGATTCAGAGTACAGACAGGTCCTGTGTTGTGGTATCAAAAGTAAAGAAGAGTCTTGTGATCTTGTTCCTAAATTGTGATGAGACGATAAATGTTGAAAACGTGTTGTTAAATAAGTTGGTAAATATGTGTGCAGAATTTGGAATAGTAAGGTATGTGAATGTAAAGTTCTTCTGTCATTTAGGCGTGCAGAGTAACATAGAAATATAGAGAGAAGTGGAGGAATATAGTTTTTATTGACGAAACATACTTTCATAAAACACATTGTTTCTATATATGCACTTGCTGACAATCTTTCTGAAATTGGAGTAATAACGTTTTGATAATGACTCCGTGTTGTAAGGAAGAATGGATTTGTAAAAGACGACCTGCTCGTATTTAAATCGAAGCAGAAAACATGTGACTACCACCATTACATATATTTACCCCATACGCCCCGCTTGGAGACACGGGTGCTCCCTAACGGGTTCCTTGACCAAGTTAATTTAGTTACCATTATTCCCTTACAGATGTCAATGAGTGACTTGCAGTCAGCACATCTCCCCATGTGGTAGACAACTAAGATAATAATTGGATGGGGAAGGTCGGTTCAATTTTGCTCAGATGTACCAAATTGGGATGTCATTCTTTTACGAGTTCTAAAATCTACACACTCCGGACCCACATATTAAAATTCCTCTTGAAGGGCTTTTCCTTTGGATTCCTCCTTCCTATATATCCATCGAACTCGGCCAGTTTTAACCCGCGACCCTCTGGACTAAAACAAGGAAAATAACCAGTAGGCCACCTGGGCCGATATTGTGACATAATTTTATTAATTTTACGAAGTGATTAGATACCCAATTATTGCCTAATGCCTAGAAATTCTGTCATCGTGGGAGAGAATGGAAAATTGAACATGCATGGTGCTGCCAACGGAACATTCAAATATCTAGCTTATGAAACACAAGTGGATATAGATTTCTTTTTTTTTTCTCCACGATACACGGAGTCATTAATTCTAAGTAATTAATTTACATTTAAATATTATGCACTCTTCACCTTTGTACTTTAATGTAAGTTATTGCACTGTGGTAAATAGTAAAATTTGACATGGAATTACAATATAATACCTTCAGAGATAATAATTTGTTACAATTAATTTGATTAATTTAATTTATATACACAATTTTAATGTTTACAGATCTTTCTGTGCCTAAAGTTTTATTTTTCTTCTCCACTCGTCTCTCTCCATCCAGTCCATGTCCTCCAGCCTTCTTGCTCTCATTCCAGTTCTTATTTTCTGCATCGCACTAACAGAAATTCAAAGTTTATTTTACAACCAATTTTCATCAATAAATTATACACCCGAAGTAATCCATACCCTCCTAACTTCAAAAGAATTCCAACCAAAATTATTGAAAGGCTTTATGTTAATAATAGTATAAATGAAATTTACGGCTCCTAAAATAGAGGAAACACCTGCTCCACGAGTTTTGAGGTCTTCCTCTCCTCCTCCTTCTTCCAGGTGGACATTTAATATAATATTTATTATATAATAATAGTCCACCCCTGTGGTCTCGAGGTAGCGTGCTGCCTTGTCACGCAGCGGGCCCGGGTTCGATCCCCGGTCAGGACAGGCTCCTGGGTGAGGTTTTCTTCGGGGTTTTTCCTCGCCTATAAGACAAATGTCAGGAACCTTAGGGCCCAACGGTTCCCGAACATCATCCGGCCATCACCATCATCATTATCATCATCATCCTTCATCGGTGTGGAAAGCAACGGGAAGCTACCACACCTACAATTCCCTAGTAAAGCTGCAAAGCATAGCATGGAAATGCTATGATTGCAGTGAAGGAGCTGCCTTCGGGCAGAATTACTAAGGATGGATATAATAATAATAATAGTTAATAATAATAATAATAATAATAATGTCCGCCGCGGTGGACTAGTGATTATGTTCCTTGCCTCTGGTCCCGAGATCGCGGGTTTAAATCCGGCCGCGGTTGATAGATTTTTTTGGGATAAAAAAATCCAAAAGCAAGTCCTGCGAGAGGGACTTAACCCGTGGGTCCGGAGTCTGGAAATTTCAGGCTCGTAAAAGGGTCTTAAGCCTGAATAAAGAACGATTTTTTTCATCTTAGTAATACCTTAGTTGCCTACTAGATGTCGGTATGTTGACCGCATACCATTAATTACATATTTAGGGAAATACGCGTAACTAAGTTAACTTCTTTAAAACATAAAGTAATGAAATATTTACCTAAAAGGTCCGCCTCATCAACTTTATTAGTTACTAAACTGTAGTGCTTTCGGGACCAGTCTTGTCATCAGCAGGATTCAAAAGTAATGCCGGTAGAGGAGATTACCCGAAATGGGCGCGTCTTCATTTAACAGATGGTCGTTGTTGTTAACCGCCTTCAAAATTGCCATCTCCTCGAGTACGTTTATCTTTGCTGGATTATTTTCTCTGTGCATTAATGTAGAAAATAATCCAGCAAAGATGAACGTACTCGAGGAGATGGTAATTTTGAAGGCGGTTAACAACAACGACCATGTGATAAATGAAAACGCACCCAGTACGTGTAACCGCCTCTACCAGATCATCAGTGAAACACCAGTTTTGAATCCTGCTGATGATGGGACTAGTCCCGAAAGCGCTATTAAATAACTAATAAAATTGAGGAGACGGATCTTTCAGATAAATATTTCATTACTTTATGTTTTAATTTTGAATAATACCTCAACGGAACTACATCATGAATCGTAAAAGGTTAAATTAATTTAGTTTATTAACACCTAGCAAAGGTGAAGCTAAGGCCTAACAATAGGCTGCTAGTCATTGTACATTGTAAAATAATAATAATAATAATAATAATAATAATAATAATAATAATAATAATCATAATCATCATCATCTTATCGTGTTCTTCTATCGTTAGGTCGACTCCAAATATACCTCCAACCATTTCTATCATCCCATGATTTCCTTTTTTAGTTCTATTTGCTTTTTAAAGCATTTAATAATAATAAAAATATAACATAATAATAATAACAATATAACATAATAATAATAGTAATAATAATGATGGAAATAATAATAAAAATAAATTAATAATAATAAAAATAATAAAAAATAAATAAATATAATAAATATAGTAGGCCTACTAAAAAATTAATTAAAATGAAAGCAATAAAATAATATAATAATCTTCTTGTTAGCCCATGTTTTCCTTAACAGATATTTTAGGCGCTCTCCCCCTACAGGGAAGAATTTGAACCATATTAATTTAGTTACACTTGTTTTCGTATAGATGTAATTTGAGTGGTCAGTGGTCAGCGTTCCGCCTCATACAGACATCTAGGAAAACATGGTAGTACTAGGACGGGAACATTCGGTAAATTGTGCTTAGAGGCCTTTCATTCAGGCTTAAGAATCTTTTACGAGCCTGAAAATCTTCAGATGGTCTGAAAATCTTCAGATGGTCTGAAAATCTTCAGATGGGTTTGAACCCGCGACCCTCGGGACCAGAGGCAAGGGAGTATAACCACTAGTCCACAGCGGCCGATTGATATAATAATTGATATAATAATAATAATAATAATAATAATAATAATAGTGGTTTATTTTATCTGATTAAGATGGGACCTAGGAGTTTTATTCATAGGGTTAATTTTAGCCTATTTATGTAATAAAGTAAATCCTCTACTCGTGTGCGCTATAATGTAATTATTGTAATTTTTTTGTATTCATGTGTAACATATGTTTGTCCTGTTTAATATGACTATTATTGCATTTTTTTTGTATTCTTATGTAACATATGCTTGGTCTGGTGAGTGGAAGAGAAGGCCACATGGCCTTAACTCCACCAGGCTAAATAAATAAATAAATAAAATAAAAAATAATGTCCGGTTGATGGATGAGATGAGATTTAGCTCATATTAATTAAAACATGTGATATACAATGATGCCAGCTGTCCAGTGCTATCACGCCACCAGAGAAGAAAATGAGATGAAACGAAATGGCTAAAATCATTATAGAGAAGTTGTGAAATTAAGTTGTTAGCAGGGAGAAATCCCAAGTAAAACTTACCCTGGCTCCAATTTTGTCTATCAGGAACTCCACATGGAGAAACCAAAACGAAGAACTCAGGACCCAGAGGTGAAGAGCGAGTGACTAACTTCTTTCACCCTGGAGTCCCCTTGTGCAGTTTAGCACAGATGTAAAATTGATAAAATAAACGGTAAAAATAAATTAATAAATTAATTAGAAATTAGTAAGAAAAATAAATTATCACGTCATATTAAGCTTGCATTGTTCAATGTTAAAAATAGAATTATAATATATATATATATATATATATATATATATATATCTCCATCCATAGTAATTCTGGCCGAGGTCAGGTCTTTCACAGCAATCATAGCATTTTCATGCTTTGCAGCTTTACTAGGGAATTATAGGTAAGGTAGCTTCCCGTTGTTTTCCACACCGGTGAAGGATGATGATTACAATGATAAGGATGATGATAATGGCCGGATGATTTTCGGGGACCGTTGGGCCCTAAGCTTCCTGACATTTGTCTTACAGATGAGGAAAAAGCCCGAAAAACCTCACCCAGGACCCTGTCTCGACCGGGAATCGAACCCGAGCTCGCTGCGTGACTAGGGAGCACGCTACCTCGAGGCCATAGCGGTGGACACACACACACACACACACATATATATATATATATATATATATATGAGAGTGTATCTGAATGCAGCTTTTACATAATCCACACATACGAGTATTTCACTTAATACTAAACTTTCTAGGAGACTCACATATGTTTATTTGATAAACTAGTGACCTTTTCTATGTAATTCACTTTAACATACTGTACATTTCCTGTTCCTTGAGGGAATAATATCTATTCATGTGTAAATTTCAATTATGCATGTGAAACGCAAATACCGATTATCCATACCAAGTGAAAAAATGGAGCTGAAAACGCTTTGTGACACTGTAAAATACGCCATAGTGCTGGAATTATTATACGACATTACTAATAATCCATCCATAGTAATTCTGCCCGAGGGCAGGTCTTTCACTGCAATCATAGCATTTTTATGCTATGCTTTGCAGCTTTACTAGCGATTTATAGGTGTGGTAGCTTCCCGTTGCTTTTCACACCGGTGAAGGATTGTGATGATAATGATAAGGATAATGATGATGGCCGGATGATTTTTCGGGGACCGTTAGGCCTACGCTTCCTGACATTTGTCTTGCAGGCAAGGAAAACCCCAGAAAAAACCCCACCCAGGAGCCTGTCCCGACCGGGAATTGAACCCGGGCCCGCTGCGTGACAAGGCAGCACGCTACCTCGAGATCACCTATATTTGATATATACTATACTATATTTTAACCTAAAACCTCTAACAAATTATAAAAAAAACACTGATACGCGATCACCCATACCCTCCGGTTCCATGCTGGGATTGACCTCATTACAGGAACCGCTCGTAGTCTAATTAGTCCCAAACCTTATCGCGGCACTATATTCCTGGGGTCGACTCAACCTCTAACGGAAATGAGTACCAGACACTTATTCTGGGGGGTAAAGGAGGCCGTCACGCAGGGATGACAACCCGGCTGACATCAAGTGCCGATTGTCCAGAAAAAGTGGTAGCCTTAACCTCCTACTACCCCAAGGTCCTCCTGAGGCCTTTGTGGGATTACATTACTTTACTATATAAAATATAAACTTAATTTACCTAATTAATACACAATTACCGCTGGAGCCGTTATATTATAAGATATGAGCACATTTCATGCTGCGTACGCCTAATGCCATGGTTACTTACACCGAATATATCACATACTGCTATATTATCTAGAGCAGTCGTATACTATCTCATTACATTATTATGCCGGGGCTAATGTCAATAAGACAGGAACCCGGGCTGGTGATTACTTGTAATCGCCAGCGAAGGGAGAAGTTGTAGCCGATTGACGAACTTCGCGAGTCGCAGCTGCATTCAACGTATCCCGTTCAGCAATGGTCAATGGTGAATGGGTATTTGATGGTACTGGCTGTATCTCTACAGCGTACAAGTAATGTACATGTAAATGCCCTGATTTTAAGTATGATTTCCTTGTGGTAAATAAAGTAAAAATAGCCTATCATATGCCTCTTGGGTCACAAATCTATGGTTTTCTCAGAAAAAAAATTGGAAAATTATTAGTTCATTATTTGTTATTTATCATTGATCTTTTTATCACAGAGTTACTAGAAGTTAAATGGGATATATTATTCATTTGGTACTTTTTGATCCCTCAGTGTGTTTTAGTACGAATTAAATGAATTCAGTGCAGTAAATTATTTATTTATAAAATGCTCGTTGATTTGAGACCAAATTACTTTCAAACATAACTTAGACCTTACTTACTTACTCACTGGCACTATCTAACCCATAGTTTAAAGCCCGCGCGGACATAAGCTCTCCATACATCCCTACCCTGAGCTAATGCTTTCCAATCATTCTCTGTATAATTTACTTCCCTCAAATCATAGTTAATATAATTCTCCCACCTGATTCTTGGTTTACCAACTGGGCGTTTTCCTTCTGGCTTACCTACAAGAAGCTTCCATGTAAGTCTTTCATTCCCCATACGGCAACATGCCGTGCTCATCGCAGTATACGAGACTTAACTGTTCTTATTATATCTGGCTTCCTATAAAGACCATGTAGTTCATTGTTATGAAGTCTTCTCCATTCACCTGTCTGTTCATCTCTCTTTCGTCCAAAAATGTTCCTAAGTACTTTATTCTCAAATACTTGTAATTTCCTTTCCCCCCTTGAAGTAAGAGCCCATGTTTCGAACCCATATAATATAACAGTTTTATATAATTTCAGTTTAACGGTTTTTGAAAGGAGTTGGGACATCAAGAGTCTCTGCAATGCATAATAGCACGCATTTCCAGAATTGAGCCCATGTTTAATTTCTTTGTGTATGTCATTCCTATTTGTGATTATTGTTCCTAGGTATTTTAATTCTGCCACTTCCTCAAAGTTTCACTCGTTTGTCCATTTCCATTATATAATGAATATCTACGTGTGACCATATATTTAGTTTTATTGATACTTACTTCCAGTCCTAATCTCACTCAATAATGTGTGCGTGTTTTCCTCTAGCATCTCCTCGCTATCGGCCAATAGTACTACATCATCAGCTTAAACTAACAGCTTATTAATACCATTGAGTTGTAAGCCTTCCTCATTCTCTAAAGATTTAATGGCATGCTCTAGTACAGAATTAAATAATAGAGGAGATAGTGAATCTCCTTTCTTCAACCCATTGTGGATTTCAAAAGTGTCCGAAAAATATTTGCCTACACGCACCCTACTCTTTGTGCCATTTAGACACATTCGTATAAGTCTAACTAACTTTTTAGGAATTCCGAACTCCAGCAGGATACTATATAACTTCTCCCTCTTAATTGAATCATATGCTTTTTTGAAGTCTACGTATAGTTGGTGTACAGTACATTATATTCCCATTTCTTTTCTAAAATGTGTCTTATACTAAAAATCTGATCAGTTGTAGACTTGTTTCTTTTAACTCCACATTGATGATCTCCTAGAATGTCATCAATAAAGGGAGTAAGTCTGCTTACTAATATATTTGTTAGAATTTTGTACGAAGTTGAAAGTAATGAGATGCCCCTGTAGTTGTTGCAATCAGTTTTATCTATTTTATTATAAATTGGTACGACAATTTATTATTTCAATTCATCTGGAAGAGCTTCTTTTCCCCAATTCATACTAAGCAACCAACGTATTTTGTCCATCAATTTTTCTCCCCCTGATTTTATCAGTTCTATTGGGATCTCATCGGAACCTGATGCTTTATACATCTTCAATTTTTCAATCGCCATTTCAACCTCTAATGCACTTGGTTCTACGACTAGCATTTCTGCTGTCTGTAAATTATTCTCATCAATGTCTTGTTCAGTCATATTTAATAGCTGATTAATATAACTTTTCCATCTATTTTATATACTCCTGAAATCTGCAATCATATCCCCATTTTCATTCAGAATTACGTTTATTCTAGCCTGAAACCCTTTCTTCTCTATACAAATTTACTGATATAATTCTCTAATATTCTTATTTTTTTGCGTTCGTTTGAAATCATTAATCTTCTCTCTCAAATATTCCCTCTTTTTACTCTTTAGTGACTTGGTGGTTTCCCGTCTAATACTACCCAATTGCTCTGCATTTACCTCATTTGGCTCGTGTAACCATTTCATTTTTGCTATCTTTCTTTTCTTTACAATATCGGCACATTCCACATCAAACCATTTCTTGTTTTGCCTCTTTTTTAAACAAACAATGCTTTCTGATGCTGACAATTTAATAGTATCTCTTATAGCCTCCCATTCCTTATTTCATATCACCCTAGACCTACTGAAACTTATTTCCTCAAGCATCCTATTACCGTGAAATATGTTTTACTATAATAGCCACAAGGAGTTCATAATGATTATTGAAACATATTTTACTATAATTGGTAAGATTCGTATCTAATTATAAAACATGTTTTATGATAATTTAGTCTAAAATGTGTCCGCAGATTTTAGTTATTAAAATCTGCGTACTTACAATACTTTCACCCTGTATACACTTTCGTAATTCTTGATGAATGTGTTTACATCAGTGAAAGTAAACACTGTAATATATTATCACAAGTAATGCACGAGTGATTTCCAGATTATCGATAAATTCACGATGTCACGAAATGACGAGTGAATTTATCTAGAGAATTTGAAAATCAAAAGTGGCATTTGTTAGGACTATTTATCGAATACAATTAAGCTGTTTACTCACAAATCATTATTTTAATATAGTCATTTTAAAATATTTATATACGTAGTTAATGTACAATGCGATGTTTGAAAACAAAATGAGAAACGTTTATTATGTTTCATTTGTTCATTCTTGCAACGAGATCATATTAATTATCGCCAAAGGATCGCAATCGTAATATTGTAAGAATGCACCCTAGTGGAGAAAAAACGAAACCCATCAAACTGTTTATAACCAACATTATAGGTTATTAATTAATTTCTGATGTCCGATGATGCAAATATGTCAGTTTTATTTTTCTGGAATGTAAATACCTGAGAAATAATACGTTTAAGAAAGTGCAAACAGTTGTTTCTATTTTTATGGTATAACCAATTGCTAGAAATGTTTTTTTTCTATTATATCCCGCGAGCAGTGTCTTGATGCATTCGTACACTATATATACAATCTGAGAGCCACTTGCATTCTATAATTCTTACATCTTAATATATAAATTGTTATATTCAACGTATATCTTAGAGAGCAGTCACTGCAAAATAATGCTCTTACCTATTCAGAATGTTAAAAAGGAGGAGTTTGAGTTTAATACGATAAAATTAAATACATAAAATCGAGGTGAAAAATGACTGTGATTGGTTGTAAATCAAAATTCATTGAAATGTGATTGGTAATTGTCTCCCATTTGGGGTACCAGTTCAATAGTCTATACAAAAGTGTTCCGTTTATAGCGCATGATGTATTAGTATATAAAGCCCGGAATAGAATAGAAGGATGACACTAGTATAACGAGAACAAAACAAGGCCAGATTTAAGAGCGTATAGTCCGAAACACATGAGAGTGGAGCACGATAACATTTTCACTTAACAAATCTTAATCAAATAGTATATATGTTTCCTAGCTTAACTATGCACAACTTCCTATTTCACTGGCGGCATGATATACCACCACGTATACGACTGACTAGGTCCATTGCAGAAAGAAACTGAAGTACTTGTGACGTAGACTTGATGTCACAGGGCGCAGTTGAGAAACACGCTGTTCCTTTTTCGGCCTTCGTAGGGTAATACTTGTATCCTGAAACACCGAATTAAGAATCAAATATAAATATTCCTTCTAAATAAAAAAAATTCAATGACTTCATACAGTTGATAGAATGTTAGGTGGAAGACCGGTTCTGTATTGGACTTTGTGAATACGAACTAACTAACTCACTGGTACTATGGAATCCGTAGGTTAATGACCGTGCGGATATAAGCCCTCCATATATCCCTATCCTGAGCTAATGCTTTACAATCTTAATTCTTGTTATCTTAACATTTCATGTGTTGATTTTAGTTCTTTATTACTCTCAATTATTTTATTTTATATTGATATACAGCGTGTAGATAATATAAGTGCACAGATTTTATTATAAATTTATTGTGGCAATACAATAAAAATGTAATATACGGGGTGAATCATAAATATGGCTATACGTTTGATCGCGTTGTGTGATGAACATATTACCATTACAGGAAATATGAAATTACAGTTGGAAAGGCAATTATTCAAATTACAACAATGGAATAAAACAAAACTGTGTACAATTTACGTGATTAGTCAAAACGGCATTGAATATGCAACAGCAAATTACAATTGCTGCATGGGCAATAACGTATGCTAATGATCGTGATGGGGCCGCAAGACGGGTAAGACGTGAGTTTAACGTAGCATTGCAGCCGTCGACTGTGGGGAAGTGGAGAAACGACTGCTAGAAACGGGAAGGATGCAGAAAATCAAACCTCCTGCAAGGTCTCGCATTAGCACGCATGCAGAAACAACAAAGAGAACTGTGGAGGCGTTCGACGCTGGCCCACAAAAATCAACCCGCCAAGTTGCAAGTGAGCAGTGATACGTTTTGTTTTGTTCTATTATTGTAATTTGAAGGATTCCCTTTCCAATGATAACATCATATTTTCTTTAATAATAATATTTTCATCACAAAATGCGGTCAAACGTATAGCCATATTTCTGAATCACTTTGTACATTAGAGTATTTTTTTCTTCCTATAAGGTTGCATTCTGTTCTGATTCTGTATTTTTCTCAATACACGTTGAACTTTTGGAACTAGCACATACTAACATGTCCTATTGAAAAATGCGAGTTTCTCTTTGAAGATCTCTCGTTAATTGACTTGGAGGGACTGCTAATAATGGTTGAGTGTTACAATCTATCGTTTGAAAAATAGTTAAAATTTACATATAGATTGGGAAGGCGGCCAACCTGACATAGAAATTTGCCTTACAATGTTCGTATTGAAAGTTACATCACCAGATTGAGATTTCATACATTCCTGTGAACATCATTACATGTAATCCACACAACTAATTTATATATATATATACCTTTAAATAAATAGTTTAGAATTCTGATTACATTGTAATTCCATTAACTTCTACAGTGCATTCACACGCAAACTGAAGTGATTGGTTGAACAACATACCGCTTTGTGCTGCAGACTGGTTTGTGTTATTCATTGATTTAATACACAATTGATCTTCTTGGTGATACAATATTAAAATATATATACAGTCAATATGCCCATTTCACCAATAAATGTTTAAAATGGTCAACTAGTTTCTACAGCCAAGCTGTCATTCTCAAGACCAGTTATTGACTGAAGACAATATAGATAAAAAATAAAGATACAAATTCAGTTAAAAACAAACTACGTCACATGACGCAATCATTCACAAGTGAAAGTAAAACATAATAAAACTAATCCTCTTTTTTATCAATTAGAGAAAAGAGGGGGCTGTACGGAATAGGGCCTTTGTCTTTGTTCATTATTTTATCCTTATTTTTATAAATTTCCAAACTTTCAAGGACGTTAAGGAATTTGAAATCCCTGACCGAACGAACCAGCCTAAGATTACTTTTGTTCATAGCGTGACCGTAGTCAGAAATATGCTGGGCAACTCCAGATTTTTCAATTCTGTTGAGTCTGAAATGGGCAATATGTTCATTAAATCTAGTTAAAATGGATCTTCTGGTTTGCCCAACATATTTCAAGTCACAGTCATTGCATGCAATTTCATAAATCCCGGATTTCTCTATACAATCGACTTTATCTTTAGGGTTTCCAAGTAAACTATTTAATGTCAAAGTGGAAGTGAAAATCAATTTAGTATCTAGTCCTTTGAATATCTTGTTCAAACCTCTAGTTAAAGAGGGAACGTACGGCATAATAGCAAAATTAGTTTTATTAATAGGAGAATGGAAAGCTGTAGAATCCATAACAAGTTTTCTAAATTCAAATTTACGAATCAACTTATCAATAATATTTCCATTGAAACCATTACACTTAGCTATATCTTTAATGGTTTGTAATTCCTTATTATATCTATTTTTACTTAACGGAAAAGTGATAAGACGGTGAACTAAAAATTGAAACTGGCCATTTTATGTTGATTACAATGGTGAGAATCTGCCGGGATATATCTAAATGTACTGGTATCTTTTCTATAAATATCAAATTCCAATCTATAATTGTTTCTAATTATTATCATATCTAAAAAAGGCAGCCTTCCATTCTCTTCCTCTTCATACGTAAAATTTATGCTGGGAGTTCGGTCATTTAATATTTCAACAAATTCCTGTACATTGCATTTTTTGGTATCAAAAATAGCAAAAATGTCGTCAACATATCTGAGCCAGACCCTTGGAAAGTAATCTAACTCCTTCCCAAGCTCCGTCTCAAATCTGCTCATAAAAAGATCAGCTAGGAAAGGAGACAATGAATTACCCATTGCCGTTCCCTCCTTTTGTTCATAAAACTTATTGTTAAATTGAAAAATGTTCTGATTCATGCAAAGTTCCGTTAACATGATATATTGATTGACAATATGGGGCTCCAATTTATTCTGTATTAGTAGGTCTTCCAAGAAACTCAGCGTCTGAGGTATAGGTATACTAGGAAAGAGAGATTTCACATCAAAAGAAATCAAAATCTCTCCATCCTTCAGCTCGATATTCTTGGTTTTCTCAATGAATTCCAACGAATTCTTAACAGCAAAGCCGGGCTGTGGTAGGGGTAGATTACCAAACTCACAACTCAACCATTTAGAAATATTATAAGTGGGTGCAGATATAGCTGAAACTATAGGTCTAACTAATTTTCCCGGTTTGTGTATTTTTGGTAAACAGTACAATTTAGGTACCAGAGGATTCGAAATATGCAATTTGCGTTTTAATTCTTTAGTAACCAGATGATTGCACGAATTCAGAACATTAGTTACGTCCCTGATCATTTTAGGTAATGGATTTTTATTAACCAACTGGTAAGGACCACCATTAATCATATCATTAACACGATCATAGTAGTCCTGTTTATCCAAGACAACGACCCTATTCCCTTTATCAGCTTTCATGTAAAAGCAATCCCTTCTTCTCAAACCTTTAATGACTCTCTTGTTTTGTATATCAGTACTATTTGATGATTTCTTAGTAGTAGCCAAATTCTTCGTAACGATCTGTTTGCTAAATTCTCTGATATATTGTTTTGTGGGTTCATTAAAATGTTTGATTGAAGATTCGATGCCAGCAATAACATTTTCAATTTCAGAATTGTGATCCGGTAGAGCAAATTTTAGGCCTTTATTTAACAACTGCAGTTCTTGGTCATCAAAGGTTTGTGAAGAGAGATTCTCAACAATACTGACCCTATCGGAGCATACCCCGGACCCTCCCCTGCGATCAATAAGTTTTTTCAATTTAATCCGTTGGGAAGAACGTTTTTTCTGAACCTTAAAATTGATCGATCGAAACATATTTCTCTGAAATTCACACCAGTCTAAAAATTCAAGTTCGGTAAGATGTGCTGTTAATGTTTTCCATAGTTTTTAAGATTGAATTTCCAATCTGCTCCTCTTCGAATAAAGGTATTTAATTTCGGAATCTAGCCACTTTTGTTTGGTAAATTTGGTTATTCTCTCTCTGTTTCTACAATTTTTTTTTGACACATTTACTTGAATGAACTTTGGAAAAACTGATTCTTTTTTACAATTCTTCAAAAAGGCAATGTCCAAACCAATGAAACTTATTTTCATACTTATTTTATGGTATAGATTGTGATCAGATTTCCTAGTCATCATATTGAAATCAGTCTAATAAATCACAATCTCGGTAACAATATCACTTACAAACACAGTGGTTATAAGCTGAACCTGAAGAAACCGGAGAGTAGAATACCAAGGTGTGATTGAGTTTGAAGTTGAAGTTCGTAGTCGTTCAAAAGTCCAATTGTATTATCAAATTATAACAGGTGATGTATTTGCTAACGATTAACAAATCCACTGTGTAGATGATTAATTATTAATAAAATCGTAGATTCTTCCCTGATGAAATATAACACTAGATTCCACACTTAAAACTCACAAGCAGGGTCCGGTGCACAAATCCAACCGATGACAATATGTCATTTTAATTTCGGAAACCTGGCTCACCCCTTCCATACCTTCGTCTCTTGTTCACCTAGACGGATATACACTGCTCAGAAATGACAGAATAGATAAAAGAGGTGGAGGAGTTTGTGCCTTTATATCAAATGAGCTTAATCCAAGAATTGTCCACAAGTCCCCTTCTGTATATTCCGCTCGCCCCGAGTTCTTATTCGTAGAAATTCAAGCCAGTCTAAAAAAATGTCTCTTATGCATTGTATACAAACCTCCAAAAATAAGGCACTTTTCGGATCTAGAAAACGCTCTGAACGATTCATTACCTCATTATGAACACGTTATTGTCGCAGGCGATTTTAATACAAATCTTCTTCAGACTGACTCACCAGCATACAACTTAAAAATATGTTCCAAAGCTTAAATATGACAATTGTTCCTCTCTCTGCCACACATCATAGTGCTACTACCGACACTCTACTGGACTTAATAGTGACTACACATCCACAGAAAGTACTGTCATATGGACAAATTCCTGTTCCCGGCATATCTGCTCATGACATTGTATTCGTAGAATACTCACTCCAATGTCCTAAAAGACGCTCTAAATTGATTACGTACAGAAATTTACAAAACATAGACGATACTAAACTAAAATCAGACGCTTTAGAACTACCTTGGTACACAATATGGAATCTTAGATCAGTTGATGAAAAAGTAGACACATTTAATACACTGATACTACAACTATATGACAGACATGCACCAGTAAAAACCCGACGATTTTCCCGCGCCCCTGCACCCTGGATGAATGACTCAATACGTGAACTTATGTCAAAACGAGACAAAGCATACCGAACATACAGACGACATAAAAATGACGAGAACTGGCAACTGTACAAATAACTTAGAAACACAACTACACAAACTATACGCAATGCCAAACTACGACACTCCCACAGTATAATCGGACCTGAAATAAGTGCACGGGACACTTGGCGAAATCTCCGTGCAATGGGACTTAGACAGTTGAATCCCTCAACTGACTCTATAGACATTTCTGTAGATGACTTAAATGAACATTTTACCTCAATACCCATGACACCTCCAGACAACAAGACTAAAATAGACATTCTTAAAGACTTATCCCCATCCCCCCATATAGGAAGAGATAAATTTTACTTTAACGACATTTCGCCTATAGACGTTAAAAAAGCACTCAAGCGGATTAAATCCAATGCGCAAGGAACAGATAACATCAGCATTTTAAGGCTAAATAAAATCATTGACATTATACTACCCACAGTGACTCATATTTTTAATGCTTCCCTTATAACTTCTATCTTCCCTACTGTATGGAAACAGTCTAGGGTTCGGCCTATACCAAAAATAAGTACACCAACTAACTGTAATGACTACCGACCGATTAGCATCCTTCCGACATTATCTAAAGCCCTGGAACATATTGTACATAAGCAAATGACTGAATATCTCCAAGAAAATCACCTCCTTGATCCTTATCAATCCGGCTTTAGATCTGGTCATAGCACAACCACAGCTTTGCTAAAAATTACCGAAGATATTCGTGAAGCTGTGGACAGACGTCAATTGACTCCTTTAACCTTACTTGACTTCAGCAAAGCTTTTGACACAGTAGACCACGACTTACTTATGATAAAGCTCAAGCACCTACATTTGTCTGATAGCGCTGTATCCTGGTTCGACTCATACCTGCACGGTCGTCAACAATACGTTTCATTAAACTCTAGATCTTCGACTTGGCGTAACGTGCCGGCTGGAGTCCCCCAGGGCAGTGTTCTCGGACCTCTTCTTTTCTCAATCTACATAAATGATTTGCCAACTGTACTAAAGCACTGCCGTTATCACCTCTATGCTGATGATCTCCAAATTTACCTACATTCACCTCCTCATTCTCTCTATAACAGCTTGATGAAAATGAATGACGATCTCATATCCATCTTTAACTGGTCTTCAAGTATCGGTCTAAATCTAAATCCTAACAAGTCACAAGTAATTCTAATGGGACAACAAAGACTGCTTACAACCTTTGACATATCTATACTTCCAAACATTACTATAAATAATATAATTATCCCTTATTCTTCTTCAGTAATAGATCTTGGACTACATCTAGACGCAAATTTAACCTGGCAAACACAAGTGAAACACATATGTAAAAAGACTTTCTCCATCTTACATTATCTTAGACGTTTAAAGAATTTTCTCCCAGTTTCGTTAAAACAAATCCTAGTGCAGAATCTTGTGTTACCACACTTCGATTATTGTGACGTTATATATAATGATCTAAACTATGCCTTGTCGCAGAGACTGCAGCGTGTTCATAATGCTTGCATTCGATTCATTTTCAATATCCGCCGTTATGACCATATTTCCGAACACTTTAATAACCTCTCTTGGCTCCGTCTTACTGACAGACGTAAATTGCACTCTCTTTCGCTACTTTTCAAGCTTCTGAATTCCTACATTCCTACTTACCTGGCGTCCAGATTTGAGAAGTTATCCTCCTACCACAATATTGACACTAGGTCACAAGATAGCAGTCTGCTAACAATTCCTCTTCATAGCACTTCCTCCTATTCTACTTCCTTCACAGTAGCCTCCGCCCGCTCCTGGAATCTCCTTCCTCAAGATATCAGGGGTTGCCGCCACACTTGGCACCTTTAAGTCACGCTTATACAGTTACCTGTTGTCTAATAATTAATTTTTCTCTATTTATATAATTTTATACTATGTCATTAATCTTTTCCTCGTTTTTTTATATATCTTGTACATATTATATATTTAATTCGTTAAATTTAGAGTAAATCAAAATACATTATAAATATTAATTGTATTGTATTCATAACTTGTAATCGTTTATATATATATATTGTAATTTAGATTTAAGACTATTTTTTTGTTTGTATTTTTTTTAAACCTGGTTGAGTGGTAGACAAGGCCTTAAGGCCTTAACTCTGCCAGGTAAAATAAAGCTATTATTATTATTATTATTATTATTATTATTATTATTAACATTAAGAAACAAAACACGTAGTGAATATCTAAGATATAAATGGAAGGCATCAGATTAAGTGGAAAAAGGATGTTTTGAGAATGCCAGAAGATCTGTTATCGTTGAAAGCACAACCACGGTGTAGGAGAAACCTGGGGAGATCCTACACTAGATGGACTTTCCAATATTCGCCTAGTCGCAGAACGAGAAATTTGCCTACACCTGCAGAGGGCAGAAGAAGAAGATGAAGATCTAATGTCTCTATGGGCGCTTTTCAATATTTCATTAATTGGCCGTTCACCCTTAAAATTCGAGAATAGCAAACGTTTTGACTCGAAAATAAGCTGAACTCAAACGGAAGGAAGAAACATTACCATCATTGCGGTGGGGTCGACGAATTTTTTTTAGAATGGAAAATCCAAGGAGCAAGTCCACCGGGAGGGACTTTAAGTCGTGGGTCACGAGTCTGAAGATTTTTCTTACTCGTGAATGACCCTTAATAATGAGTAAAAATACTTTTTTTTTTGTTTTGTGTTGAGTTGTTTCTGACTCGCCCTATACTTATTAACTCCCTCGCAGACTTGAGTTTCTTTACTGCATTTGTGACATTCGCAATGCTGTACCACATTCACAACTGTTCACAGCATTGAGAATGTCACAAATATAGTGAAGAAACTCGAGTCTGCGAGGGAGTTAAGAAGTATGAGGCGAGTCAAAAACAACTCAACACAAATTAAAACAAACATCATAGTGTTATTTCCTACCTACATAACTTCTTCTTCTTATTCTTCTTCTTCCTTTCACGTGATAGACCTAGTGGTCTGTTACGGCCTCAGTCCAACGTTTGAAGGGTCTGCCCAAAGATATCTTGTCTGGTGGCTGGTAATTTAAAATTTGACGTGGTATTCTTGTTCTATTCATTCTTAATACGTGAGATTTCCAGTTGTTTCTGTATTTTTGTACATATTCCATGACTGATTCTGTTTGTAATTCTTTGAGAATCTCAGAATTCCTTTTATGATCTGTTCTTGAGTAACTTGTAGTACGTCTCATAAATTTCATTTCTGCCGCAGTAAGTCTTTGTTCATCTACACTGCGAATTGTCCAGGCCTCACTGCCGTTACATAATATGGGTCTGGCCAGTGTTTTATAAATTCTAGTTCGTGTGTGTTGCAGTACTGTGTTTAGTTTGAAAATATTATTTATAATGTACCATTTGGGGTCGATATCGCCTATATTGATCGCCATTAATTAGTTTACTCTTGCTCAATATTCTCACGGATACGATTATAGCTGAAGTAAACAAGGAAAAATAGAGAACCGATAAACATAACTATTTAATCTTAGCAGAGTTTGTGCGCGCTGGGCCCGTGTTTTACGCAGACTTGCTTCATTCCATAAACAACTGCTAGAATATTATAAACAATACTTTGACCTATACTTTATTGTACTTAGCGAGGCATTTAACGAGACCATGAGAGAGGAGATCATACGACACTAAATACTAAATGCTTGCAATAAATAATTAATCACAAGGATTAACTAAAATGAGATGTAATGAAAGTAGTTATATAAATTAAATTAACAAAATAACGGCTATAATGCAAAAAATATCAAAACAATAATGACGATTAAAATAATTAATAATAACTCTCTCCAATAATATTAATATAAATGACCTCTGCCATACAACAAGATTTGAACTATACGCACTCATACATAACAATACTTAACTTTCAGTTTCTGTAAACACAGCCTTTTAAACAAACATGGCTATTGAATCTTGAGGTAATATCCACATTACCATAACTAAAGAGTCTCACTCTCGGAGAAAGTCTTTTCCTTCCTTAGGAAGACTTCCGGTTTATAAGAAGCCAGTCCCGGCTGCTTCTACGAAGCCAGTCCACCGACTGCTTCTACCGAAGCCAGAACCCGTTTGCTTAAGGTTTCGTGTCGCGGGGGACGGACCTCTTCTTTCGCGCAGTACATGCGCGCAGAAGAGTGGGGAAAAGGATGAGTTCGAAAACTAGCGGACACAAAAGGAAAAGGATCGGGGAAATTCAGACGTAACAAGTCTCCACAGACATCGGGGCAACACAAAAGTTCCAAATATCACGCATACACGGTACAATAATTCCTGTTACTCTGTTAAATTTTATTTGTGACTAAAATATTTTTCCTCTTCGTATGTAACTTGGTATCCGAGATAGTTAAATGTGTTGGTTTGTTCTAATATTTTGTTATTAATAACAATTTTACTACGAACTGGGTCTTTTCCTAGGAAAGCTATGACTTTAGATATTTCTGTTGAGATTTCCATGTTGTAGGTTATTGCAATTTGGTGAAAAGAATGGACTGAACGTTGTAGGTGATCTTCTGAATTCGCTAAAACACAATGTCATCTGCAAATAATAGTGTGTCTAAATGATATAATCTATTAAGTGGTTGTAGTCTCCAGTCTTTAATAATTGAGTTCATGTATATAATGAAGAGCATTGGTGAAAGACCACATCCTTGTCTAACTCTTTGATTAATTGGTCTGCATTCAGAGATTTTATTTTCAATCTTAACTTGGATGTAATTATCCTTATAAATATCATATCTAGCTTTTATCATTTGGTCTGGGATTCCATCATATTTGAGGATTTCTAATAATTTGTTTCTATTTACTTTGTCAAATGCCTTCTTCAAGTCAATAAACGCCATGTGTGTTTCAATATTAAACTCTCTGTGTTTTTCTATTAGAATTTTAATAGTGAAGTATCCATCTGTACAGGAACTTCCTTTTCGGAATCCAATTATTATTAAATAATTATTACTAAAATTAGATAATTGAAAAAAATGGAAAAATAATAGTTGTTTTTAATAAATAAGGTGAATCTGGCCATCTTGCCTCATAAATACTTGATGTTTCGTTTAACATGTTTAAATATTTTGATGTAATACTTAGTTAAAAATATTCCAATCCAGGACAAATTTATTTTTTGAAAAAAAAATTATCATCTGAACTGGAAATCGAACCCTGGACCTCCGACTCTGTACATCAGAGTGCCATCTCAAGCACGCCGACGTGCAGTGTAGAGATCCAGGGTTCAGTTCCTGGTTCAGACAATTTTTCTTTAAAAAAAAATAAATGTTTTGATATGTTGTCCATACCATCGTCAGCTTATCCAGACTGAGATAAGATGACCAGATTCGCTTTATTTATTAAGAAGAACCTCTTAATGTTACTTTCTATTATTTTTGTTTATTAGGAATATTCTACAATACAATGTTTCTCCTTAAACCCAAAGCGATTTAATTAAAACATTCTGTCTGTTCATTCTTACTTCTTACAGTTGTTTTTGTCGAACATATGTTTCCGAGCTTCGTAGCCCCATCGTCAGCGATTACAGATAATGGGGCTAAGAAGCTCTGAAACATATGTTCGACAAAAACAACTATAAGAGGTAAGAATGAACAGACAAAATGTTTTAATTATTAAACAAACCTCTTAATATTACTTCCTTTTGTATTTTAAAATAAAAACCAAAGTGATTTGTTGCGAGAGGTTCCTGGCTAAAGTTCTTCCTCAAATCTCTAGCTTCCATACTTCTCCTCACTCCATCTAACCATTGTTCTCTAGGTCTGTCTGTTCAACTTGTTCCATTAGTTTTCAAATCAAGGATCTTCTTTGGTTTTCTACCTTTCATTCTTATGAGGTGTCCATACCATTTCAAACATTTTTATTCAATGTTTTCTAATATTCTTTTTCAATTTGCGTAATTTCCTTTATTGTGCTGTTTCTGACTTATTGTCGATTGCCTCCAAAATTCCATTTATACTATTAATAGCTTGTTTTCTACTTACTGTACAGGTTTCGGACCCATATAATAAAATGCTTTGTAACGAAACTTGAAATATAGACATTCTTACTTACTTACTTACTTACTCACTGGAACTATCGAACCCATAGGTACATGGCCGCGCGGATATAAGCTCTACATACATCCCTATCCTGAGTTAATGCTTTCCAATCGTTCCCTTTATAATCTACATCCCTCAAATCATAGTTAATGTTATGCTCCCACCTCATTCTTGGTCTACCAACTGGGCGTTTTCCTTCTGGTTTTCCTACAAGAAGCTTCCATGCACCCTGTATGAAAAAAATTAAATTTGCGTAAGAAACCTTAGAATATCAATAATTAAGACATATTGTAATTACGAACATTATTATTATTATTATTATTATTATTATTATTATTATTATTATTATTATTATTATTATTATTATTATTATGTATTGGATTGACCAGGAGAACGGCAATAGCTGTGGAATCCCTGATACAGACTACATGCATTTAAATATGTTGAATTGAGCATTTCAATAACACTTGTAACTGGAATCTAGCAATTCTGGTTGTAGCGTATAAGTTTGGAACAGAAGGAACTTGTACTTGACGCTAGTCAAGGGACTCATTGAAACAGGGAGTTGAATCGTCAGTTGGAAGTTGGTGCTCGTGAAATGTGTTGTGGTTACATTTCTACAAGAACTACGTAGTACATTAGTTGGAGTGATATCGCTATTCATTTCACGTCCACGAAATGTTTCTTTATTACAACTAAGTTAATACCGTTACTTAAATTTTCTCTAAAAAACTTTACATTGTATTAATGACTAGATAATACCCTGCGTGCTGTGTTACGCCTAAATAACTGAAAACTAATCTGCTTTTATGTTTATTTGAATAGGTAAAAGGAAAAATAATTATAAATTTATACTTTTTAGAGACGCCCTGCTGATTACCCGGTGTTCTTGGCATAAATGAGCTGAAATACGAAAATTAATGTGTTTTAAGTTTAGTTAAATAAGTGGAAAGAATAATTTATATCGTAATTATTTTAAGATTCCCCATGCTGATTACTCGGTGTTGCCCGAGAATCTACTTATCTCTATCTTCTTGGCATAAATGAGCTAAAATACAAAATTCGTCATTGTGAGTGATCCGTAAAGAATACCCGCTATTCCTGCATAGGAATCTACGTACTTGTCTCGATCTTCTTGTCATCAATGAAAGACAAAAATGGTTATTGTGAGTTATCCGTAAGAGATAAACATATGCTGTCGCGGACTTTTTTTGTAGAGCTTTTTGAGGTATTCAATTTGCGTATTTCTTACAGTTTAGGCAGCGTAAGCCATTTAAGCGTCCAGAGAACTACTTTTTCGTTTTCCATTACAAAGGCCGATTTTTAAGGGTGTAGTAGTTGAGTATTCCAACTCTCTTATAGCCTATGTTCATCCCGGGAATCACCTGAACACTTTGCAAAAAACCGCATCACAATCGGATCAACGGTATGGCCGCGCATAAAGTACGAACAAACAAACAAAAAATGTACAAACAAACAAACAAACATTCATTTTTATATATAAGATTATTTGAATATTATTTTATTTAAAGTAACATTATTACTATAATTATTATTGTTGTTGTTAGTAGTAGTAGTAGTTGTTGTTGTAGTAGTAGTAGATACCAAATTACAAATTTTTAAATCCATAATTCGGAGCACACTAACAAAGGATGCAGAAACTTGGCAGTTGAATAAAAATGTGAGATTAAAACTTATGACTACTGAAATGGATTGATTTAGATGCTTAACTAGACATTCTATATTAGAAAAAAATCAGAAATATAATCTTCAGACAACAAATGAAAGTCCAAAATTCAATATTAGATTTTGTGAGATACAGAAAATTAGAGTGGTATTGTCATATACGTAGGATGCCAGACAAAAGATTACCCAGTGAACCTTTGGAATGGATTCCACCTGGGAAAGGAAACAGAGGTCGACCTAAATTTAAATCAATGGATGATATAAGAAGATGTATGAGGGAGATAGGTCTTGAAAATTTGGCATTGGAAGATAGAGAAGAATGGAGAAAGAAGACAAAAAATTGGGTACAGGAAGATATTTTATTACATTTTAAAGCTATTTATAATAGATTATTATTATTATTATTATTATTATTATTATTATTAGTAGTAGTAGTAGTAGTAGTAGTAGTAGTAGTAGTAGTAGTAGAAGTAGTATACTGCAGCCACTGATTATCCGCCTTGACGTTTTCATGACAGTGTTGCCGATATGGATATTTAGTGGGAGTGGCCGCTTTAAGTATGCGGTTAGCAGACACACAGCTGACAACATCTCAGCAATTTCAAACCTTACTAGCGCGCTATAGTTGTGTCAAGAGCAGTGATTGGTTGTGGAAGACATCTACTCCCACTACAACCATATCCTTATTGGCAGTAGAGGGCGAATTTTCCCTTTACCCCTCGTATAACCTAAACTTCAGGGCCGGAGATATGGCGGCTCGGGTATAGTAGTAGTAGTAGTAGTAGGTAAAAGTGGATTGTAAACGAAATGACTAATTACTGTAATTATAAAACAGCATAACGGAAGTATTACAGTTGTAAATTTATTATTAACCTTAAATTAGCAAAGAGTAAGAGTGGTCTGCTCTACGTCTGATTGACTCAGTGGCGGGCAGTCCTTCGGTTACCCATTAAAAGAGGAACCCCGGTTCCTAGACACAGTCCATTTTTCCCGGTTGGTTTTCAATTTGAATTGTGTATATTGGTTTATTTCTTTTGCAATTTAATTTCGGCTGTGGTGTATTCCGAAATCGGTGTTTGAGCTGGGTTGCTTGATTATTGTTGTGGAGTTAATTTCGATAATTCTTTTGTTCCGAAAGAGTTTGGATGAGTTGATATGGCAAATTGTGTATATTGAAATCTTAGTCCCGAATTGAACTAATATGTATTTCCGGAATATGTTCCGGGTGAGGTTATGGTTATTAATTTCGTTATTGTTTGTTAAATTAGCCAGCCACTTGTAGTGATTGATGCGTGTTGTATGGTACTCTCTTAGCTTTTTCTGAATTCGATGTCTTGAGATATCTTGCCATCTGAAGTATTCTGGTAGATCTTAAGCTGTTCGGTCTTAAAAGATTTACTTGAAGTTCTTCTTTTTGTCATTTATTGGCTAGAAGTTGAAGCTGACTTGAGGCTGTTAGGGTACTTATGAAGGATAAAGTGGTTTGTAGGATTTGAGGATTCTTAAGGATTGTGGTCAGGAGTTGTAGAAGGAATTCAGGCTTTGGATCTGAGATCTTAGTAGTAGGTAATGGAGGAAAGTTGTTTTCTATTTTTCTTGACGTTTTTGAAGACTCTGGTTTTCTTAGTGTAGTTTCTAATTTTCTAGGTGTTTGGTTTGATTCTTGTCGTGTTTGTAGTCTTTGTTTCAGGTATGTCTTGAAGAAAATGCAGTTCCGATAGCTCGCTGCATGCTCCAGTTTGCAGTTTGCACATGTTGGAGTCTTCTTGGTGCACTCAGCAACTTTATGATCTTCTGAGCATCGAACACATCTAGTCGCTCAGAAGCAGAACTCCGCGATGTGCCCGAAACCCTGGCAGTTGAAGCACTGCGTGCCTCCTGTTGGTTTTTTGTATGGTTCCAGTCTAATGCGGATGTTGAATAGTTCTGTAAGGTCCTTTAGTCTTGATTGAAGGTCTTCTGTTTTGTAGAACGTTAAGACTTGAATAGGTAATTCAATCGTTTTCTTAACGCCTTGTTCTGTGACTTGTTTTTCAATGCTTCTCATAAAACACATTCATCGAGTCAGTAATTTAAATGTGGCGGACTGCAGCGAAAACGAAATGATGCGTAACTGTTATTATAAGTAGGGAGCGGATTTTTATGTAATAAAAGATAAGATTGCAATGCAGATAGTATATATTATTCAACTGTTTGTGTGTGAAACAAGATAAAAGATAGTCAAAAGTCTTACTTCTCATTATACTATTCAACTGTTTGTGTGTGGAACCAAAACAAAGGACAGTCATAAGCCTAACCTCACTTTATACTAAGTTGCAATCTTAACTTTTAGTACATAAAAATCCGCTCCCTACTTATAAGGTATATTGTGATATTCTAAAAAAAAGTAATCTCTTCTCGTTAGTTTTCATCTGTTTTTATTATGATTATTGAATGAATGAAACCTATTTTCCTATTTTCTACAAGGAATTTCCTTGCCCCTCTTTTAATTCCCACTCGTGCCACATTTCTACCTACCGCAGTCTCCGAGACTTAACTGTTCGTATTTTATATTATACTTTATTTTTAAATTATTTTTCACTGAGAGTAATTAATATTATAATTACAAAGAGATATACGTTATCTCAGTCAAAGCATACATTTATTACGTCGACGTAATAAATTTATGCTTTGACTGAGATAACGTGTATTTCTTTGTAAATATAATGTTCATATTTTATCTGGTTTCTCATAATGGTCGTATATTTAGCTCATTGTTAGGTAGTCTTCTCCATCCACTTATTTGTTCGCCTCTCTTTGGTCCAAAAACTTTCCTAAGAATTTTATTCTCAAATACTCTCAAAATAAGTGTATTTGGTATTGTATAATATAACTGGGAGAATAATAGTTTTATACATTTAAGTTTAAAGTTCTTTGTGAGAGGTTGGAATGACAAAGCCCCTGTAATGGATAATAGTATTCATTTCCATAATTGAGCCTACAGTATGTTAATTTTTTTCTGCATCTCATTCCTGTTTGAAATATTGTTCCTAGGTATTTGAATTTTGCCACTACTTCAAAATGTACTGTCATTTGTAATGAATTGTCCATTTCCATTATAGAGTGTGTTTATATTGTAACCTTACATTTATTTTTATTGATATTTACTTCCAATCCCAATTTCTTAGTGTAATTTATAGATTGTCCATGTTAGTTATTAATATCCCTTCTCTATCGCTGTATACTATCATCTACAGCATATAGCAACAGCTTTTAATACCAAAATTTCCATTTTTTTAAATTAAAGAATAAAAAACTGGAGGAAACATTTTATATACAGACCTTCAGTGAAGATTGTTTTAAAGAAATAAACATCTGAGACAGAAAGGTAGAATATGAATGCCTTCACTCCATTTAAATATGGCGAAAGAATAGGGATGCGTATCTCCCGAACAAAGTATCAGAGACTACAGAATGATTGATAAATATTATCCTTTATGTGAGATGTGTCATTTCCCTGAGGTTATGGCAGAAATCCTGAATAATGTATAACTCATAGTAAAATTACGTTAACTCGAAAGTGATTAATCCAGATTAACTGGTAGTTAATATCTTCGCCTCTGGTTTCAAAGTTCGGGGGTTCAACACCGCCCTGGGTCCATGGTTTTTCAGGAGATAAAATGTCCTGAGTTTGGATTCCTTTGTAAGGGAATAAAGCCGTAGATCTCGTATCGTAAAAGAACCTCAAGCCTAAAAAACTCCGAGTGAAATTTGTTGGTGGGAACACGGACAGATTTGAATTCCTACGCTAACAACTTCAGCTGTTTAAGATCGTCGTTAATTAAAATAGTATAAATAAATTGGAAAATTGCAATGGTCAAAGAAGATCCGTTATTGATCCCTGACTAACATAGTACCGGTAGGTCAAGCAAATACGAAAGCAATGTTTTATTAGGCTGTTCAAAAAACCCTATCAGAAAGCTGTAAGGTCTGTGTTAATACATACTGTATGAAGTTTGATATCATGGAGTTGACAGTAAGTTCATGAAAGGTAGTCAAAAGCAGAAGCTGCATAAACTTTATATGAAAAATACGCTGGGCTTAGAGCAATATAATAGTAATTGACAGCAAGCATGATCATTTCAAATTAATGTTGTTTTCTGAACATTATACTTGTTTTAGCTCAAGTCCATCTCTGTCAATACCTGAAACTGAAACTCCATTAATTGAGATTTTGTGAGACAGGCTAAGTAAACACACAACTCACAATATCATCGCGTCATACATTATTTTGTTCAGTTAACTTACACAATTTAAACTATAAAATCTTATATGATGCTTACAGGAAAGTAAGGAAGTATTTTTTATTTGATTCTTATTTATGTATACATTTTATCTGATGGCGTTAAGACCGTAAGGTCTTCTTTTCCATTTCACCAAGATTAAATTATACATACAATAAAAATTATGATAAATGATACATAATAGACAATTATAGACTACACAATATAAAGTTACCAAGGGAAAGAAAGAAAAATAGTAATAATAATAATAATAATAATAATAATAGTATAACAAAAATAATAACCTATAGTTAGATTAAGTAAATGACTTAGTAAAGAAATTTTAAAATATAAAGGTGTATGGATGTTGTACAACTGCAAGTAAGATTATTAGGTTCCAAGGAAAATGTTTATTTAATTATTTATTTAAATGCAGTGGCGTTTGAAATTTCTCATTAGCCAACAATGACTGCTGGAAGCATAGAATTACAACAACAATAAAGATTATGAAAGATTCATCATCATTTTCCTGGCTTCCCATTATCATCATCTTCTTCTTCAAGGTATGGGCCTATTGGACCGTTCCGCTCCCCGATGCACTATATGCTGCAGGTGCAGGTCGTTTTGCCAACGACGTTTTAGTCTTCCTACATTTCTTCGGTCTAGAGGCATATAATAAAGTAGCTGTTTTGATAAACGATTATTTGGCATTCTTTGTATATATTCAAACCAAGTACGTTTATTACTGTGTATTCTCTCATTTATATTATATATTTGTAATTCATCTCAGATATCTCTTCCCAGTATCTGTCCACGAAATTGTTGGTTGTTAGGGATGGGAAAGTTCGGATGTGATCAGCATCCATATCGTCCATGGTTTTGCAGAGGATACATTGTTGAGTTGGTAGAAGACCGAGGCGATGAAGGTGTTCCAAGGAAAATGTGACTTCTCTGAAACTTGTAACCTTCGTATATATTACTCATAGTTTTATTTAAATTTTATTCAACAACGGTCTTTTTTAATTTAGTTTATTAGAATTCAAATTAAAATCTAAGCGTAAAAAATTGCTCAGAAGACTTTAGTTTTAGGCGTCAGGTGTTTGTTTGTGTTGTAAATGTACGTTACTGGCATTATTTCCACTTTCATTTTTGCACCATACAAATACATCGAACCTGACTGCGTTTCTTCGTCAATATAAATTTAAAAGCAATTTTTATGTCATACTTTTAAAATAATTACAAAATGAAACAAAGTTCGTAATAGATATAAATAAACATATGCCGTTTGTTAGATCCTAAATAGTCCTATAATTATAGTATCTTTTGGCATGAAAATTATAGGAGGGTTATTTTAGACCTTAAGCAATTTTAATTCACAAAAGTAAAGAATTACATAAATATGAAATCTGTAATTACAAGACGCGATGGATCGAACACCTTGAACGAATGGATAAAAACAGATTTCCGAAACAGGATTGGATGTACAAACCACGAGCGAGAACAGATCCTGGCAGACCAAGAAAGCAATGGAGTATTGAGCCGGAATAGGCTATGGAGCATATAACGTGAAGATGATAATGATGATAAAGAATTGCTATTTTGCTAAAATTACGAAAATTCAACTTAGTGTAACAATAGGCCTAAGTATAATGTCAACATTCCTTGTGGAGCAGGATTCATACATAAAGTGATCCCACAACAGGCCCGGAGGCCCTTGGGGTAGTAGGAGGTTAAGGCTCCCACTTTTTCTAGACAATCGGCACTTTATGTCAGCCGGGTTGTCAACCCTGCGTGACGGTCGCCTTTACCCCAGAACAAGCGTCTGGTACTCATTTCCGTTAGAGGCTGAGTCGACCCCAGGGCCATAGTGCCGCCAGAGGGTTTGGGTCAGTTTAAAAATCCTGACCCCAACGGGACTTGAACCCTCGACCCTCCGACTTGTAGCTCAGTGCCTTAACCACTACGCTACGGCGTACCTTAGCAGTATTCATTTGTGAATGTTAATTATAGTTTACTTGCAGGATTCATACATGTAAACTATAATTAACATTCACAAGAATATTATCCACAATATTATTGGTATTATTGAATATATTATGATAATAATGTTTGCAATTCTTGTAACGTTTTAATCATTAAATAAAACCACAATATAAAAAATGAGATAAATATTTATGCAACACAATGAAACTACAGTATAAGCTCCTTATTCCCGGGATATGTTCCGTAAATATGCCGAAAAATAAAGAAATCGTGAATATGGGATGGTAATTTGTATGGGTATATAGGGGATACGTTCCAAGGTTCCAGAATAAAGTAAAAATTATCAAAATAAAATACATTTAATCAGAGATTTTGAACAATATTTATGAAATATTATTGTCAAGTTTAGGCAAGGGCTTACATAACTTAGTATTTTTTTTCCTGTTTTACCGCTTTTAAAGGATATTTCAAATCAGATTGATATTCAGCTGTGATTTCAGTGATAGAATTCCTTATTTTGTCTTCGGATTTCTTGACGAATCGTATAGTTGATTCATTAACATTGAAACGACTCGCCAACGCGTAAACGGTGAAGTATTTATAATTTTACTTTAAGCAGCAACACTACTTTTTTCCACTTCAGAACTAATTTTTGTTTCTTTTTGTTCGATATTATAAATTGGGAACAAAGTAGAAGAGGCATGTTATTTAATCAAAATTATTGCTACGAATAAAATATCGATCGTGGCGAGTGCGGCATATATCAACGGACATAACACGTTGTAATACGGCAGCGGCTTTTTAACATCGAGTTTAGGCTTCATGACAACAAGGCTTGTTTTACTTTCATATTGATTTGTCCATTTGGGTTGAATCTCTCTTTGTAATAGCCGCCTTAACACGTGCCTACGTAAAAAAAGTTGCCGATGCGTTAATAAAGGATAGCTAATCCTTCTAATATACCGAATGGACCCCCGAATAAAGACATTTTTAGTCGCGAATACAGGAACTGAGTCACAATATTTAAACCCACGAATAATGAAAACGCGAATAACGGAACCGTGATTAGGAGCTTTTACTGTATTTATAAAATGAGTCCTTAAGGTGAGTTAATTATCAACATGACTAAATGTTAACTCGTAATCCAAGCAGTATATCAGTGATTATAATTACCTGGCATTATTTCAAGAAGTCATCAAATTAGGATACATTTAGCTTTATTAATATACGTGCATTTTAGATACCTTAAAGCATTCAATGTAGTTATATTTTTTAACATTTGAAATTAGCATACTTATATTGAGATAGTGTTCGATCCCCGTTCGGGGCAGTTTTTCTGGGTGAGGTTTTTATCGAGGTTCTTCCATCACCTTTAAGACAAATGTGAGGAAAACGTTAAGGCCCAAACGATCCCCGAAATCGTATGGCCATCATAATCATCATCACCATCCTTATCATCATCATCATGATCGTTAACCGATGTGGAAAGCAACGGGAAGCTACCACACCTACAATTCCCTATTAGAGCTGCAAACATAGCAGCAAATGGTATGACTGCAGTGAAAGATCCGTCTTCGGGCAGAATTACTATGGATGGATGGATATTGAGATAGTCCACCGCTGTGGTCTCGAGGTAGCGTGCTGCCTTGTCACGCAGTGGGCCCGGGTTCGATTCTCGGTCGGGACAGGCTCCTGGATGAGGTTTTTTCGGGGTTTTTCCTCGCATGTAAGAGAAATCTCAGGAAGCTTAGGGTTCAACGGTCCCCGAAAACCAACCGGCCATCATCATAATCCTTATCATTATCATCATGATCCTTTACCGGTGTGGAAAGCAACGTGAAGCTACGACACTAGTAATTCCCTAGTAAAGCTGCAAAGCATAGCATGAAAATGCTATGATTGCAGTGAAAGACCTGTACTCGCGCAGAATTACTAAGGATGGATGGATATTGAGATACAGTTTTCTCATTAAAGTAAATAAGAAAATGAAATTCCAGCTACAAGTAGTTATAGGCTACTTTATAAAAGTATCCCTATCAGTTACATTTTTGTGTCTATAATGTTCTAAATTCAAGATGTTATTAAATTATGCTTAGAAAAATTGAATTTTTGTAATTTGATATATTCGTGAAAATGTGATTTTAAAATTAATATTTGACTGAGTCTTCTGCAAACGCTTCATCATATAGTGAGAAAAGTGTCCTGTAGAAGTGAAAGTCGATTCTCGAATAGAAAATTGTACCAATAGGATGGATTTTGAGAAATTTTTATTATAACCTAATTCAAATTGAATGTCACTCTGGACTAACATTAGCTATAAACTGCTCTAATATAGTGCTTTATTAACGCACTGTATTGCTAGTGTTAGTACAGAATTAAAATCTTCACGAAATAGATCCTATAATTACAGAATTAATTTTTAAGATATAAAAAAAATACATATACGTATTTAAATCGAATTCTACTCTTAAAACATAATTTATAATAATGTCAGATAATAATTAGAATGAAAGATTTTCATTACAAGTTACTTTTACTCCCTCCCTTATATGATAATACTTATATTAATTAAATTAGTAATTGTACGAGTATGTTCGCTGCCATATTACACAGAATTGTTAATCACGTTAATAAATGTAGATATGGTTGTTTTGGAACCAGTCAATAGGAAAAGAAAACAGAACTACAATGTTTAGGCACTGATTTTTATGTGTACTTGCGAATATTATGTAGCTTGAAAAGACACATTGGGCGACATCCTTAAACAAATCATAGAACTGCATGGTCCATCCCTAGAAATTCTAGAGTGTGATCGGATGATAGCGACTTCATGCGGGTGTTTCGTGTACTAGATCGAACGAGTCTGGAGAACTCAGCCGCTAAATATTACAGCTAACATTTGCGACAGGATGAATTATTGACTCGGCAGACAGCGCAGCGAGACTAGACGTTACATGAGATATACGAAGCATTTTCACAAAAATTAATGCCGATAGGGATTGTAAGGTGTGTCTGTTGAGAAGAGAGGTAGAATTTAACCTTTAATTAAAAGATTATTTCTCCGAATCTAGTTTCTTTACATGACTGTTTTCGTGTTAAGTAATGACACATTTAGCTTATAAAAATTTACATGTATTTTAAATATTTTAAACCAGCCACTCCGAATTAATTTATAAGTAAGGCTAATTCCTGTAAATTACCCTATGGATATACGTTTCTTATTAACTGTTTGAGAATGAGCTCTCAAATTTTCAGAACACTTTTTACTGTAAGATAAGGCTTCTGTAAAATATTAAAAACAGTATACTACGATGCGAGGTTGGGAAGTGGTTTTTACAGAATCGAGGAAAAATGTTATAGCGAGGTTTTTAATTTCCGAGATTCGGTAAAACACTTCACAAACGTGCGTTGTACATTATTTTTTTGCGCGATGGTGTTTTCAAAATAATAAATAATAGTAAAATAATATCTTTGCTGGAAATATTTGCGTTCATTATAAACTATTGACTAAAGTTAACTGTATGGACAATGTTTATTAGTTGAAATAACAGGAGGCCTTGAGAACAATTATTGATAACATGGCCGCAAGTTCATATTTCATCATCATCATCATAGTACATTCACGAATTTAGGCCATTTGTTGACCTGTTTCGGCCTCAAGAGAAACACCATCCAGAAGTCTTTTGAGTGGACGTCCTGGTCTTCTTCTTCCTGTAGGTTGATATCTTAACATTAGTTTGGGTATTCTGTGATCTTCCATTCGATGAACATGTTGTATCCATCTTGACTTATAATCAGAAATTTTGTTTTCTAAAGATTCCATGTGTAATTCTTCTAAGATGTCTTCATTTTTTTTGTGATCTAGTAGTGTGTATCCTGCAGTCCTCCGAAGATATCTCATTTCAGCAGATCTAAGTCTCTGTATATCCTTCTGTTTCAACGTCCATACTTCGCTACCATACAAAAGAGTTGGAAGAGCCAGTGTTTTATACACTTTCAGTCTTGAATGCTTTTGGACTAACTGTGGCTTGAAGATAGAATTTATTAACCCTAAAATTCTTAAAAATTTAGATATTTTTGCATTTACATCCTTTTTTCTTCATATGAGATATTGCATCCTAGATATGTAAAATTATTCACCTGCTCCAAAATTTTATTGTCCAGTACAATTTTACTTCTGACAGGATCTACACCTTGAAATGCCATAATTTTTGTTTTTTCTGTAGATATCTTTAATCCATATTCTTCTGTAATTTTGTTAAGTTCATACAGACCTTTCTGTAGATTATCTTCGGAATTTGCTATTATTATTTGGTCATCTGCAAACAATAGGGTGTTTAATTTTCTATTTTCTGATATTCTTATTCCAAATTTATATGTTTTGTTCCAGCAACATATTACTTCATTGATATAAATTGCAAAGAGTGTTGGGGATAGGGGGCAGCCTTGTCTCACACCACGATTTATAATTCCTTCTTCAGAAAATCTGTTATTTAATTTAATCTTTATGGTGTTGTCTTTGTAAATATTTTGTATGTTCTGCCGAAGTAAATTTGGTATATTTCTGTCTTCCAATATATTTAAGAGTTTTGATCTCTTGACTGTGTCGAATGCTTTTTCAAGTTCATATTTATTGTTTTATATTGTTTCAAATAAAGTTCATTTCATTTAAAATTCAGTGATTTGTTTCGTATAATGTATATTAACACTACCTTTTGGATATTTTATATATATATATACATTGTTCGTACTATACATTGAGGGCAGTGGTATTACTTCCCGCACACGGGCGTAAATGTAATATTACAGTATCGTTATTTAGATTGGCAAACCCGAAATGTAGGAAGTTGAACTTTCAATAATGGTCGTCATTGCATGTAAGTACGACAAAACGCACTTTCGCGCAAAAATACATTTTTTCATCAATAGCCTTAAAAAATAGAAATTAGAATTCAATCATTTTCTGCGTTCCTAATAAATAAATTGTCTAATAAGTAATGCAATTTTTAAGAAAACATTTATTTAGGAATTTTCTAACAAGAAATCAAAATAATCTTCAAAGCAGATACCATTAGATTCTGTTGTTTTGAGTCATCTTTCAGCAATGTTTATTATCCCTCGACGGTACTAGTCTCTGGTGTTTATGCGAAGAATTCGTTGAGACCCACTTCCATAGCTTAATGTTTTTAATTTTTGAAATTTCACGCAAGAAATTGGCCATGGGTGGATGAAACCGATGTTAATCCGAAGACATAAGATCAGAACTATGTTAGTGTATGTGGTAGGAGTTATATTCCTACCCATTTCTGTATTTATGTCATGTTTGTTATGCAGTAAGGGGTCCGGTCAGGTTGAACCGCGAAACTCAAAATTTCATAAACCCGTTACATTTTTTGAGAATAGATATCCGCATCCACTGTATGTCGGTTGGGGTGAAAAAACTCTCAGTAAACCACACATTTAAAATCCCATCAGACACGCATCATTACATTAAAATCTTATATTATTTATGAGCAGAGTGCGGGGAAAAGGTACGGAAAAAATATGTTTACGTGCTTTACAAGTACTGCCCGACTTAACTAAAGACTGAAACAGAGGGAGTATGTCAATTACGTCACGACATTAATATGTCCAGTTCACATAGACAACGTAACTATTAATTTCAGTGCTGCACTACAGGTGAATTAATATAGTTTTTTAACTTTCATTTTGGCATTGGCCCATATTTTCCTCCCCCTTTCGTTTTGTTTCTTTCGTTTTACACAGTTCTTCTTTTTTTACACTTGTTAACCTTTTTACATTATCCACACATACAAAGACAGGATACACACCCAGACCCAAGGTGGAGATTTAAAATCCCCTACCCCGCCGGGAATCGAACCCGGGTCACCGGAGTGGAAGATAGGGATTCTACCGACTGCTCACAGCGACGGACTTTCTGAATACATAAGTTTGTTCCCAGAGTAAGCAGACTATGCCATGTATTACACATCCAAGTTAACTGTTCACGGGCGGAGGAGAAGAGTTTTAGCGCTAGTGTCGCCGATCTACTGAATCTGTGGAAGGGATTAGGAGACAAATGTACATCCGATCACGTATTGAAACTTTTCAACTTCAATTGTGGGGGGAGAATCCCTAAACACGTGTGAAAGATCTTAACATTGTTGTCAACGCTCAAGCGGTCGGGACATTTAAAATCACAGTATTTGTCGTCTCTCCATTACCAGCCTCACAATAAATCACAAGTGGCAACATGTAATGAGAAGGGCAAGGAAGGGACAGCTCATTTCTAGACGTAACCCCAAAAGTAACAGGGTTGTCATATTAGTCATTCTGCCACTGACCGCGCAGAACGACGGATCATTATAATACATAGTTTTTGTCGGCTCTCTACCTGCCAATCAAACAACATAATACAGAGGACAGGAAGTGGCAACATAGTAAGGAATTGAAAGAGAAAGACAGTTCTTTAGTTAACATATTTTCCGCCTGCACAAAACACTTGGATGGGTAATATTCAAAGCAAAGGCATCACTAGCTTGCCATCCGTCTTGACATTGCCTGGCCCAGTCCTTGCACTTTGTAAATAAACTAACCTCACATCTCCGTACTATTTCCCCGTACTCTGCTCATGAGACAATCGAACATTACAAATAAGAACAAAAAAACGTAGGATAGATTTATATCTATGATTACTTGTACTTAAAATTACACTTGATTATTTATTACAGAAGATGGCAAAAATGTACTTCATTATATGATGGTCAAACGTCAATCATCTTAACAGTTTAAGATTTTATATATATATAATCCCGCCCAGGCATTTATTTTTCTTATCATGCCATATATTTATTACTGTATTCTGATCAACTATAGTTAACATAAATAGCGTTAAATACGTAATTATATTAATCGAGTACGTGATCTATTTTCTATACGCTTTATATTAGCTTGACCTTTATCTATCTATCTATCTATCTATGTAACTGAATCTTTCAACGCGATTTTCACCTACTTAACATTGGATCGACTTGAAACTTTGCATACTTCTAAACGACCCGTGACAATACAATAATTTCATATTTATTTTCTAAAATCCTTGCCAGAATTATCAGAAAACCAAAAAAAGTGTCTTTGTATCTATGTAACGGAATCTTTGAACACAATTTTCACCCACTTAGAAACATTGGATCGACTTGAAACTTTGTATACGTGTAAAGGTCCCATGACAATATAATAATTTCACACGTATTTTCTAAACTCCTGGCCATAATCATCAGAAAATAAAAAAAAACTTTGTATCTATGTAACGGAATCTTTGAACTCGATTTTCACCCACTTAGAAACATTGGATCGACTTGAAACTTTGTATATTTATAAAGGACCCGTGACAATACAATGATTTCATATTTTGTTTCTAAAATCCTGGCCAGAATCATTAGAAAATAAAAAAAAATAAAATTCGTATAATAGGTTGCAGGCTGATCGACTTTTTAGTCAATCGTTTAAGAGCTCAGATGATAGAAGGTTGAACTCTAGTGGTATATAATGTCAGTAATCCATAGGTCGTTGGTTCAAATCCGGCTGGGAGGATTTTTTTTTTGGAGAGTATTACTTTTAGCTCATACTACAATAGTATCGAATTTAAAGATATTTACATTTTTATCTTATTCTGTAAAATATTAAAACTAAAAAATAGAATATAGTTTTAAAAAACTAAAACAACACGCTTTATTAGAAAACAGAACTAAAAAAAGAAAAATAATTTCAATTTCCAACACGCTTGGGATAAATTTAAAGTGGCCAACAACAAAATCATCTCCAAAGCACATAGAATAAAATTATAGTTATCAACAAGAAGAAAATAATTTTACCATCAAAAGCGTGGGGTGTTTTTATGATTTTTACATTTTCTTCTTAGAGACTTTGCTTTTACCAATACCTGTTTATTATCAAATATATTAATTGATATAGAGCACCCCACGTTTTTGATGGTAAAATTATTTTCTTTTTGTTGATAACTATAGTTTTTTCTATATGTGTTGGAGATGATTTTGTTGTTGACCACTTTAAATATATCCCATGCGTGTGGGAAATTAAAATTATTTTTCGTTTTTTAGTACGGTTTTCTAATAAAGCGGGTTGTTTTAGTTTTTTAAACTAGTATTGATTTTTTTCGCTTCCGCTTAACTCTGCTTTGGTCACGAACGAATCGCAGTAACTGCAGCAGTCATGTGCTTTGTGGATTACCCGACAATGTATTTTCCAGAAGTGTCTTTCTTAGGCTGGACAGAAAATAACAGCTCTGTATCCTGGTTGGATTCATACCTACACGGACGTCAACAATACGTTTCGTTAAAACTCTAGATCCTCGTGTTGTCGCAACATGTGGACAGGAGATCCCCAGGGCAGTGTTCTTGGACCTCTTATTTTCTCAATCTATATCAATGACATTCCCTAGTAAAGCTGCAAAGCATAGCATGAAATTATTATGGATGGATATCAATGACTTACCGACTGTACTGAAGCATTGGCGTTATCACCTCTATGCTGATGATCTCCACATTTTTCTATATTCACTCCCGATTCCCTCTATAACAGTTTCACGAAAAATAATGATGATCTCATGTCCATCGTTAACTGGTCTTCACGTTGCAGTCTAAATCTGAATCCTAACAAGTCATAAGTCATTGTAAGGAGACAACAAAGACTGCTTACAATCTTTGACATATCTACACTACCAAACATTATTATATGTAATATAATTATCCCTTATTCTTCTTCAGTAACAGATATAGACGCAAATTTAACCTGGCAAACACAAGTGAAATACATATGTAAAAAAAACTTTCTCCATCTTACATTATGTTATACATTTAAAGAATTTTCTCCCAGTTTCATTAAAGCAAATCAGTGTGCAGAATCTTATGTTGCTACAATTCGATTATTGTGAAGTTATGTACAATGATCTAAACTATGATATATCGCAGGGACTGCAGCGTGTTCATAATGCTTGTGTACCATTCATTTTCAGTATCCGCTGTTATGATCATATTTCCGACCAATTCAATAACCTCTCTTGGCTTCGTCTTACTGACAGACGTAAATTACACTCTCTTTCACTTCTTTTCAAGCTTCTGAATTCCTACACTCCTAGCTATATGGCGTCCAGATTTGAGAAATTATGTTCTTACCACAATATGGACACTAGGTCTCTTGATAACAATCTGCTAACAATCCCTCTTCATAGGATTTCCTTTTATCCTACTTTTTTACAGTAGTCTCTCCCCGCTCCTGAAATTTCCTTCCTCAGGATACCACGGATTGCCGCACACTTGGTACTTTTAAGTCACGCTTATATAATTACCTGTTGTTAAATAATTAATTTTTCTCGAGAATAAAATTTATTCTATATCATTAATAGTATTTTTCTCATTTTCCTCTCTTGTACATTTTATATTTCATTATATTCATATCTAGATTAAATAAAAATATTTTGTAAATAATAATTATATTGTATACCTTGTGATAATTAATTTTATTGTAATTTGATGTAAAATAATTTTATTAATTTTATTTTAACTTGGTTGAGTGGTAGACAAGGCCTTAGGCCCTTACGTCTGCCACGTAAATAATGCTGTTATATATATATATATATATTTAATCAACATACAAAATTGAAATAATATCAGATCATTAGAATCAGAGGTAATTATTTAGTTTCCATACCATTAACTTAGCTTAACCTCTCACCTTATAGGGACGTAATTTTTGGATGTCACATTCCATCCTGGCCTTACAGTGGCACGACCTGACGGGAGAGTAATTTTAAACTGTGGATCACACTAACAAGGACATGGAGAGCTCGCCAAATAAATGATAATCTAAATGTCAAGACCACCCCCTAAACAACAAAACATTAAAACGAAATACACCTTCACACTAAACATGAGGAATATGATATGATGATAATGATGGTCAGATGATGTTCGGGGACCCCGTCTGGGCCTTAACGTTTCCTGTCACTTGTCTTATAGATGAGGGGGAAAAAACTCAAGGAAACTTGTTCTGACTGGCATTGAAGACTAATCTGCTGCCTAAGAAGCAGCGACACTACCCCGAGATTACAGAAATTGACCATTTAATTTCAAGTTTACTTTCATAGCGTTTTCACAACCGAAACTCCTTTACAACTGATCGAATAATCCATTTTATATCTAATTTTTAAAATTTAAAATTTATAGAGAAGATGAGTTATAGACTACATTTCACCAATATTTAAATAACTAGCTCACTACCTTATCGAACCCGGGGATTAATGGCTGCGCGGATATAATCTCTTCACGCATCCCTGTTCAGAGCTAATGATTTCACAGCTCTACAAAAAAAAATGTTGCCCTGCATATCTCAGCGAATTTCTATGTTTTAAAGTGCACAGTTTACGAATATATTCATGAAAGTGCTGAATGTGCTCTAGTTTTTATGATTTTTGCGTATTTTATATCTTAAACAGTAAACAGCTTGTTACTAATGCAATTTATGTTTCCAGTCATCATTTGACTTCTGCGCTTTTTTTTTCGCGTATACAAACATCACGTGATCCCCAATCTCACACCCCTCACTCCGCACATCGGCCGTGATCTCAATTATTTGACAAAATTAAAGTACTTACGACGTGTATCTGGATATGAAAAACCAATTCCTCAAAGCGTTGGACAAGGAAGGAAAATGTTTCAAATACATTTGTAGAACATTTCCTAAGCTCAGTATGTAAAAGTTAAAAGGCGGAATATTTAATGGTCCGCAAATTCGGCAATTGATGGAAGATGCAATTTTATCAAAGTTATGACTGTTCTGGAAAGTGAAGCTTGGAAGGGTTTTGTATTGGTAGTAGAAAATTTCCTAGGTAACTTTAAAGTACCAAATTATAAAGAAATTGTGCAAAACAAGATTGATAAGCTTCAAGATTCTGGGAGCAAATATGAGTATAAAGTTACACTTTCTCCACAGTCACCTGAATAGATTTCCGGATAATTTAGGAAATTATAGTGACGAACAGGTAGTGCGCTTTCACTAGGATCTAAAAGAAATGGAGGAAAGGTATCAGGGTAGATGGGATCATCACATGATGGCAGATTACTTATGGTCTTTAAAAAAAAAGATTGTCCCCTAAAAAATTATAGAAGAAAATCTTATAAAAGTCGTTTGACTGAAGTATAACATGGGTTTTCGATATTTTTCTTTATATTTACGTCAGTGCATACTAATTTTTCAAAAAACAATTGAATTTTAAATATATCTGTTATATTTTTTCATATTTTCCGATTTTTGTAGTGTAAAATGAAAAATAAGATTAAAAAAACAGAGGAAATCTTCCAAAATCATTGATAGTTTCATGAATTGTGAGCATAAATATATCCGAAATTAATCTTATATCAAGGGCAACAAAACCACCGTTAACCAGTGTTTCGAATCATTCCCTGTATTATTTAATTCTTTTAAATCATGGTTAATATTATTATTCCTCCTTTTTTCTTGGCCTACCTTCATGGAGCTCTCTCTCTCTAGTTTTCCTACACGAAGTTTTCAGGCCCCCCTAGTCATTCGTTATGTGCCACATGCCCTGCGCATATGCAACCCAAGAGACTTAACTTTTTATATAACGCTTCAATTTTTAAAAATATAATGAAACCATTTCTGTATAGTTTTCAGCTATCACCTGTCTGTTCGTCACTCTTTGGTTCAATTATTTTCCCAAGCAACTTTTTCTCAAATACATAATATTATCTCATCTGTTAAATTAATAAATCAAGTTTCTCAACCATATAAATGGAAGAATAACAATTATATAGCTTATGTCTTTAATTGGACATTTTGTTGAAAGAATTTGGAGTGGCAGGAGTCCATGTTAAGCATTATACCATGCATTCCTAGATTTGAACCCATATTAATTATTTTGCTGCACTTTATTCGTGTTTGCAATTATTGTTCTTAGGTATTTTAACTCTCACTTCATATTTTCTCTCATTTCCTGTTATGTGTCCACTCCTATTTAAAATATATTTCTATGTTTGATCATATATTTAATTTTATTGATCTTTAATTCCAGGCACAATTTCTCAGTGTCATTTCATAGAATGTGTCTGTAAGTTTCTAATATTTGCTCACTGTCCCCAGAAATACTAAATCATCAGCGTATACCTATATATAATTAATATAATTTATCCTCTAATAATTTGATTGCATACAAAAATGAATATCCAAGGATATAGTAATATTTATTTTAAAGTTATAAATGAAGAACGGAAAAATATGTGCTATTCTTGAATTTGAGCATCAGTGTTCTATATATTTTAGATTGCTCACGTGACCAGCCTCATGGGCTAGTGGTTAGCGATTCTGACTACATTTCATGAAATCCCAGGATCGATTCCCGGTCAAACAATAGGAAATATCCTTAAAGGGAGGTTGCCTGTGGTCTAGAGTTAAGGTTGTGAATTCTTCAGGCGATTATTATCATTTGTCACCCATCAGATCATCCGGGTAACGTAACTCCGCCTTCCAGGTTGACCAACCTTAGAAATTGATAAAAATTCCGATGATGCCAAGAGAGAAGGCCAGAGATGTCATAAAAGACAACCTGGTGACATTAGGCAAAAAAAAAAAATGTTCATGTAAATGCGGAAAAATAATAGTGATTGATGATAACCTAATCAGTACATTCAATCTCAAAAAGCATCTATTTATGTATACTAATGGTCGTCCAGCGGTCAAAATTCTACCACAATTCATTAAATTTTTAAGTTTGTCACAAATACGTCCTTATGCATTAATTTTCGATTTATTTCAAAAATACGAACGATAGGAATTATATGTATAGCTCGGCTAAGCCTAATTTGAAAAAAACAATAACGCGTCTTTTAACATTTGTATACTATTTATAATATTTAAATTTGCATTTGACCTATCATTATGTATATGGGAACAAATATCCCTTCTTCCTTGTCTCTCACTTCGACCCTTCAATGTTCTATGTCGAGGCATTATGGAAGTAGGTGTGAATATTTAAATATAAAAAAATATGCAATGAAATGACTCAACCCAAGATTATACAGGGTTTAATTTAAATTTAAACGATGAAATATACTCGCTTTTTTAAACCACTAATAATAAATACGCGAGAATAAGTTAATTCACATTGCTGCTGTGTATACTATTTACACTATTTAAATTTGAATTAGACCTATTATAGGGCCTATGTATACGAAAATATATATCCCTTCTTCTTTGTCTCTCACTTCGACTCGTCAATGTTCTATGACGAGGCATATTGGAAGTAGGTGCGAATGTGTATATAAAAAAAAGTAACGAAATTACTGATACCAAGATTATACAAGGTTTAATTTAAATTTAAATAATAAAATGTACTCACTTTTTAAAACTGCTAACAATAAACAATTAGTAATAAATAGAGAGAGTAGGCCAATTAGCATTGCTACTGCACACTTTTCATTTTGCAACAGTGCACCTTCAGTATGAACGTAAACAAATGAATGAGTAATACACATTAATTCCTTGGAGAAAATTTATTTTATTTTGTTTAATTTAATTTATTTGTAAGACATATCTAATATATAAAAATGCTTGTTTGTTTGTTCGTACTTTATGCGCGACCATACCGTTGATCCGATTGTGATGTGGCTTTCTTCAAAATGTTTAGGACATCCTTAAAAATCGCCCTTTGTAGTGGAAAACGTGAAAAAAGTAGTTCTTTGGACGATTAAATGGCTTGCGCTGCCTAAACCATAACATATACACAACATTAATGTACACAGATTTGAAATCTCAAAACGATCTACAAAAACGCCCGCGACAGCATATGTTTATCTCTTACGGATAATTCACAATAACCATTTTGTCTTTCTTTGATGCCAAGAAGATCAAGACAAGTATGTAGATTCCTCTGTAAGCATAACAACACATGACGGGCTTTCTTTTACGGATAACTCAATAGCAAATTTTGTCCTTTAGCTCATTTATGCAAAGACGATCGAGATAAGTAGATTCCCGGGCAACATCGGGTAATCAGCAGGAGGAATCTTAAACTAATTACGATATTTATTCAACTAATCATAAGAAGTCTTTCAGTTCATTTATGCCAAGAAGATCAGGATGAGTAGATTCCCGGACAACGCCGGGTAAACAGCACGAGGTATGTAAAAATAATTACGATATAATTTTTTCCATTTACTTATTTAACTAAACATAAAACACATTAATTTTCGTATTTTAGCTCATTTATCTCAAGCAGATCGGGATAAGTAAATACCGGTGCAAGGCCGGGTAATCAGCACGGGGTAGCTAAAGAATATAAATTTGTAATTATTTTTCCGCTTACGTGTCAACTAGACATAAAAGCACATTAATTTTCATTTATTTAGGCGTAGCAGCGCACGCCGGGTATTAGCTAGTTACACATACATTTTATTTTACTGCACTCTTTCTCTATATGAACTTTATTTATACCAAATATCACACTCCTCCGTGTGCGCAATGTGCTTAAAAAGGTGTACAAAGTTTTTTCTTCACGTATTAATATATAGATAAATGAATGTCTGTCTGCCTGTTTGTCCTTCATACGCTGTCATACCGTTCATCCGATTGTGACGGGGCTTTTTGCAAAACGTTCAGGAGTGTTCCGGGAGGGCTATAAGAAAGTTTTAATACTCAAACCCTTCACCTTTAAAAATCACCCATTGTAGAGAAAAATATGTTTTTCGGAACTCTTTGGACTTTTTGGCTTAAGCTGCCTAAACCATATTAAATACACCAAATTAATGTATACAGGATTGAATATCACGAAAAACGTCAGAAAAAAGTCCGCGACAGCATATGTCTATCTTTTATGAATAACTCATAGTTTTCATCTCATTGATACCAATAAGATCGGAATGACTGGACTCCCGGGCAAGCGTAGCAGCGCACGGCGGATATTCTTTTACAGATTACTCTCGATAACAATTTTTATCTTTCAGCTCACTTATGCCAAGAAGGTCGGGATAAGTAGATTCTCGGGCAACGACGGGTAATCAGCACGGGGTATCTAACAATAACTACGATATCTTGCAAGTCCATATTTTCCCTTAACAGAGATTTAGGCGCTCTCCGTATAGGGAAGAATTTTAACGATACTAATTTAGTTACACTTGTTTTCGTATAGATATCATTTGAATGGTCCGTGGTCAGCATTCCGCCTCATACTGACGTCTATGAAACCAAGGTAGTACTAGGACGGGAAAATTTGGTAAATTTTGATTAGAGGCCTTTTCATTCAGGCTTAAGGATCTTTTACGAGCCTGAAAATCTTCAGACTCGGAACCCACGGCTTAAAGTACCTCCCGGAGGACTTGCTCCTTGGATTTTTCTATCCTAAAAAATCCATCGACCCCGGCCGGGTTAGAACCTGCGACCCTCGGGACCAGAGGCAAGGAGCATAATTACTAGTCCACCGCTGCCGATATAATTACGATATAAATTTTTAATTATTTTTCTTTCTATTTATTCAAACATACAAACACATTTCATTTATTTGGGCGTAGCAACGCACGCCGAGTATTAGGTATTAATCTATAAATAATGGAATGAAATTGTAATATAGTTATGAATCATTGAATTATTTACGTATTTCAGACTCATATGGAATATGTTGTCTCGCGTATCATTCTAGAAACATCTGTACTATGAATTTCAAGTAGGACAACTTTGTTGACGTACCTGTACACCATAACAACCTATTCTTCAAAGCGTACAAGCGCACATTTCTCTGCCCCTTAGTAATGAATAAAATATAAATTTAGGTTGTGAAGCTACGAATACCAAACGAAAGTTGTAGGCCTAATATTAAACTCAAAGAGCTTTGAAATACATAAATGTTAGTAATTGCAGAAACTCTTATGAAACCAACTTGTCTGAAAGAAATTAAACTAATATATATATATATATATATATATATATATATATATATATCCATCCATTGTTATTCTGTCCGGGGGCAGGTCCTTCACTTCAATCATAGCATTTTCATGCTATGCTTAGAGCTTACTAGAGAATTGTAGGTGTGGTAGCTTCCCGTTGCTTGCCGCACCGGTGAAGGATGATGATGGTGATAATGATATGGATGATGATGGCCATATTATTTCGGGGACCGTTTGGGCCTTAAAGGTTTCCTGACATTTGTCTTACAGGTGAGGAAAAACACCTCACCCAGAAAAACTGCCCTGACCGGCGATTGACAACGCAGCACGCTTCCTCGAGACCACTTCGGTGGACATATATATATATATATATATATATATATATATATATATATATAGTTATTCTTCCTGTTACATGGAATCGAAAAATGGTGTCTTACCTTAAGAGAGAGTAGAAACTCTTGTGAGTATTTATAATAGTACCGTATGTAGAGAAGTTTTTAGACCAAAAAAGAGACTAACCTGCAGATGAATGACAAAAATTAAGTAATAGTGAGATACGTGATATTTATGGTAACCCTGATATATTAACAAATAATTTCCGTTGACTGCGATGAGCAGGACTGGTGGGACGAATTGAGTATGAAAGAGGGGCATGGAAAATTGTTGTATGAAAATCAGAGATAAAGCATCCAATAATGAGGTGGGAGAATAACAATTATGATTATAATTTTAAACTCTTTTTGGCCTCTTCCATCCTTTTCACATTACCATACCATAATAATTGACTAGTATAGACCGTTCAGCACTGTAAAAATCCTTGCAGTTCTTCTTAGAATTACTGCATTCGGCACATGTTGTTTTAATTTAGAGATTCTGCATGCTCTCCTTATGGAATCAATTTCCACTTTCCTAAGAACCTTTTAATTTTCTCCGAAAATTCCAACACTTAGACCCATACGACAATTTTAGTTCCACCACAGCTCTTGTGTAGCCTTTCCCCAACTTTTTTAAAAATATATATTTAGATGAGATTCTTGGTGAATGGAAACAATTAGTCCATAAGGGATTAAAAGTTGGACGGAATAAAAACTGAATGCATTATGTTTTGCAGATGATTTAGTATTAATTTTTTACAGAGGTCAGGTTACAAAAGCAGACTATCAATTAAATAAAATATGTCAGAAATATAATATAATAAATCAAAAACTAAAGCAATGGCGTTCCATGGAAAATACCCAGTAATAACAAAAATAGTAATAGAAGATAAAGTGCTGGAACAGGTCTCACACTTCCAGTATTTGGGCTTCTATATAACTTATGAAGAAGAATAAGATATAAATAAGACATTTCAAAATATTTGTGGAACAATCAGACGAACACTGAGGAACAGAGTAAGAAAGGATACACAGCTAAGATTTTACTTAACGACGGCACTACCAGTGGCGATGTATGGAAGTGAGGCCTGGGCCCTGAAGGAAAAATAAAAAGGAAAATTCAGGCAGCGGAAATGAGATTCCTACGGGCTATGGAAGTTTGTACAAGAGAAGAACATATTAGAAATGAGAATATTAGAGAGGAACTATAAGTACAACCACTTCTTCAACAAATAGAAGAACACAGGAACAATTGGATAGAATATCTGCAATGAATGATAGAGGATAGGATACCAAAGATGGCACTGATGTATAATCCTGGAAGACGAAGATCGGTAGGAAGACCAAGAATCGCTGAGGTGAACAGATGTGAGATCGTAACAGGCAAAACCTAGTCCGTGAAGGATGATGATGATGATGACTATGAATATTTCAAAATAAATGTTTTTACTTACCGTACTAATACTCCTAGTCATTTTTAAAGTATTGAGATTTCTTTTGTTTACATAGCAACCAATAATGAATGCGGGAATATCTAATTACGATGTATAGCTCGGGACCCAGCTCCGTGTGTCTGAAAGGAATTTGCTGCCTCAGCTGTTAGTACTATGCGAAGCAGAGGAGTGTACCTCCTCCACTCCCCACGCTCCCCCCCGCAAACATACAGAGCTTGGACCCGAGGTGTACATAAACAATTACAGTAAGTATACAATATTAGTTACATAGTGCAAAAAATAATACAAAATGACATCCCTAATACTTGCACAGATTGAACTCACTCGTATGTGTTGTTTATAGAAGCTATTTCAGGATAAAATACAAATAAAAGTGGTACATTAAATAAATATGCTGACAAAAGTTAATAATTGCGAAACCTTACATTTATGATTGTGTAGTCACCATTTGTTATTTTACATGTGCTAATGAAATAAAGGAAATAGTTTCAATTAATGCTGCCAAGTGACATCATTAAACGCAAATTATTCCACAACTATTAAAAGTAGCTGCTGTTCTTTCAATTGATTATTTATTTTTACTTGGGTCTTAATAAAATAAGTATGGTCACTGACTACCTACCTAACTAACTCACTGGAACTATCGAATAGGTTTATGACTGCGCGGTCATAAGCTCTCCATAGACCCCTATCTTAGCTAATGTTTTCCAATCATCCCCTGCATAATCTAGTTCCCTCAAATTATGGATATAATTATGGTCAGGGATAATATAAACTTACTATTTATGTCCAAATAATTTACATTCCTCGTCCTTGTTTATTGTAAAATTATATATTCATTTTGCAATGATTTATTCCTATTTCGATTAAACTTGTGTCCGTTTTTCTAAACATTAGCGTACATTATTCCGTACTTTCTGTAAAATCGTAAAGTAGTGAAATATTACACATATGAATTAAAGTGCTTTATATAAGTCGGTTGCTATGTGCCATTTCAATTTGTATTATGACCACTTATAGAGAGTGTGTTATATATCAACGTATAATGGTGGTATATGCCAAATTTTGATGATGAAATATTGTATGTAGTTACGAGAGATCACGAGCTTGAAGGGGAAAACTGAACTAGATGCCCAGCGATGTGGAATATTGGTCACTCAGCAGATGGCCCACTGATCGATTTTGACCTCCTCTCGAGAGTGTACCTTCCTCACGTTTTAGGTTTGTTCCCTGTACAACCGAGGCTCTCAAAGGTCGATTATACGGACTGTGAAATAATTTGCATAGGGTGGAAAGTACAGAGTATTCCAGAATATTCGACCTTGTAGACACAATCATTTAAACAATAATTACAATAAAAATAATAATAGCAATAATAAAAATATTAATAGTAATATCAAATTAATAATAACAACATTAAAAATAATAACAATAAAACATCCGTCACGTAGGAATGGGCAAAGCAGGCGAATTCCTCAGGAAGCCGAATTTATGGTCCGAATTTGCTGACTTGTGGAATATATGTTTATTTTGTTAAATATGAGAAACGTACTCGCGATATTAGGATATAGAAGCGAGAATGGTAACCACTAGTTAACGAAGACCAATTTTTCTATTATGTGATAATACAAAATTACCGGAAACCCTTAGTAAAAGACCCAGAAAAGCAAAATGATCATTTTCAAGAGGAGTGTCACATATAATCTGGCCGATATAGAACTTTAAATCAGTTTAGGTTCCACTATTTTGTTTTTGATACAATGAATAGTATCGTTTAGGATGCATGTGGTTATTGAATACCGTATTTTGATAGAAGAATTAAGTTTTCGATTCAAATTTACTTATATCTGTGTTTGTTCAGTAGACTACTTCTTCTTCTTCTTATTATTATTCTACTACAAGGTTTAGGCTATGCAGCCTGTTCCGGCGAAGTTAAAAGTGGAGTCAATCTTCTACGTGGTCGGCCAACATCTTATGTTCCTCTGGGATTATACAGGAAGGTTCGTTTTGGTATTCTTTAGTTGTTCATTCTCATTAAGTGTTCTGTTCATTTCTTATTTTTGTCGCTGATTTTATCTTCAATTTTATATATATTTAATTCTTCTCGTATAGTTTCATTCCTTATTCTATCCGCTCTTGTGCATCCTTTCAAATTACGTAAAAATAGCATTTCCGCAGTCTGTATCCTGCTTTTATCCCTTGATTTCATTATCCAATTTTCACTTCCATACAACAGCAAAGGAACATCCATTGTTTTATATAATTTAAGTTTCGTATCTTCCCTTGTTTTCCGACCTAAGGCTCTTTTTATGGTTCCACAAATAGCCTGAAATTTATTTACTTTATTTTCTATATATTTATTTTCTCTATAAGTTATAGCGTATCACATCCTAAATATTGGAAATGTGATATTTGTTCTATTATTTTGTCATCCAGTACAATTTTTGATCTAATTCCATATTTACCAATAAATGCCTAGACTACTTCAAATGGATATCAATGTGTGGTATTGTTTACATAACAGCTTGTGTTTACAATACTGATATCCTCTGAATTACCGGTTTATGTTCCCCTCTGAAGGAACCAGCCGTCTGGATTTTTACGTCCTTAAAAAATCCACGACTACTGTCGAGTTTGTACTCGCGAACATAGGATATAGATGCGAGCATGGTAATCGCTTGTTCACCGGGAAATATTTCTGTGTCATAGGATAATACATAATTGCAGGAAATCCTTAGTAAGTTATGAAGAATATCAAAATGATAATTTTTCAAGAGGAGTGCCGCGCATGTTTCGGACGATATGTAACTTTAAATCAATTCTGTTTCCGCTATTTTGTTTATGATACAATGAATTAGTATGATTTAGGAGGAGCTGTTAACACCAGGATCTCAAAAATACGAATCCAAGCATCAACTGAAATACCACATAACCACAAGTATTTGATCTTATGGATCTTTTATCACCATGTACCTCCTCTAATCAAGTTAGGGTTAATGTAATTAATTCACAATCGGATGATCTTATTCTGTTTTTGAACGTTTCTTGCACATTTGGAAATGCGCGTCCATACGAACCATCAGTTATCATACTTCAATGTCCAAAATATGTAGCCCTATTTCCTGATATGAAGTTCGTTTTAAAAATATTATTTCTCTCAAAACTTACGATTTACGTGTTATTTATTTTACCCTGAAATTTATGTTTAAAATTTTAAGTTATAATTAAACCGAATTTAACGCCGTTTATGTTTGAAATTTTTAAATGTGTTTTTGTACTGTACATAAGTTTTGGAACGGTTAATATTGACAGTTGGAAATAGAATAATATATTAATATGTTAAGTAATAAATCGTTTTGAAATTGATCTATTTACATATAAATAAATATTTAAGATAAAAATAGGCCTACATTTATTTCTTCATTGACTAGTATTATCTTAAATCAACATGTACAATTATAACAAAAGCATTCCGTAGCTAAATTAATTGTTAAAAGCGTCTAATCGTGTTGAAATGTTATTTAAAATTCCATACTTTTCCACTTATTATTACGTATATAAAGATAGTAAACATTATTAGCTTCATATTAAATTTAAAATTTAAATTTAAAAATATGTTATTTAGAGCCAAGTTAAATTTGCAATATTTCGCGTTAAATGACGAAATAATACATGTGGTAACACTGACTGTACTACGTTATCACTTGTTTCAAGTACCGTATAATGACACAAGAGCAAGGTATTTATAGTAGTACGCCCAGAATGAAAACTGTTTTTAAAAAGTTATTTATTTACGTAACAAGATTTCAATAAAAACAATATATATCGATATAGTACCATGAGGCGATAGCGAGCAGATACTCAGGGCCAACATGCTCACTATTGAGTAGCACTAAGTGGAAGTAAATATCAATAAAACTAAATACATGGTCACACATAGAAATAATTTATATACTGAAAATAGCTAATGACAAATGAGGGAAATTTTGAAGTAGTGGCTGAATTCAAATCCCTAGCAACAGTAATAACAAATAAGAATGAGGTTGACAAAAAAAAATTGCATAGGCTCAATTGCGGAAATGCGTGTTAATATGCATTACAGGGACTCTTGTCGTACCAACTCCTTTCAAAAAACGTTAAACTGGAAATATTTAAATCTGTTATTCTAGCAGTTATATTATACGGATATGATACATAACTCTTACTTTAAGGGAGGAAAGGAGATTACGGGTATTTGGGAATAAAGTTCATAGGAAAATGTTTGACCAAACAGAGATGAACAGACATGCGAAAGAAGAAGACTGCATAACAGCGAACTGCATGGTCTTTATAGGAAGCCAGATATAATAGGAACAGTTATGTCTCGTAGACTGCGGTGGGCAGAACATTAGGCACGAATGGAGAATGAAATACTTGCATGGAAGCTTCTTGTAGGAAAACCAGAGGGAAAACGCCCAGTTGGTAGACCAAGAATGAGATTGGAGAATAACATTAACTATGATTCGAGGGAAGTAGATTATGGAGGGAATGATTGGAAAACATTACTTGAGGATAGGGGTGCATGGAGAGCTTACGTCCGCTTGGCCATGAATCTGCGGGTTCGATAGTGCCAGTACGTTAGTTATATATGTGTCCAATAACGTATAATGTTGACATTTAAGCTACACTTACTTACTTACTTACTTACTTACTTACTTACTTACTTACTTACTTACTTACTTACTTACTTACTTACTTACTGATACTATCGATCCCGTAGCTTCATGTCCGCGCGGATATAAGTTCTCTATACATTTCTATTCTGAGGTAATGCTTTCCAATCATTCCCTGTATAATCTACTTCCCTCAAATCATAGTTAATGTTATTCTGCCACCTCATTTTTGGTCTACCAACTGGGCGTTTTCTCTCTGGATTTCCTACAAGAAGCTTACATGCAAGTCTTTCGTTCCCCATTCATGGCACATGTCCGGCCCATCACTGTCTACGAGATTTAACTATTCTTATTATATTTGGCTTCCTATAAAGACCATGTAGTTCACTGTTATGTAGTCTCCTCCATTCACGTGTATGTTCATCTCCCTTTGGTCTAACAATTTTCCTAAGAACTTATTATTGTATTTCCAATATCCGTGTGTAAGACAAAAAATTAATCATGGCACAATACACATAAAGTCATAACATAATGTATTTATATATATCGTAAAATATAGGTTATTTTAAAAATAATACAAATTTTTATTATCTATCTCAAATTCTTAAATAAACGCATTAGTTAAGAGAAACTATAATTTAAAATAATTTAAGTTATATCCGAATTTTTATGCTGAAATTTATCAGAAGAATGGGATTCGTTTTCCATCTTCACAATGTTCAGTACAAATATATAATTTCATTTTCTGCCATTCACACCCTGGATGATTGTTAGGCATTGCTATAAAACATATTTTCTGATCGCCGAGAAAAAAACACAATCGAAAATGTGAAGATAATTATGTTATGACTTTATGTGTATTGTGCCATGATTAATTTTTTGTCTTACACACGGATATAAATGTAGGATACAGTTCGTGAAAAATAATTTTTACAAAGAACTATAAAATACATTTTCAACTCTTTTTTCTAATTTCAATAACACAAATTACCTACATAATTTGACGTTTTATATCATATATAAGTTCATATTACCCATGTAATCTTATATATAAAAATTAATGTTTGTTTATTTGTTTGTTCGTACTTTATGCGCGGCCATACCGTTGATTGTGATGGAGTTTTTTTGCAAAATGTTCGGGAGATTCCCGGGATGAACATAAGCTATAAGAAAGTTGTGATACTTAATTCCTACATCCTTAAAAATCGCCTTTTGTAGTGAAAACGTGAAAAAAGTAGCTCTTTGGACGCTTAAATGGCTTACGCTGCCTAAACCATAAAAAATACAGAAAATTAATGCACACAGAATTGAATATCTCAGAACGCTCTACAAAAAAGTCTGCGACAGCATATGTTTATTTCCTACGGATAATTCACAAAAACCATTTATGCCTTTCACTGATGCAAAGAGTCCTTTATATCTTACGGATAACTCACAATAACCATTTTTGTCTTTCATTGATACCAAGAGACTTGCGCCGTAGCCGATGGTTAAGGCAAGAATTCTTGGCGAAGAACTACGGGACTTCCGCTGGTTCGAGTCTCTACGGGGGAAGAAATTTTTCTCATGGAATTTCGGCTAGTATGGGGCCGGTGCACAGTGGCTAAGAAATGAAATCTATCTGGAAAGAAAAAACAAAAAAACTGTTTTGACTCACTCTCATCATTTTATCTTTTTTTCAATCTAATATAATTGTTATATGACGGTTCTTAACTTATCTGCAAAGGTGGGTACAATTTTCAAGTGGAAGTTTACTTGAAATCCGAAATTAAAAACTCCTGTATATCGACTGTACCGATTTGGATGATTTTTTTCTATGTGTTTGAGTGGGTCCCTGGATGGTTTATATTCAAAATTGGACTTGGTAGGTGGCGCGGCGATCGGGTTATAGGATTTTTTTATGTCAGATGCGTAGTCATCTGCATTATCGTCATGCTCCGACATAACTATGTGACGTCATCATTCACACTCCTTTAGCCACAACAGAAGGCCGTAAGAGATTTTCTTGCGAACGTATATAATAATATCTAATTATGTCCTAATTGCTAAATTTTATGGTAAAGAAGTAACATATTTTAATCGTCCGCCCATGACATGAGAACTGAACGTTCGGGCTGGAGAACGTCTGCCGGGTACGCTAGTACTAGATACAAATTAGACCTCTAGCTATGTCGTCACAGCTAATGCTCTTTCCTTGCTTTCGGCAGTAAAAACAAGGTCCTGTCGAGGGTATGAAGCCGATCGTTGTATTAGTAATAGAGTCTCGGACATAGATGGCAGAACTATCTGCAGTAATCACCAATGATATTACACTGTTAGATTATAATAAATAAATAACATATATACGAATATATCTGATATTTATCATGCTTAATATTTTATTTTCACGGGGTGAATAAAAGGCATGTGTTTGGTATCACAGCGTTTAATAGAAGTATATTTAAATTTAATGTACAAGCGCATGCTCATAGTTGGTACATTGTACGTAATATTATGTGTTATAACCCGCTTTTCGAACAATATATTTCACTTTAGTTTAACAATTTTTTGATTCGATTTTAGGTTTGTGCCTTAAAATCGATAATTGTGTTTCCGAAAATGGTTGTAAAGCTTTATAAACTAGGCCAGTCTTCTATTAGGTGGAATTTAATTTACAGTTTTACCATCAACCGCATGAAAACAGAAATTGCAGATTCTAGAGCATTGAATTTATTACAGTTATCTTTGGTGTCTACTATGTAGTATTCATGAGGACGTCCTGAAAGCTTTGTTTATTTTGAAATTCGGTATTTAGAAAATTTTTACCACTCTATTCTCCACTAAGGTGCATTCTTACAATATTGTGATTCTTTGGCAATAAATAATATGATCTGGTTGCGGTGAAGAAGCAAATGAAGCGTATCAGTTGTTTCTCATTTGTTTTCAAACATCGCCGTTTACTTTAAATATATAAATATTTTAAAATAGCTTTTGTTAAATAATAATTTGTGAGTAAAAAGGTTAATTTTATTCGTTAAATAGTCCTAACAAATGCCACTCTTGATTTCCAAATTCTCTAGATAAATTGGAAATCACTGGTGGCATTACTTATTATAAATGAACTGCTTTAAGACATATTTTATTGTAATTGTTTTATTTGTTTTTTCTTAAGGGATTTTATGCTCTACTCGCTCATTTTTGTGTATGTTTAATGAATTTTGATAATATGATTTTTTTTTTCAAATGCCCCAGGTTTGTCTTTCGACATTCCTGGTTTCTTTCCTGGCAAGGCGTACTTGTAATCCACTTTTTGAGGTTGGGTCGCCTGGAAGGCGGGGTACGTTGCCCCGATAATATGATGGGTGATGATGATAATGGTGCGCCAGGAGGGTCCCTAATCCTAAGCTTAACCTAAGATGAATATGAATGATGATGATTGCGATGGCCATATGATTTCGGGGACCGTTTGGGCCTTAAAGTTTTCCTGACATTTGTCTTACAGTAGAGGAAAAACCCCGATAAAAATCTCACCCGGAAAAATTGTCCCGGCCGGGGATCGAACCCGGGGCCGCTGCGTGACAAGGAAGCACGCTACCCCGAGACCACAGCGGTGGACATATAATCATTACTTTTTAGTTCGTTATTTTCTTTGTATTTTCTGTACGTATTTTGACCATATGTATAATTTCATATGCACTATAACTATATTCCGCAACTCAATAATGCCATTATAAACCAAGTTTCACGTTATATTAATATATAACATTAATATATAATATCGACATAATTATACCATTATGAAGCGAGGGGAACGTTCCTGATAGAGGATTTGTGAACAAAGCTACTACTACCTAACACGACAAGCTACGAGGAACTACTACGGGTACTGCGGATCAAAATATCCACGATAGCAGACGAATTCTACACGACAGATGCAATGATCAACCGAGAATGGACACGCGAAGGGTATAACCTGAGACATGCAGTCACAAGATTGGCCGTACATGGTTTCCATCAAAAACTATGCAAACCCATATACTTCCACGAACCGGGTGAGGTGTGTTTATGTAAATATTGTGAACAAAGGTGCGAGAAGTATCACGCAATGGTCTGCACAGGCAGAGAAGAAACTCTGACACAGTTGTGTCAATAACTGTAAAGAATCATGCACATTGTGCGCATATCCTATTATTATTATATCATTATGAACCGTATTAAATTTATAAGGTTCAGCTTCAAATTGACGAAATAATAGAAAGTATGGTAACCTTGACTGCACCACGTCATCACTTTTTAAAATAGTGTATGCTAACAAAGTAGCATGGTGTTGAATATAACATCCCCAAAAATAACAATAATTAAAAAAGTATTTATATAAGTAAAATGATTTCAATCTCGTAGACTGCGAAGGGGAGAACATGTGCTGCGAATAGAGTACGTAAGAGGGGGTATGGAAACTTCTGGTAGATAAAAAAGAATGAAAGCTGAACCTAGATTGTGACGGGAGAATAACATGAACTGTGATTTGAGGGAAGTGAATTACACATGGAATACTTGAAAAATTAGCCAAAGATAGTAAGTAATGTATGAAGAGTAAATAATACTCGCATTCCCATTGGCTAGCGTGCTGAATGCCTATATATTTAATTAATAAATATGGATTTTCATCAAGTAAACGCCAACTCAATTGATTACATATTTAATGAGTGAATTCAATTACTATATAAATTAATTAGTGTAAAATGCTATTCTGTTATTATTTCATTGTAATATTATTGTGTTTTCTTTATGTAATTGTAATGTTATTGTTTTTAGTGTATAATGCTATTGTGTTATTATTTAATTGTAATATTATTGTGTTTTCTTTATGTAATTGTAATGTTATTGTATTTAGTGTATAATGCTATTGTGTTATTATTTAATTGTAATATTATTGTGTTTTCTTTATGTAATGTAATGTTATTGCTTTTTTTGTTTCTTTCCTCACACTAGTACCAATTATTACTTTATTGTAACGGACTGTCAGAAGCACGTACGGCTTTCTGTCCGTGCGACCCATATTTGTAAATAATATTGTAAATATCTTACTTTTTGTCTAATGAAGTCCTACTACTACTACTTAAATTCCCTCCCGGAGGATTTGCTCCTTGGATTTTTACATCCTAAAAAATCGATCGACCCCGGCCGGGTTTGAACCCGCGACCCTCGGGACCAGAGGCAAGGAGCATAACCACTACTCCACCGCGGCCGCTTAATAATAGTATTATTTTTAATATAATTATTATTAACAGTTTTGAAGTTCATATCAAAACACTGTTATAGTTATGTAATAAGATGTTAATTATGAATTTTTACCTGGTAAGTCAGTCGTCCTCAACTAAATTATTAAACTTCTTCAAGTTATTCCAACATGGAGGCCTTTCTAAAACAATGTTTCATCTTCAGCATTTTAACTGGAACTGATGGTGTTGTATAGGCTGTATAACGAAGGACGACTGACGTGTAGGTAAAAATTTATAATTATCATCATCATTACTATTATCATGTCCACCGCTGTGGTCTCGAGGTAGCGTGCTGCCTTGTCACGCATCGGGCCGGGGTTCGATCTCCGGTTGGGGCAGTTTTTCTGGGCGAGGTTTTTATCGGGGTATTCTTCTCACCTGTAAGGCAAATATCAGGAAAACATTAAGGCCCAAACGGTCCCCGAAATCATATGGCCATCAACGTCTTCCCTATCATTATCATCATCATCCTTCACCACTGTGGAAAGCAACGGGAAGCTGCCACTGCTACAATTCCTTGGTAAACTGCAAGTATAGCATGAAAATGCAATGATTGCAGTAAAAGACCTGCCCTCGAGCAGAATTATTATGGATGGATGGATATGCATTTTATGCTTAAAATTTGTCAGAAGAGGACTGACATTAATTTTCTACCTTCAAAATGTGCACTACAAATGTATAATGATATTTCCTCTTGTATTGCCCTTCACACCCTAGATGATTCATAGATTTTGCTATAAAACATATCCTCTGATCGCCGAGGAAAATATTAAGATATTTATATCATGACTTTATGTGTATCGTGCCATGATTAATTTTGAGTTGCGCAAAAATATAAATGTAAGATAGAATTTGTGAAAATATTTTTTTTACATAAAAGTATAATAACACGTTTTAACTCTTCGTTATAATTACAAATTACCATCATATTTTGAGGTGTTATATAATATATATTTAAGTTCATATTACTTAGGGTAATGCTACATAAAATTAGACCTCTAGCTATGTCGTCACAGCTACTACAGTTTTCTTGCTTTCGGCAATAAAAACAAAGTCCTAACCAGGTACGAAGCCGATCGTTCTATTAGTAATAGAGTATCGCATATAGATGGCAGAACTATCTGTAGTAATCGCGAATGAAGTTACATTGGTAGAGTACAATAAGTAAAACAACGTATTTATATGAATGTATCCCATATGCATTATTTTTAATATTTTATTTTCACGGAGTGAATAAAATGCTTCTATTTGATATCACAACATTCAACAGAAGTACATTTTCATTTAATATACCAGCGCATTCATATAGTTGGCACTTTGTACGCGATATTAAGTGTTTTAAGCAGCTGTTTCTTTTCGAATGTTCCATCCATAATACAATTTTTTCATTCAATTTTAGGTTCATTCTTTAAAATTGATATAACACTTTGTAAAGTTCGTTAATTCCTATGTTGCTGGTTTACGCAATGTGTGCTAATATTTATTTTGCGAAATAAATTCTATGAAAACACATTTTGCGGAAATGGACAGGTAATGAAATTTTGTATAACTAAATTTTTAATCAAATTTTTGTGTTCGATTTTAGCTTTTTGTCTTAAAATCGATAAATCCATTTCCAAAAAATTGCTGTAACACTTTATGAACTAGGCCAATTTCTTATTTGGTAGAATTTAATTTACGGTGTTGCTGGTTTACGCAGTGTATGTACATTTGTTTTGCTAAATTGAACTGTATGAAAACAGAAATTGCGGAAATGGACAGATAATGACAAATGAGGGAAATTTTGAAGAATAGACTGAATTCAAATACCCTAGAAACAACAATCACAAACAAGAATGAGATGCACAATGAAAGTAAACATAGGCTCAATTCTGGAAATCAATGCTATTATGCATTACAGTGACCCTTGTTGTCCGTACTCCTTAAAAAACTGTAAAACTGGAAATATAATATGATACTGTTATTCTACCAATTATATTATATGTATTCGAAACATGGACTCTTACTTTAAGGGAATAAAGGAGTACGGTATTCGAGAATAAGGCTCTTAGAAAAATGTGTGGACCAAAGAAAAAACATACAGGTCAATAGAGAAGACTAGATAACAATGAACTACATGGTCTTTATAGGAAGCCAAATATGGTAAGAAGAGTTAAGTCTCATAACACTGCGGTGGGCAGGACATGTGGCACTAATGGGAAAGAAACACTTGCATGGGATATTCTTATGGGAAAACCAAAGGAAAACGCAAAGTTAGTAGATCAAGAATGAGGAGGTATAATAATATTTACGAAGACTTGAGGGAGGTAGGGAGAGATTGGAAAACGTTAACTCAGGACAGGGATGTATGCAGAGCTTTTCTCCGCGAGGCCATGACCTACGGGTTCGGTAGTGCCAGTTAGTTAATTAGTTATGGATATGTCAGACAACTTATTGTGTTGACAATTAAATTACTCCGATCACTGAATTTCAAATTTCTTACCTTACTTGTACTTACATGTCTTAAAATATAGTTCCCTTTAGAGATAATACAAGTTTTTATATATTTCTCAAATGCTTAAATAAATGCATTTTGTAATGGAATTTATAATTTTAAATAATTTTACTTATAAACGCATATTTATCTTTAAATTTGTGAGATGAAGAATTGGATTAATTTTACCAAATTAAAAATGTTCACTACAAATATAACGATATTTGATGTCATATCTCCCTTCACACTCTAAATAGTTGATTGGTCTTGTAATAAAACAATCACTCAGATTGCCGAGAAACACAAACTCGAAAATATGAATATATTTATGTTATACATTTAAGTGTATCATGCCATGATTAACTTTCGGATTGCAGCCATATGTATATGTAAGATACAGTTTGTGAAAAAATATTGTTTACCTTAAAGTATAATAGAAACATTTTTAACTCTTATTTGCAATTTCCATATTATACATTACCTTCAAAATTTGGGGTTTTTATATCATACTTACTTAGATTGATATTACTTAGGGCAATACTACGTAAAAAATATACCTCTAGCTATATCATCACAGCTACTGAACTTTCCTTGTTTTCGGCAGTAAAAAAAAAGAACAAAATCCTGTAGAGGGTATGAAGCCGACCGATGTATTAGTAAAAGAGACTGGAACGTAGATGGCATAACTATCAACAGTAATCGCCAATGAATTTACACTGCTATATTTAATGAAATAAGACACACACACACACACATATATATATCCAATTTTTGTCGTGCGTAATATTTATTTTAACGGAGTGAATAAAAGGCTACTATTTGTTAACACAACATTTAATACAAACACATTTTCAAATAATATTGCAGCCTATGCACATACTTCACACATTCTACGTCATAGTTCATTGTTTCATGTGAGGTTTTTTTTGGTCTGCTACTCGCTTGCTACTCGCTTACGAAATAGACTGCGCGGTATCATCTATTGTAAAATTTTGGGATCGATTTTAGGTTCGTGCCTTAAACGTGATGCATGCATTTTTAACAATGGATGTGATTCTTTATAAACTATGCTAATTTCCTAGTATGTTGAAATTAACTTACAGTGTTGCTGCTTTATGAGGTGCATATTTATATATATATATATATATATATATGTGTGTGTGTTGCAGATTTCCACTGATACAAGTATGACTAAGAATTGTTTTGGTTTTCCGCCTCATGGATTCCAGTTCGGCCTGTAACCGCTTATTCCGACGTTTCGGCATGATCCCACAAGTCAATATCAAGGAATGATAAGTTTGAGTCACAGATTTAGGTCTCATATAATGAAACACATAGAGTTTTCACTGTGGTCTGTTTCCGAAGCCGTACACCCATCCAAGGGTTAGTTCTTATATAGTTAAACACCTTCAGTTTTCAGTGTGGTCCGTTTCGCAAGTCGTACACACATCGAAGCGTCAACCACACTCCATATTGCCCAACCGCGGTTTTCTTCACAGCGAAAACTTTATACCTTTCATTATATAAAATCTAAACCTATGACTCGAACTTATCATCATCCCTTTATAATGACATGTGGGTCCATGCCGAAACTTTGGAATAAGTGGCCAGAGGGCGAACGTGTATCCATGACGCGGAAAACCCAACAAAACGTTCTTATTCATATATATATATATATATATATATATATATATATGCATACATTGTGAAATAAACCGTATGAAAACAGAAATTTGCACCCTATAGAGCAATAAATATATTATGGTCATTCTTGGTGTGCAGTAGGTATGATTCATGAGGACATACTCAAAGCTTCATTTATTCGAAATTCAGTACTTCCAAAATTTTAACCAATATTTTACTAATATTACTTCTAATTCAAGGATAAAAGCTGTGCTTTTAAAACAGTTTATTACATATTAGTTATTACCAAGCAACGACGAAGAGTAAAATTTGTAATGATAGATCAACAAAATATAATTGTAATTTCTTCTCTTCCCCTCTTTCATTTAATAGCCAATTCCGAATAAAGGAAGATATTTATTTGTTCTCAATATAATATTTTTATATATCTTAATTGCCCTACCTAATATTACAGCTGAAATGATCGTTACAAAGATTTAATTATACCTATATAAAATCGAAATTGAGGCTTTAAAATAAAATAAATAAAAATAATTTAATTACCAGAAGAATGAAGCGACTAATTTAGTATGTAGAATGAAATGACACTAAAAAATTGCTTTCTTGAAAAATGGCAACAATACATTTTAGTCATCAACTTATATATGTGTGTGTGTTTGTGTCAGTGTATGTTTATATGTGTATGTCTTATGCCAAAAGCGAAATGGAAGAATAGCATTATTCGGGTATGGTAAAATATACAGAGAATGATTAGAAAAATTGAAAGCAATAGCTCAGAATAGGAATGAATGGAGAGCTTATGACTGAGTTCGCATGGAACTTCGGTTTCTATAGGACTACTGTATAAGATAACTCATATTTCCGTTAACGTACTAGTAACTTCTATTTTTTTTCGAAACCACACTCAGCACATAGTAAACAATTTAGAAACAAGTCCCAGTTTATTAAGGGAAAAGAATCTAAACATTAGAAATGCGAGTTAATCGGAAGACAAAATTGAAAAAAAAATATATATATATATTTATTTATTTATATATTTAGCGCCCGCTACTTTTGGGTTTTAGAACGGAATTCTGTAATGTCATTCAAATGCAATATGAAACGTATTCTCCAGAATCAGAGAAATTTAACATTAGGAGTAGGGGATATCCCTGAAAGCTTTATTTAAAAACACCTGTAGCCAAGATTTATTTCAGGGAAACAACTAAATAAATACGATTTCAATAGCATATTCTTTTATATTCCGCATAACAGCAAATCATACCTTATATACAAATTGTTCAGGAATTATACTAATTTATGTACTTCCTGTGCGACGAATTCTTTTTCAATTTTACATTCTAATTGAGAAATATGGAAGGCATATTGCTAAGCAGTTATGTACTTACATATTTATTGGTGTTGCTCTAAACTTCAACACTGTATTATTATATTATAATTAGAGAGAATAATCTTTTATAAATACTTTTTTTAAACTATCAGAGAGTATTATAACAAATTATCTTGACATTCTATTTATTTGCAAAGAATTAATATGATAACCTTACATATGCATTCCAGGTTTCATCGGAAACTAAATTACGGACTATGTATACGTAAGTACCACATTAAGAAAGTTAAACAAATATCCTTTCAACACAATATCCTGGGCCTAAATTCTTTTAATAATGTAGGGTCAAGATTTTGCAGAATTTTTTTTTCATGCATTTCATAATCTCAGCTCCTTTAGTACCTAATTCATGCTTCATGATAAATGGAACTGCTCTAAGACATATTTTATTGTTATCTTTTACATTTTTTCCTCGTAATGGCATATGTTAACACAGATAGGGCTAAGCTTGTCTATATTTTATAAATAGGAATTGTTGAAATATTATGAATTTATAATTGGTTAATGATTTTGTTGTATTCGTTAATTTTTGTGAATTTTCAATGAATTTTGATCTCATAAACATTAATTAGTACGTTATTTTCTTTGAATTTTCTCTACATATTTTGAACATATCTATAATTTCGCATGCACTATTAACTATATTTTGCAATTCAATAATACCATTATAAACAAACCTCCATGGTAATTCTGCCGGAAGCCAGGTCCTTCACTGCAATCATAGCATTTTCATGTTATGCTTGCAGCTTTACTAGGGAATTGTAGGTGTGGTAGCTTCCCGTTGCTTTCCACACCGGTCAAGGTTGATGATGATGATGATGATGATGATAATGATGAAGATGATGATAATGATGAAGATGATGATGATGGCCATATGATTTCGGGGACCGTTTGGGCCTTAAAGTTTTCCTGACATTTGTCTTACAGGTGAGGAAAAACCCCGATAAAAAACTCACCCCAGAAAAACTGCCCCGATCGGGGATCGAACCTGGGCCCGCTGCGTGACAAGGCAGCACGCTACCTCGAGACCACAGCGGTGGACTATATATATATAAAACCAGTCGACCGTTGTGGTCTCGTGTCACGCAGTGGGACCGGGTTCGATTCCTGGTCGGGACAGTCTCCTGGGTGAGGTTTCTTTCGGGGCTTTTCCTCACCTGTAAGACAAATGTCAGCAAGCTTAGGGCACAACGGTCCCCGAAAATCACCAGGCCATCATCATCATCATCATCATCCTTATCATTATCATCATCATTCTTTACCGGTGTTTAAACAACGGGAAGCTACCACACCTTTAATTCCCTAGTAAAGCTGCAAAACATAGCATGAAAATGCTATGATTGCAGTGAAAGACCTGCCCTCGGGTAGAATTAGATTGGATGGATATGTAACATTATGAACGGCGATTAAATGTACAAGATTTGGCTTCAAATTGACGAAATAATAGAAAATGTTTTGTAACACTGACTATACCATGTTATCACTTTTTAAAATAATGTGTGCCAACAAAGTAGAACGGTGTTTATAGTAACACCCCAAAAAAGAAAAATAATTTTTAAAAAGTTATTTATTTACTTACTTAGTATTAAGTTAAGTAAATTTATTTACTGAAAAGATATCAATTAAATCAGTAAGTCTCGTAGATTGCGAAGGAGAGGGCTTGTGCTGCGAATGTAGAATGAAAGGGAGCTATGGAAAATTCTTGTAGATAAAAAAGAAGGGAAGGTAAACCTAGTCTGTGACGGGAGTATAACATTAAGTGTGATTTGAGAGAAGTGAACTACACATGGCATAATTGAAAAATTAGCTCAATATAGTAAGTAATGGATGAAGAGCTTATAATACTCGTATTTCCATTGGCTAATGATCTCAATGCCTATTAATTTATTGAGTGAATTCAATTACTATTATTCTCATGACCATTAATTATTGTTATGTTTATCATCATTATTACCATTACCAAATACGCAAATTACATCGCAATTAGTATAATAATAATAATAATAATAATAATAATAATAATAATAATAATAATAATAATATTACTTTTATTATCATCATTATTATAATCATAATAGTGATAATAATAGTGATAATAATAATGATAATAATAATAACTATTATTATTATTAGTGTTATTATGTTACGTTAAAGTGAAATTCACAAAAGTCGTGAGAAATGCACCTATTTCACAACATGCAGTAGAAGAGTACTTTGGAATGGAGATAAGCTTCAAGGTGCGATTGCATAACTGGAGAGATAAATGAGCTATTCTGATATTAGGACATATTTTAGGGAGAATAATTTTAACCTACAAGTTGACCATAAAAACCAAGAGGCAGTGGGTCTTGAAACTAGATTTGAGTTTCAAACCATGACATGTGTACCATACGAAGTATTTTCTCGGCTCTTAGGCCATGGTCCCTTGTCACAACTAACTTATGAACGACCCTCCAGCGAAAAACCACTTAGACCAGCGAGGTAGAACACGAGCTCCGTGACACGGTTCTCTCCGATATGCACCAGGAACGCTCCGCTGGACACGTGACGCTACCTGGTGACTTGGTTCAGTTTCACTCATCAAACGCAATGATGAACATGGCCACAATCAGCAAGGAGATCTTGCGAGGATCAAGCCTTCGTATTTTTAGGCACAGAATATCTTTCCCAATCTTGAAACGGTTAAATTAGCTAATTCGATGAAAAAACAAGACAAGAACATAAAAATCACCTTTAAAACTTAAGAACAAACTCAACAACATCGTATCAAACAAAACTGAAGTAACAAACAAATACGAAAATAAAGGCGTTTATAAACTAAAGTACAAAATTAAAATACGTTTTACATGGGAAGAAGAACAAGAAATTTTAACACAAGATATACTAAACATTAAAAAGAATATTAATAACGAAGGCAAATCTAGTTTTGCCAAACAAAGGGGCATCAGTTGGACAAAATCGATAATACTATATCAAAATTACACAGAAATAATATCAAAATAAGATTACAATCCTAGAAAACATAGGAATTTTAAAAGAAGCTGAGAAAGAAATACTTGCTCAAAAAGAACACGCCCGCAGACCTGAACCCGTTGTACAACTTATACAACAACATTAGTATTGTAGCCAAAGTATGATGGTTGTCCAGCGGTTCGCTTTGTTTCCCCGCAGCTATTATATATATATATATAATTAAATATAAAGATGCCGACTACCGCCACTATAATAATTCCGCATGTTAATCATTGTCAAGCACTGTCGCTCCACCCGCTTTCATGGTATAAACGGACAACCATCATAGTGAGGCGATAGTAACAGTTGATATGCAGAAGATGAAATATTGTTTTCAAAGGCCACAATACTTTTAACTATCTTACTTGAAGTTTTCATACAGAACTTTATTTTAGATGAGGACGACTGATTTATCAGGTACTAAGTTTATATTTTTAATATTTAATTAGTAAATGGAAGTAATAGACGAATAAATATTATTGCATTTAGACCATCTTCTAAAATTTGTATGATATTAGATCCCACAATCCGTTTTGAGACTCATAGTAGCCAACCTGAGGAAGTTGACTCTGAAAAGAATGCCATATATGAGCCAACAGTTGACTATTACAAAGATAAATACCATTTAGATAGTATAAGTGTCACAGGATTGGTGATCGGGGCAAGAGGTGCTATTACCAGAATTCTTAGCTAAATTTTGGAATTTCTTAGATTTGGACAGAGTGAATCTTTCTATAATTGCCATCGCTGCCATTAGAGGATCAATTTCAATTTTAAAAAACACTGAACTACATGGTCTTTGTATAGCGGGAAAAGTTAAGTCTCCTTGGACTGCGGTGGGCAGGATATGTGTCACTAATCGGAATGAGGCATTTGCATTATAATTAATGGAATAACCACATGTCTCGTCATTATATGTATTGTTAGTATATAATTTTAAATTGACACAGTAATAGTATTTAATTAAGTAAACGCATAATGCATCTTGTAGTTTGGCATTTTTTACTTAACCAACAGTGGGGTTCCTGAGTTTTCCTCGTGGCGAGAGAGGAAACCCATTAGACAGCGCCATAATGAAATTTGCCGCAGAGCAAAAATATGTGATTTATACATATATAGTACAGTGCCCTGGTGACAATGGTGAAAACCATTGTTCGCTATCACCTAAAGTTTCTTCTGGAAAGGAAATTTTATCTGCGCTCGGCTGCGTTTTTCATGTTGTCGCGGCGCGTATCTTCTACTGGGAATGCTGATTGGTTACTCATAATATTATTTTTTCTTATGTCACGGGATAGTAAGTCTAGGAAAGAGACCATTATGTAGTCAAATAGTGGCATTGGAGGGAAATGTTTAATCCTGGCGAATAAACGTGTCTCAGTGTGCTGTTTCTAACACTGCATCTGAAAATAGGCTTTATGAAGAATTTATAGAAAGCAATGGAGAAAGATGGCCAGGATTTGCAATTTTTACTATCTAAATTTCCTGCGATTAGTACTGCAAAATTTAAGGAAGAAATTTTCACTGGGCCTCAGATCCGTGGCATGATGAAAGATATTGCCTTTGAACAGTTGCTGATAGATACTGAGAAGGCAGCTTGGCTTGCATTGAAATTTTCATGTGACAATTTCTTTGGAAATGTAATATCTGAGAATTACAGGGAACTGACGGAAAAATGCTGGACTCTTACAAGGCTATGGGGTGCAACATATCTGTGAAATCACATTTCCTTCACAACCATTTCGATTTCTTCCCACCTAATCTTGGAGATTTGAGTGATGAACATGGTGAACAATTTCACCAAGATATAGCAAAGACTGTATAAGGGAACATCGTCACCAAACCTTTTGGTTGATTACTGCTGGGCACTCCTACTGGAAGTTGTACTATCCACCCACAAACGGAAACATTCCAGGAAAAGTTTCTAACTTTTAAATACATTATAATACACACAATTAATTTTGCTACATGACCTGTATATTAAGCAACTATTGATTCCTCCTGTATTGATACGGAGTCGTACAAAAGTTATCGAAAGAGGAATATGAGGCTTATATTTCAAGAAAAATTGGTACGCGATGGAACATTTCTGATTTGATTTTCGCAATCAGCGTATGTGATTTATTAAATGAAACATATTTTCAACTCGCGGCAAGACACAAAATTCAAATTTGTTGCACTGTGTTATTTGACGCTCTATTTTTAATATTGATTATTATATAAACATTTAAAGTCTCTAAACAAATAAAGTGGGGAGTACTATATAACATTCTAACAAGCATGCGTCAAAACTCGTATTTCTGTTTCTGGCGCATTAAATATGATGACCTCACAGAATCAATCACCATTCTGTCTTTTGGCACCAAATTTTGGCTGCACAAAGGAAGGGACGGGTTGAAAAACTTATCCTTAAATTTTTGAATCGGGATACATGATATATGGTGTATAAATCTCGGCATGCTTAGTCGATATACTCCTTCTCAGTTGCTCTCTCGCTCTTTTCCTATCTCCTCTCTGAAAGCAGGAAAATCTAATACTAATTCTGAAGCTACAGTTGTATTTCTATTGCATATTTTCGAACAATATTACGCGCATATATATATATATATATATATATATATATACGCGTAAGATATTGTGTGAAATATTGTCACATTTCTGTAAGCATATATATATATATATATATATATATATATATATATATATATATATATACTAGCTAACCCGGCGAACGTCTTATCGCCTTTAAATATTTTAACGTTAATTTTTCCGATGTTTTAATAGTCATCTGCTATCAAAGATCATAAAAATCGGTCCAGCCGTTCTTGAGTTATAAATAGTGTAACTAATCCGACTTTGTTATATAATATATAAATATATATATAAATAAATAAATAAATAAATAAATATATATATATATATATATATATATATATATATATATATAGAAGTCCCGGCCACACGTTGCTGTATCTAAGGTATACGTTAAATTATGTTGTAGTAAACTAAGTAAGAAATCTAAATCAGAAAGTTTTTATTTTACACAATTTTTTAGTTCTGGTACGTTAACTACACCCGGTATAAATATGACTGGAGGTTTATGTGGAAATGGTTTTTGTTGATTTTGATGAATTTATATTGTCTGCATTCTCAGTATCATCCATAAGTGTATCATAAGGCTCATATACATTTATTGATGGAATATTATGAGGATGCTAGCTGATTTCATTATAGTTTCGTTTTTTTTCTACGAACTTGTTGGCAGTTTGGATTCTCATCATCATCATCATCATCATCATCAAGAAGTCTCTGTATAGTAATATCATCTTGTGATATATTATAGTCATCTTGTTTTTCATGTAATTGAGGCATGGATATTGTTTCTGTAATATTAGGCATATTATTATAACTAACAGACTTACTTGCAGTTATGTTATTCCGTTCCTTAGGACCTTAATATGTTTTTAAATTGACATTCTTCTTAAATGTAAGCTTTATGTCACATAGGCATATACCAATTTGCGGAAATTCACTTGATATCTTATCATTCATGGTCTCTAGAACTGATTCGCCATATCGTTCAATGCCCCTTCTCGGTCCAGTTAAATTTAAATTAAGTTGCTGTCTTTCAGCCAGATTACATAAAACTAATACTTACACACGAAATTAATATTATTATCAATATCTTGAAAAAAATAAACACTGAACACACTTAAATTATGAAATAATCATTATTTGTAATTCAATTGAATCCTATTGAATTAATTCGCGTTGCAACAAAAAGCACAGCCATCTGGTTAAATAATAAACCAATTACCTTACACGGCAATCTGCTAGAATCGTATGGAACTCACAGATAATTATAACTCTTTGTTAAATAATAAACAAATAATTTGCAATAAAAATAATGCGACTATAAATTTAGTTATAAACTTCCCTAAGTCTCAAGTTGGATCAAACTGCACACAATGTGCAAATTTTATTAAAATTGGTTCAGTAGTTTAGGATTCGATCGCGGACAAACAACGTGACGCGTAATTTATATATATATATAATTCCTGAGTCGGGATTAGAACCCGAGTATTTCAATCATTCTCGGGTTCGAATCACGACTCTGATATTCATTTTTCTTTTCATATCATATTTGCCTTCTTTGTCATATGTAAAAAATATAGTTGTAACATCTATATATATATATATATATATATATATATATATATGTGTGTGTGTGTGTGTGTGTGTCTGATAAAGTGGAATGAGGATATTTAACCTAGTATGATCACTGTATTTCAAATTTGTGATAACTACATTTATTTTAAATGTTTCGTAAAATATAAGTTATAATTAATTAATTATTCACATTTTTTGTTACATTTTGATATGACGTTGTTTACAAACTTATGCAAATGCACATCTATAAAATTTTATCAGCAGCCGCCACTATTCACCAGTAAGAATGTTTACAGTATCAAACGTCTGCAGAACAAACTACATATATGAAAAACGCAGTCTCATATGTCATATTATAAAATAATGCACTGACAATTGTCCGGATTTCTATTAAATTACAAATTTTTCCCAGCTACATATTGACATATTTCCCTCAGTGTATTAAGTGTATTGATGACATTCTAGGAGATTATCAATGCGGATTTAGATGAAACAGGTCTACAAGAGATCAGATTTCTGGTTTAATACAGATTTTGAAAAAGTAAATAGGAATAGAATGGTACTATACATCAACAATATGTAGACTTCAAAAAGGCGTACGATTCGAGAGAGAAGTTATAGAGTAACCTGCTGGAGTTCGGAATTCCTAAAACGTTAGTTATACGAATGTGTCTAAATGGTACAAAGAGTAGGATGAGTGTAGGCAAACAGTTTTTGGATACTTTTGAAATTCACGGTGGGTTGAAGCAAGGAGATACACTATTTTCTATACTATTTAATTTTGTACCTGAGCATGCCATAAAATCTTTAAAGGATGAAGACGGTCTACAACTGAATGGTATTAATAAGTTGTTATAGTCCACGCAACGGATTTAGAGGAATGTCCTTGAAGGTCAGTCCAGTCGGTGAAGCTATCCAGACTGCTGAGCTGTGATTTCGCTGCTGCCTCTTACAAAAACACGTATAGTCCAGAGTGAATTATAGTGGAAACAGACGTGTAGATTTTATATTTTGAAACGTATTTTTATATATTATAATTTGTACCTTTGCTGCCAGTAGTTTTAAAATTATAGTATAGTGTGAATGTGTATTTAGTTAATTAGTGAACAATTTTGATTTTTTTTTTAATTTACACAATGCCTCCTATGATTTCAAAATTACAAGGAAAAACTCTTCACAGTCAAAGTCGGGAAATTATTGTGAATGTTCACGACTACATGAAAGAGGAAGCAAAAGAAAAGGAGCGATTTTCACCCGTGTATTATAAACAAGTGAAGAAAATTCAAGAAAGAGTTTCTAAAGCCACAGGCGTGTCGCGCAGTTCTGTTCACAGAATTTTACAAGAAAGAAGAAAACATGAAGAGGAAGGATCTTCTTTTGGCACCCCTGGAAAGAAACACGATGTCCCAAAAAGAATAACTGACATTGATGACTTTGATAAATGTGTAATTCGGCGCATTATATATAATTTTTACGAAGAAGAAAAGACTGCACCAACAATTACAAAATTATTGGAGAAGTTAAAAGAAAAAATTGAATTTAGTGGTGGAGCCAGTAGTCTTAGAGCAGTAATAAGGAACTTGGGTTTTCGCTGGAAAAAAACAGAACTAACCGAAGTGTTTTAATTGAAAACCATAATATTCGTTCCCTTCGAGAGACATATCTTACATGCATTAAAAAATATAGAGATGAGGGAAGGCCAATAGTGTATGAAGACGAAACATATATACACAGTAGTCACACTAGTCCGAAAGGTTGGTCTGACGACAGTGGCTCAGGTTTGATGGCTCCCGTTTCTAAAGGGGAACGTCTTATAATTGTGCATGCTGGTGGAAGGTTTGGTTTTATACCAAATGCTCTCCTCATTTACAGGTCGGTGCTAAAAACAGGAGACTTCCATGAACAAATGAATACAGGAAACTATATTAAATGGTTACGTACCATGTTGATTCCAAATTTACCCCCAAACTCTGTCTTAGTTGTTGACAACGCTTCGTACCATAACACACAATTAAATAAAGTCCCAACATCAAATTCCTTAAAAAAAGATATGCAAGCCTGGTTAATTCAACATAATATTCATTTTGATGAAAATAGCACTAAAACACACTTATATGATTTAATCTTAGAAAATAAACCAACACATAAAACCTACGTTATCGACACTATATTAGCTGAAAATAACCATACAGTGTTGAGACTTCCACCTTATCATCCTGATTTAAATCCCATTGAATTAATTTGGGGTGATGTAAAACAGTGGGTTGGTAGTAAAAATGTTACTTTCAAAATTAAAGATGTTGAAATGTTGTGCCGGGAAAGATTTAAAGAAATTGGTAAAAAGGAATGGGAAAATGTGTGTAATAAAGTGGAAGAGAACGAACACGAGTACTGGGAGAAAGATGGAATCATGGAAGAAAGAATTGAAAAAATTATAATTGAAGACAATGGAATGGAAAGCAGCGATGAGGAGAGTGAACATGAAACTGACCAAACGGAATATGGAGATAATATGTCAGGTGTTGAAGAGTTGGATGAGTACTAATGTGACATTTAGTGGTATTTAAAACTTTAACAGACTGATATAAACCATATATAGGGTATATATAGTGAATGTACTTCCTCCACGGATTAAAATGGCCGTATATTAATTAATTATTATTGTGAACTTTTACAAATATTTAGCAGTGACTGTACATATTTTGATATTCGCTAGCGAGGGAGTTAGCAATGACGTGTGGTGACATTTCCTACTGGCTGAGATCTACATCTGGTAAGTACAAGACTCGCATCTAAGCTCCCATTACAAATTTTCATTCTAGGACATTCCTCTAAATCCATTGCGTGGGCTATAATGTATACTGTCGATATAGTACTATTAGGCGATAGCAAGGAGATACTCAGGGCCAACATGTTCACTATTGAGTAGCAATAAGTGGAAATAAATATCAATAAAACTAAATACATAGTCACACATAGAAATAATTTATATACTCAAAATCGCTAATAACAAATGAGGGAAATTTTGAAGTAGTGGCTGAATTCAAATACCTAGCAACAGTAATCACAAATAAGAATGAGGTTGACAAAAAAATGCATAGGCTCAATTGCGGGAAGAAGGAAATGCGTGTTGTTAGTATGTAATACAGGGACTCTTGTCGTCCCCAACTCCTTTCAAAAAAACGTTAAACTGGAAATATTTAAATCTGTTATTCTACCAGTTATATTATATCGATGCGAAACATGACTCTTACTTTAAGGGAGGAAAGGAGATTACGAGTATTTGGGAATAAAGTTCATAGGAAAATATTTGACCAAACAGAGATGAACAGACAGGCGAATGAAGAAGACTACATAGCAGCGAACTGCATGGTCTTTATAGGAAGCCAGATGTAATAGGAACATTTATGTCTCGTAGACTGCGGTGGGCAGAACATTTGGCACGAATGGAGAATGAAAGACGTGCATGGAAGCTTCTTGTAGGAAAACCAGAGGGAAAACGCCCAGTTGGTAGATCAAGAATGATATTGGAGAATAACATTAATTATGATTCGAGGAAAGCAGATTATACAGGGAATGATTGAAAAACATTAATTGAGGATAGGGATGCATGGAGAGCTTACGTCCGGGTGGCCATGAATCTGCGAGTTCGATAGTGCCATAAGTCAGTTATGTATGTGTTCAATAACTTGTAATGTTGGCATTTAAGCTACACTTACTGACACTATCGATCTCGAAGCTTCATGTGTGAGCGGATATAAGTTCTCCATACATCCCTATCCTGAGCTAATGCTTTCCAATCATTCCCTGTATAATCTACTTCCCTCAAATCATAGTTAATGTTATTCTGCCACCTCATTCTTGGTCTACCAACTGGGCGTTTTCTCTCTGGATTTCCTACAAGAAGTTTCCATGCTCGTCTTTCGTTCCCCATTCGTGGCACATGTCCGGCCCATCACTGTCTACGAGATTTAACTGTTCTTATTATATCTGCCTTCCTATAAAGACCATGTAGTTCACTGTTATGTAGTCTCCTCCATTCACCTGTCTGTTCATCTCTCTTTGGTCCCAAAATTTTCCTAACAACTTACTTTTGTATTTCCAATTCATCTTAACCCACTTGCGTTTATATATATCGTAAAATATATGTTACTTTAAAGTTAATACAAGTTATTTGTATCTACCTCAAATTCTTAAATAAACGCATTTGGTAAGAGAAATTATAATTTAAAATAATTTTTAAGTTATATACGAAATTTTATGCTGATATTTATCAGAAGAATGGGATTCATTTTCCATATTCACAATGTTCAATATAAATATACAATGATATTTTCTACCCTTAACACCCTACACGATTGTTAGGTATTGCTATAAAACATATTTTCTGATCGCCGAGAAAAAACACAATCGAAAATATGAAGCTATTTACGTTATGACTTTATGTATATTGTGCCATGATTAATTTTTGTCTTGCACACGGATATAAATGTAAGATACAGTTCGTGAAAAGTAATTTTTAACATAGAACTGTAAAAAAAATACTTATTTCTAAATTTCAATATCACAAATTACCTACATATTTTGAGGTTTTACATCAAATATAAGTTCATATTACTTAAGATAATCTTATATTTAAAAATTGTTTGTTTGTATGTTTAATTGTTTGTTTGTTCCTACTTTATGCGCGGCCATAACGTACATCCGATTGTGATGGGTTTTTTGTAAAATGTTCAGGAGATTCCCGGGATGAACATAGGCTATAAGAGAGTTGTGATACTCAACTCCTACACCCTTAAAAATTGTCCTTTATAGTGGAAACTTTATAGTGGAAAACGTGAAAAAAGTAGCACTTTGGACACTTAAATGGCTTACGCTGCCTGAACCATAAAAGATACAGAAAATTAATGTACACAAAATTAAATATCTCAGAAAGCTCTACAAAAAAGTCCACGACAGCATATGTTTATCTCTTACGGATAACTCACAAAAAACAATTGTGCCTTTCATTGATACCAAGAGTCCCTTATCTCTTACGGATAACTTACAACACATTTTTCTCTTTCAATGATACCAAGAGTCTCGCGCCGTAGCCGAGTGGGTAGGGCAAAACCTCTTGTCGAAGAACTACAGGACTTACGCTGGTGTGAGTCTCTACGTGGGAAGACATTTTTCTCATGTAATTTCGGCCAGTATGGGACCGATGCACAGTGGGTCAGAAATGAAATCTAGCTGAGAAAACAATACTGTTTTGACTCAATCTCATAAATTTATCTTCTTTTCAATCTAATATAATTGTGATATGACGGTTCTTAATTTATCTGCAAAGGAGGGTACAATTTAGAAGTGGCGGTTTACTTGAAAGCCGAAATTAAAAAGTCCTGTATATCGAGTGACCGATTTCGATGATTTTTTTTCTGTGTTTGAGTGGGTCCCTGGATGGTTTTGATTCACAATTGTACTTGGTAGGTGGCGCGGCGATCGGGTTATAGGATTTTGTTAAGTCAGATGCGTAGTCATCTGCATTATCGTTATGTTCAAATATAAGTATGTGACGTCATCATTCACACTTCTTGAGCCAGAACAGAAGACTGTAAGACGTTTTCTTGCGAACGTATTTAATAATATCTAATTATGTCCTAATTGCTGAATTTTATGGTGAAAAAGTAACATATTTTTATCGTCCGCCCATGACATGAGAACTGAACGTTGGGCAGGACAACGTCTGCCGCGTACGCTAGTATTAGATAAAAATTAGACCTCTGGCTATGTCGTCACAGCTACTGTTCTTTCCTTGCTTTAGGCAGTAAAAACGAAGTCCTGTTGAGGGTATAAAGCCGATCGTTGTATTAGTAATAGAGTCTCGGATATAGATGGCAGAACTATCTGCAGTAATCGCCAATGAAATTAAGGTGGTGGATTATAATAAATAAAACATATATATGTACGAATATATCGCATATTTATCATGTTTAATATTTTATTGTCACGGAGTGAATAAAAGGCATCTGATCGATATCACAACGTTTAATATACGTACAATTTATTTTAATGTACCAGTGCATGCACATAGTTGGCACATTGTACGTAATATCAAGTGTTATAAAGCGCGCGTGGTGCAGTGATTGATATTATGATATAACAATTTTTTGATTCGATTTTAGGTTTGTGCCTTAAAATCGATAATTGTGTTTCCGAAATTTGTTGTACAGCTTTATAAACTAGGTCAGTCTTCTATTAGGTGGAATTTAATTTATAGATTTACCGTAAGCCGTACGAAATCAGATATTGCAGTCCTTTCTGGTGTCTACTATGTAGCATTCAAGAGGAGGTCCCGAAAGCTTCATTTATTCGAAATTCGGTATTTTGAAAATTTTAACCACCCTGTTACTTAGATTAGTACATAGTTAAGAACGGTCCTTTTAAGAGAGTTAAATTACATTTTAGTCATTACCGAGCAACGAAGAAGAACAAAATTATTAATGATAGATCCAGAAACATTAATTGTGATTTCTTCTCCTCCCCTCTTTGATGTATTAGCCATTTCCGAAGGAAGATAGCTATTAATTTGTTCTCAAGATAAGAGTTTTTATATATCTACATCTTCCTACCTAATATTACAGCTAAAACGATCATGGCAAAAATTCAATTCGTCCTATATAAAATCGAATTTGCGCCTTTAGAGTGTTAACAATAGGCCTACAGGCACACATACATACACACACACACACACACATATATATATATATATATATATATATATACAATTTCCCTTCAAACATACCACATTTAAATTAATCGCAACTCTCAAAGTATGCGTAATTATGATATGAGGTTAGTATTCAAAGAAAGAGGAACTCAAATAATTGTTGTTTTCATTGTTTCAGTTAATTCATCTGTCGTATGTTCGACAATAATGTCATAAAAAATGGCGTATCCTCAGCAACGATATTAGACTGTTTTCTGGTATTCAGAGACGAAGTCAATTATTTATTACAGTGCAAAGAAATTAGCAGAGAGACTATGGAGGAAATGCACTTGATGGGAAGACCATTAAGGCATGGCTTGAGAATTTTCTGGTAATTGGAGGCGTTAAAAGGAATCAGGAGGTGCTCTTATACGTGTTTCAGAAGAAGAGATTGAAGAAATCAGAGCAGGGTTTCTGAGAAGTTCGCAAACATCAATTCGCCAAAATTGCCGACAGTTCAATGTGCCCAGATCAACTGTATATCGAGTGCTTCATAAGCGGCTTTGTTTGTGCACCTACAAGGTGCAAATTGTTCAACAAATAAAGCCAGATGACAGGCTAATACGCCAGGCATTCGCTATTGAAATGCTGGATCGTATCGACAAATTTCTTGGAAACGTATGTTTTCTGATGAGGCGAAGTTCCATGTATCAGGATCTGTTAATCGACACAATGTAGGGATCTGGAGTACGCAAAATCCACACGTCTGTAGTGAACACGTCCGGGATAGCCCAAAAGTAAACATTTGTTGCGGATTATAGGTTCTTTTTTCTTCAATGAGAAGTCAATAACTAGCCCGGTATACCAAGACATGTTGGAACAGTTATTTTACTCCCAAGTAACTGATCTGCAAATCCAAGTAATTTTTCAGGAAGATGGAGCCCCACCACACTGGAGCCTGTATATTCGGAATTCAGCGAGGAATCCTTCCCAGATGGGCGGACCAATTTGCTGGCCACCACGTTCGCCAGACATTACTCCACTGGACTTCATCCTCTGGGGGTATGTAAAAGACTGTGTGTTTGCGACTCCAGAAAAAGATCTTCGTGATTTACGAACCCGTATCCTTGACACAATTGCAACATTACCAATGGACATGTTGGACAGAACGTGGAACGAAATCGAATAGAGACTTGATATTGTTCTTGCTACTAATGGTGCATATATAGAGGTGTTTGAGTGTGCGGCAATGTGTGGCAATGAAAATTCTTTGAGTTTCTGTCTCGTTTAATATCGGCCTCATTTCATAATTCCGGATAGTTTGTTAGTTATGATTAATTAAAATGTGCGATATTTGCATGGGACACTCTGTGTATATATATATATATATATATATATATTCGTGTGTGTGTATGAGTGCGTATGCTAATTTTTATTATTTAATTTTTGAAGTAATATATATATATATATATATGTGTGTGTGTGTGTGTGTGTGTGTGTGTGTGTGTGTGTGTGTGTAAGTGCGTGTTTGTGTGTTTTGCCAGAAATGAAATTGAAGAATAACATTATACAATTCGGAGATGGTGTATTATTACGGAGATTGATTGGAAAACTGGAAAAGAGTAGCTCAGGATAGGACTGTATAGAGGGCTACTGTCTTCGCTCGCATCAAACACCAAGTTCTATAGAACTAGCGTTTCAGTTAACTCGCATTTCTCTTAACGTACTAGCAATAGATATCCTATTTATTTTCGCAACCACAGTCAGCACATATTGAATAATTTAAAATGAAGGTTGAGTTTGTTAACGAAAAAATCTGACCATTAGAAATGGGAATTAATCGGAAGAGAAAATTAAAAAAAATCTTTAGCATCGGCCACTTTCGTGTTTTTGGAACGCAATTGTGTAATGTTGTTGAAAAAAATTCGAAACGTATGATCTGAAATCAGAGTAATTCAACATTATGAGTAGGGAATTTACAGGAAAGCTTTTTATAAAAGCGTCTCTAGCTGTAACCATGATTATTTTGTCGCAAAATAGGGAGATAAATAAGACTTCAATAGCCAAACTTTTGTATTCCGTATATAAGCAAATCTGGCCATAACTTCAACTTGCTCAGGTAATATACTAGTTTATGAATTACCTGCGTGACGGATTCTTTTTTAAATGTATTTTCTATTCGAGAAATTTTGAGACCATATTGCTGTGCAGTTTTCTATTTACGTACATATTGTAGTTGCTCTAATACCAACTTGAACACTGTAATATTAATTATAATTGCAGAGAGGAATATTTTATAAATTCGAGTTTTAAACTATCTGAGAGTATTATAACAAAAAATTTTGACATTATATTTATTTATTTAGAAATAAACAATATGATAACCTGATATATCCATTCCAGGTTTAATTGGATAGTAATTTACGGGCTGCCTATATATGAGTTCGACATTATGACAGTTAAATGAACTGCCATTCAACACAATAAGCTGGGCCTAAACACTTCTAATAAAATGGGATCAAGATTTTACTGAAAGATGATTTTTTCGTGTAATTCAGAATCGTAGCTGCTTTATTACATATATCATGTTTCAAGACTATTTAACTCATGCTCCAAATGGGAGTCAATGACGAATCACATTTAAATGATTTTTGATTTATAACCAGTTACAGTCGTGTTTCAACTCGACTTTATCAACCGAAGTTAATCATATTAAACAAAGATTCTCCTTTTTAACATTCAGAATAGGTCATAGCATTATTTTGTAGTGACAGACCCCAGAAGAAATACGGCTACCAGATTGTATATATAGTGCACGAATGTCAGCGGATGGTACTTGCAAGAGATAATATAAAAACATTTGTAGCAATTGATTATGCCACACAAAAAATAAACCACTGTTTGCACTTTCTTAAACGAATTATTTCCCAGGAAATAACGTTGCAGAAAAATATAATTGACACATTTACATCATAGGACATCAGAAATTAATTAATACTTATAATGTTGGTTATAAATGTCTCCACTAGCGTGCATTCTTACAATATTGCGATTCGTTGGCAATAAATAATATGATCTGGTTGCAGTGATGAAGAAAAGAACCAAATGAAGCGTACTAATTGTTTCTCATTTGTTTTCAAACATCGCCGTTTACATTAAATATATAAATATTTTAAAATAACTATAGTTAAATGATAGTTTGTGAGTAAACAGCTTAATTCTGTTCGTTAAATAGTCCTAACAAACGCAATTCTTGATTTCCAAATTCTCTAGGTTAATTGGAAATAACTGGTGGCATTACTTATGATAAATGAACTGCATATTTTATTGTAATTGTTTTACATGTTTTTCTTAGGGGAATTTATGTTCAATTGGGTAATTTTTGTGTATTTTTAATTACTGTTGATCATATAATCATTATTTAATTCGTTATTTTCTTTGTATTTTCTCTATATATTTAGACCATATTTGTAATTTCATATGTACTATTAACTATATTCTGCAATTCAATAATGCCATTATAAACCTAGTTTCATGTTATATTAATATATATCATTAGTATATAATATCAACATACATCATTATGAACCGGATTAAATTTATAAGGTTCAGCTTCAAATTGAGGAAATAATAGAAACTATGGTAACCTTGACTACACCACGTCATCACTTTTTTAAATTGTGTGTGCTAACAAAGTAGCATGGTGTTGAATGTAACACCCCCAAAAATAACAATAATTAAAAAAAGATTTATTTATGTAAAATGATTTCAATCTCGTAGACTGCGAAGGGTAGAACATGTGCTGCGAATAGTGACAGAAAGAGGGGTATGGAAGCTTCTTGTAGAAAAAAATGAAGGAAAGCAAAACCTAGATTATGACGGGAGAATAACATCAACTGCGATTTGAGGGAAGTGAATTATACATGGAGTAATTGAAAAATTAGCCAAAGATAGTAAGTAATGTATGAAGAGTAAATAATACTAGCATTTCCATTGCCTGGCGTGCTGAATACCTATATATTTATTGAGTGAATTCAATTACTATTATTATCATTATCTTTATCATTAATTATTATTATTATCATCATCATTGCCATTATCAAATTTGCAAATTAATCACGTTAGTATTATAATAATACCGGTATTAATATTAATATTATTATTAATAACAATAATAATAATAATCTAGTTCTTGTAAGCCCATGTTTCCCTTAATAGAGATTTAGGCGCTCTCCCCCTACAGGGAAGAATTTGAATAATATTAATTTAGTTACACTTGTTTTCGTACAGATGTCATTTTGCACCGCGTTACTTAATAATTTTATTAAACCGTGAGAACTGCAACCAACTTGCGCTGCCGTGTTTTGATCTACTACCTTGTATATATATATATATATATATATATATATATATATATATATTAGGATAGTGTTCATAACTATCAGTACTATTCATAATCCTTTGCCCGGGCCCATGAGAGGCAAAGATTGATTCATCCTTCCTATACAAATTCACAAACATTAATCAATAATAATTCTTAAAACACACTGTAGTAATTTATGATCCTTTGTTAACCTGAATGTACTATTATCGACCATTAAAGCTAGACGGGAAAAAGGGACTGATATAACTTTTGAGCAAGCTTATGTACAGGATTATGCAAGACAGCTGTAGCGTAGCTAACATACAATAATTAAACATAGATATTTACTTAAAATTATATTTAATGTTAAATTGCACGTCAGAAGTTTGAAAAGTGAAATTAAAGAAATACATGACTTGATCATTCAAGAATTAAACGATAAACAAGAAATAATACCAGAAATAACATAATTTACACACTCAACCTCTCATACATACTTTTAGTCCTGCCGAGGGTGCTTTACCCTGTCTTGCCGGACCAAAACCCAAAATACGGAGCTCGCGTCCTCCAGATGACAAACCAGTGTTCCAACCAAAATCTACGATCGAATGATAGTGTTCACGGTGTGTAGCCTATTTGAGCGTTCCGAGGTAGGAGGGGAAGTTGCGCACTACAAACAGATCAATGGGAGGGGTAGAAAGGAGAGTGGGAATAGGTAGAAAGAGTAAAGAAATTGGCATAGTTCACGAATCTCACTATTGTAGGAGGATAACAGCACCGGTGCAACAAACCGAAATAGCACTTTCGGTTCAATTTGAATGGTCCGTGGTCAGCGTTCCACCTCATACTGACATCTAGGAAACCAAGGTAGTACTAGGACGGGAAAATTCGGTAAATTTTGCTTAGGTGCCTTTTTATTCAGGCTTACGCATCTTTTACGAGTCTGAAAATCTTCAGACTCGGGACCCACAGCTTAATGTCCCTCCCGGACGACTTGTTCCTTGGATTTTTCCATCCTAAAAAAACCATCGACCCCGGCGGAGTTTGAACCCGCGACCCTCGGGACCAGAGGCAAGGAGCATAACCCCTAGTCAACCGCGGCCGGTTAATAATAGTATTACTTTTAATATCATTATTATTAACACTTTTGAAATTCATATTAGAGCACCGTTGTGGTTATGCAATAAGATGTTAATTATGAACTTTTACCTGGTAAGTCAGTCGTCTCAACTAAATTATTAAACTTCTTCGAGTTATTCTAATATGGAGGCCTTTTGAAAACAATGTTTCATCCTCTGCATTTTAACTGGTAGTGATGGTGGTTATATAGGTTGTAAAGGTTGTATAACGGAGGACGACTGACTTACCTGGTAAAAATTTTAATTAACATCATTATTATTATCATGTCACCACTGTGATCTCGAGGTAGCGTGCTGCTATTTCCCTCAGCGGGCCCGGGTTGGATCCCCGGTGGGGGCAGTTTTTCTGGGTGAGGTTTCTAGCAGGGGTTTTTGTCACCTGTAAGGCAAATGTCAGGAAAACTTTAAGGCCCAAACGGTCCCCGAAATCATATAGCCATCATCATTATTATCATCACCATCCTTCGCTGGTGTGGAAAGCAACGGGAATATACCACACATACAATTCCCTAGTAAAGCTGCAAGCATAGCATTAAAATGCTATGATTGCAGTTAAAGACCTGCCCGCGAGCAGAATTACTATGGATAGATGGATGGATACGCATTTTATGCTTAAAAGTTGTTAGAAGAGGACTGGCATTAATTTTCCACCGTCACAATATGCACTACAAATGTATAATGATATTATCTCTTATCTTGCCCTTCACACTCTAGATGATTCATAGATTTTGCTATAAAACATATTTTCTGATCGCCGAGAAAATACACAGTCGAAAATATTAAGATATTTATATCGCGACTTTATGTGTATCGTGCCATGATTAACTTTTGAGTTGCACCCAGATATAAATGTAAGATAGAATTTGTGAAAAATATTTTTTTACATAAAATTATAATAAAACATTTTAACTCTTCTTTGTAATTACAAATTACCATTATATTTCGAGGTGTTATATATATATTAAGTTCATATTACTTATGGCAATGCTACGTATAATTAGACCACTAGCTATGTCGTCACATCTACTACACTTTTCTTGCTTGCGGCAGTAAAAACAAAGTCCTGTCCAGGATACGAAGTCGATCGTTATATTAGTAATTGAGTATCGGATATAGATGGCATAACTATCTGTAGTAACCGCGATTTAAGTTACACTGGTAGATAATAATAAATAAAAAAAACATATATATGCGAATCCATCGCATATTTATTATGTTTAAGAATTTATTTTCACGGAGCGAATAAAATGCTTATATTTGATATCACAAAGTTTAATAGAAGTACATTTTCATTCAATATACCAGCGCATTCATATAGTTGGGACTTTGTACGCGATATTAAGTGTTTTAAGCCGATGTGATTTCACCTTCGTGTTATTCTTACTATAATTTTTTGATTCAATTTTGGGTTCGTGGCTTAAATAGTTGCAACACTTTATAAGTTACTCAATTTCTACGTTGGTAGAATTTAATTTGTAATGTATCTGGTTTACGCGATGCATGTTAATATTTCTTTTGCAAAAATAGTTGTATCAAAGCAGAAATGGACAGGTAAGGGAAATTTTGTATAACTAAACTTCTGATAAAATTTTTGGATCCGATTTTACGTTTTAGTCTTAAAATCGATAAATCCATTTCCAAAATTTGCTGTAATACTAAATGAACTAAGCTAATTTCTAATTTCTTATTTGGTCGAATTTAGTTTACGGTGTTGCTGGTTTACGCAATGTATGTATATATCTTTTGTAAAATAAACTATATGAAAACAGAAATTTTCCTAAATGGAC